>LR738710.1:172945673-173033331 GCA_902687465.1 Secale cereale
GGGGGGGGGAGGAGAAGATAGTGGTATGGACCAGGCGTCGTTCAAGAAAGTTTCGCCTTGCCGGGAAGCAAACAACAGAAAAGCTAAGTTGCCAAAGTTTGAGCAATCAGATTTTTAAATTTTTAAGTTATCTTCCTTGAACGACCGTGCTTTGTATGGAAAACCTATGCGCGGAGGAACCAACTCGTAGCTAGTTGCGCCCTTAACTTTGTTTCGAGCCCGCTCAACAACTTTGTTTCGAGTCCGCTCAATAACTTTGTTTCGAGTTCGCTCAACAATTTAAGTGAGCTGCGACTAGTTGCGACAAGGTTTCTTGTCGGTAACGGCACCGCCAGCAGGCTGCTGACGTCCCGCACTCAGCGCTTGCGGCTAAGGTGCCTACACCGGCAAGTTCCTAAAAGCGTAGGGAAAAACATACAAAGGAAGGAGTCAAGTAAAAGAAATAACATTGCAATTACTACCCAAAATAGAGTTATATTACAAAATAGCTTGTCGCAGCTCTAATGGATTGTTCTCATAACATGACCAGCAGCGACAAGGAAAGTAGAAAATGGGCGGCCTAATCTACGCGATCGCCCTCAACCCACTTGACCCCGCTCACCTTGTCCACAATGGGTGCGACAAGGGCCTTGAGCGCCTCCAGATCAGCATCCGGTGGCAGGGACTTGAGGACGTTGGTGAGGTTGAGGCCCGGGTTGCGGAAGGCCACCTTCACCAACACCTTTTGAAGCGCTCCCGCGCAGAGCTTGCGCGATTCGTCCGCCAGCTGCTTTGGGATCCTCTCCCGGAGTCGCTGGAGGGCCGTCGCCATGCCTTTGAAGAACAGAGTGAGCTTGGCGCTGGGGTGGAGGTCCTCATCGGAGGAGTACCCGAGATCCTCCATCCCCAGCTGCGCCAGCTCCTTGTCGATATCCGTAGCAGCATTGACGAGACCCTCCGTCAGTGCTCAACGGTCTCCCTGAATGTGTTCTGGACGGCAGCAGCACTTGCCAGCAGCGCCTTCTCGGCCTTGATCTCCTCCTTCAAGGTCGTCTCCCGCTCCCTGGCACCGTCCAGCGTCTTGGTCAAAGTGCTCAGCTTCAACTCAAAATCCGCGTTGGAGTCCTTGGTGGCGACAAGCTCCTTGCCCTTCTCGGCGAGGCGAACCTGCAGCTCCGAGTTGCTGTGGGCGTCCTTCTCCCGCTCATGCTTGAGCGCGGCGATCTCCTCACCTCTCGCCTTGAGATCGGCCTCGAGCTGCGACACCTTCGTCTCCAACTCCTTCTTGGCGACCTCGGCAGCTGCGGTAGTGTCCTCTGCTTGCTTGAGGGCTCCGCCAAGTGATTGCTCGCGCGCGGCAAGCTCCTCCTCGTGGCTGTCGAGGTTGACCTTCCGCTGCGCCAGCTCGCCTTCCCGCGTGGACAGTTTCTCAGCGGCAAGCCGCTGCTGCTCTTCGACTTCGGCCTTTTCAAGGAAGAAGGTCGTCTACTCCTCGGCAACTTGCTCCCGCTCCTCTG
The DNA here is from genome assembly GCA_902687465.1 of Secale cereale. NCBI lineage: Eukaryota > Viridiplantae > Streptophyta > Magnoliopsida > Poales > Poaceae > Secale > Secale cereale. The sequence continues at coordinate 172,947,170 of LR738710.1, forward strand.
CCAAGGACCGGAGAGCTGCCTGGTTGAGGGCCCGGAGCTCCTCCGCGCATTTCTCGATGTCAGCTCCCGCCTTCGTGGCAAGCGCCTCACGGGACTCCAGCTTGGCTTGCCGAGCGCGGTAGAGCGACAACAACTTCCGCAGCAGCCGCTCTTCCTCGGGCTCGCCGCTGCTGCTGCTCGGCGCGTCCACGAGCGTCAGCCCGGCGGAGGCAAGTACTTCTCCGTCAAAGACTTCTCCCTCGACCGGCGCCCTGGACATGGACACCCAGGGGAGGCTGATGAAGATGCCGTCGCCGGCCTTCAGGTAGACGCCTGGCTGGGGCTCTTTGGAGCCTGGCGCTGCGGCAGCGGCGGAGGGATCGGCGGTCGGTGTAGCGCCTGGCGCTCCTGCGGCCTCAGGGCCGTCAGTGCGATCGCCGGACCCCTCGACAGCTGCGGCAGCGGCAGCCTTGGCGGCCTCATCACCGGCGGGATCGTCAGCACCGGCCGCTTCTTCGATGGCAGCGGCGTCGCCGGTGTTGCCGCGCATATTCTCCTCAACAGCAACCTCCATCTCCATCGGCTCCGCAGTAGATGGATCTGACGGCAGGAAAGGGGAGAAAAACAGTCAAGCAAATATCCAAAAAGAAAGATCAAAAGAAGAAAAGCCCAAGGGAAGTTTTGAAGCAAGGGGATTACCTGCGCGAGCCGGCTCTTCGGTAGGGTTCCTTGCCGGGGAACTCTCCCTTGGTGGCGTAGTTGTAGTCCCCGCCGGCGGAGGGCCGCTGGTGCTGTCCCTCGCCGGAGAGCTCCCCCTTGCCGGAGGGCTCTCCCTTGGCGGAGAACTCGCCCTTGGCGGAGAACTCTCCCTTGCCGGAGAGACCCTTGCCGGAGAACTTTCCCTTGGCGGCGTAGTCGAAGCAGATGGCACGTCGGGGGCGGTCTCCGGGCGCTCCTGGTGTGGCTGCTCTGCTCCTACACAATCAACAAACAAATGTCAGCAAAGAAAGAACGCCCGCGCGCGCCTAACAGCGGAAAGTGAAACATACACTTACGCTGGGGGCTGCGCTGGGGGCTGCTCTGAAGATCAGTTGCCGGGTCCGGCAAGTTTGTCTCGGGCGCACCCCCTGCTGTCACGGTAGGCTCGTCCTCGATGACAATCACCGGGACCTTGGCTCTCTTTGCCGCCCTCTGGGCCAGAGTTCTAAAAAAGGAACAAGTTCAGAGTGAGGCAAATGAGATACAAGACAAAACATCAAGAATTGAAGAAATACAAGAACAACAAGAATCTTACTCTTCTTCTTACTCGTCGGAGCTGAGCGCGGAGAAGTCAAAATCCGGCTCACGTCCGGCGCGAGGAGGCGGAGGAGTAGGCTCCCTTGGCCGCTTGGCGGGAGCGGTGGCGGTGGTCTGAGACGACCCCGCTTCGGCTGCCGCCGTGGCGTGGGGAGTGGCAGGAGCAGAAGCGGTGGTCCGGGAAGACCCCGCTCCAGTGGCTGCAGAAGCGTGAGGTGCTCCCGTGGCAACCGTGCTTGCCGCGGAGGAGCGTGTCGCGCGGCGCGGCAGCTGTTGACCCGTCTGCCGCTCCGCTACGTCCCCGGCCTTGCGGAGACGCCTTCTTGGTGGAGCTGGAGGCTCTGCTAGCGGCGAGCTGCCTGAAGATGAGGAGGAAGAGGAGTCGATCTCCAGTGAGCCGCTCGTATCCTCGGCGGGCCTGCTCGACTCGGCGCCTTGCTCGGCGGGCTCGCTTGACTCGACGTCTTGCCCGGCAAGCTCCCCCTCGCCGGCAAATTCCCCTCGCTCGGCAAGGCTTGCCGCCTTTGCTGCCTCTGCCTCCTCGACGGTGAATCGGAACTCGCCCGCGGCTGCGGCGGCCGCCGCCTCTTCCAGCCTAGTGGCGATGCGCGCCAGCTCCGTATCGGTGGTGTCGCGGGTGAGGCCCTTCTTCTCGTCGGAGCGAATCGGCACTTCTTCCAAGCTATCGAAGAACTCCTGCACGGCGTCCTCGACAGGCTCTTGCCAAGTTGGGTCAATCCTGTGCGTGTCGCACAACGGCATCATCACGCGAATACGGCTGAGCGCGGAGTTGTTGCACAGCGGAACGACACCCCTCGGCAACCTGAACACTTCGGGATGATCGGGGTCATACATGAACAGCTCCTGGAGCATCGCGTTGAGCTCCAGGACAGTGAAGTTGAAGTTGAGGCTCGGGCGCAGCCTCATGATGTCCGCCGCATTCTCGAACTCCCAAGTGGGTCTCTTCCTCAACTGCAGGGGGGGTGATGCAGTGGCGAAGGAAATTTGCGCCAACTGCGCCTATGGTGAGCCCGGCAAGCCTGAGGCATTGGATCCCGGCGAGGGCAATCTTTAGCCTACCGTCTTCCGAGGCCAAGTTGCTCCAGTCGTTACCGCGTACTACTAGGGCTTGGCGCCGGGCGGTAAATGGCTGCGGGTTCTCCTCGACAATCCAGCACCAGTTAGCTCTCCATTCCTCCCATTTGCTGCGGAGCTCCCCCTCCAGATAAGCTTCCTTCTTGTGGGCTCTCGAGATCCAGGCGATTCCGCCGGATAGAGGCTCTCCTCTCTCAACTCGAGGTATAAAGAAGTGGCAGAAAAGGGCTACATTGGGATGGACTCCGACAAAGTTTTCGCAGAGATGTGCGAAAACTGCCATGGTCAGAACGACGTTGGGGGTGAAGTCAAGGAGGTGGAACCCATAGGTGTTCATAATGTCACAGAAGAATTCAGAGAAAGGCGGGCAGAGCCCGCAGTAGAAGAACAAGGCGAAGAACGCGTATCCATTCGGAGCCATTTTACAAGCGGTGGCTGGGAGTACCTTCGTGCGCGGGTGCGCCCGCGTCTCCCCCGACCAAAAGAGGTAGTAGTTCTCCCTCAGCTCCCTCGCGGAAAGCTTGGGGGAGGGGAAGACAACCCGCGCCTTTCGCAGCGCTGCGAGCCGCTGCGCCTCGGCCGACTTCACGCCCTTACCCTTCTCGGCTTTCGGAGCCATGGCGGAAGTGGTGAGGAAGGTCGACGGCGTTGGTGGTGCTGGTGGCGACGGGGGGCGGAGCGCTGCTCTCTTTCAGCTTTGGGAAGAAGGGGAGCGGCGGAGGTTTTCGAGGTTGGAATAGCACTGGAGGATGGACGAACTGCCCCTGTTTCCCCTGCTGATAAGGAGGGAGGGGGCGGACGTTCCGCATTTCCGAATAAAGAAACCACCCACGATCTCTCCCACGACGCCGCAATCAACGCGTGCTGTTCGGGGAGGGCGCGGTGGATACGGAATAAGATACGGCGTAACCCAGGCCGCGCGTGCCCGTCCACTGTTTTGGGCCTGGCCCAACAGCGCTCGGCACCGTGTATGGCCCAGGCCCGGGGGCTCCTGTCGGTGTACTAAAGTAGGGGTACCCTAGTATCCCAAACTTGTGCACGGGAAGTCGCAGCGCCCCGCGGCAAGGCTTGCCGGGTGACCGCCAAGGTCCTCCGTGGTTCCTTTGGAGCCATTCAAGAACAAAGTATTCAAGTCAAGGAGACAAGGCCCCGGCAAGAGGAGCTTGCCGGGAAGGCCACTCAAGGCACAAGACCCCGACGAGAGGAGCTTGCCGGGAAGGCCAACCAAGGCATCTCAAGGAACTTGCCGCGACGCGCCACACGTCCCGGCAAGGCCCGGTGAGCGGCAAGCTCCCGGACGCGACAAGACAACGACCGCGGCAAGGCGCTTGCCGCGGCAAGCTACCACCCTGTACTAGCGCTCCAGCGCATCCACCAACGTGTCGCTCTGGGACCCTCCTAGGCGTACGTGGCGGGAGACTGTGCAGCCAGGGGTACGCGGTGGCAAGCGGCGCTGACAAGATTGCCATTGGGGCGAACGGTGGCGCCCCTGACGGCCCCCTTTTTGCACTATTTGGGCGACGCCGATGGGCATTTAATGCCCTTGTCCCCTGCCGTTAGGGTTAGGTATGAAACACTGTACAGGTAGCTGTACCGACTACAACACTTTTCCATTTTTACCCTCAACTGTGTTGCCACCTGTCGGTGACCCCTTGAGCATATAAAAGGAGGCCCATGCGCAACGTAGAGGGGGGTTCGAACACTCTCACGCTCGGTCTCGTTAGCTGCTGGTGTATACTGTAGCACCCAGCGCTCCTGAGCAAAAACTCAATACAAACCACAAAGCAGGAGTAGGGTTTTACGCATCCGTGCGGCCCGAACCTGGGTAAACTGCTCGTGTGCTTCGCCTCGATCTGCTCTTCGTGCGATCTCCGCCCCCGCCAAACCGAAAGTGACCCGGCCCGTCGGTCCCATAGGTGTTCGTGACTGATCCACGAACAATGCTGGATAGCGGTCGATGTGTGGAGTAATAGTAGTAGATGCAGAATCATTTCGGTCTACTTGTCTCGGACGTGATGCCTATATACAATGATCATGCCTAGATAGTCTCATAATTATTCACTTTACTATCAATTGCTCGACAGTAATTTGTTTACCCGCCGTAGAATATCGCTATCATGAGAGAAGCCACTAGTGAAAAGTATGGCCCCAGGGTCTATTCTCAACTTATCAATCTACATCTACTTTACTTTACCGCTTTTATTTGCTGTTTTATTGAACCAAAAATACAAAAATATAAACTATCATCTCTATCAGATCTCACTCTCGTAAGTGACCATAAAGGGATTGACAACCCCTTATCGCGTTGGCTGTGAATTTCTTATTTGTTTGTGCAGGTGCGAGGGACTAGGGCGTGTTCTCCTACCGGATTGATACCTTGGTTCTCAAAAACTGAGGGAAATACTTACGCTACTGTGCTGCATCTCCCTTTCCTCTTCGAGGGAATACAACGCAAGCTTAAGAGGTAGCAACATTCCACATCAAAAATTGTGTTTTTATCATTTACCTACTCGAGGACGAGTAGGAATTAAGCTTGGGGATGCTTGATACGTCTACAATGTATCTATAATTTTTGATTGTTCCATGCTATTATATATGATGTTTTGGATGTTTAATGGGCTTTATTATACATTTTTATATTATTTTTGGGACTAACCTATTAACCCAAAGGCCCAGTCCAGATTGCTGTTTTTTTGCCTATTTCAGGGTTTTGCAGAAAAGGAATATCAGACGGAGTCCAAACGGAATAAAACCTTCGGGAAAGTTATTTTTGGAACGATATCTTCACGGGAGACTTGAGAACCAAGGCAGAGGAGACACGTGGTGCCCATGAGGGTGGGGGCGCGCCCCCTCCCCCTGGGCGCGCCCCCTGCCTCGTGGGTCCCATGTTGCTCCACCGATGTACTCCTTCCTCCTATATATACCCATGTACCCTGAAAACATCGAAGCAACAGAGAAAACCCTAATTCCACCGCCGCAACCTTCTCATATGCAGATATGGCCTCGGAACACTGGAGACCGAAAGGTCGAGCGTGAATCATATAGTAGATATGATCAACATAAGATGTTCACCATTGAAAACTACTCCATGTCACGTGATGATCGGACATGGTTTAGTTTATTTGGATCACGTGATCATTTAGATGAGTAGAGGGATGTCTATCTACGTGGGAGTTCTTTAGTAATATGATTAATTGAACTTTAATTTATCATGAACTTAGTCCTGGTAGTGTAAGCATATCTATGTTGTAGATCAATAGCTCGCGATGTCGCTCCCTGTTTATTTTTATATGTCCTTAGAGAAATATACTTGTTTCATGATCTGAGGATTTTCCTCATTGCTGCACAGAAGAATTATGTCCTTGATGCACCGCTAGGTGACAGACCTATTGCAGGAGTAGATGCAGATGTTATGAACGTTTTGACAAAAGCTCGGTATGATGACTACTTGATAGTTTAGTGCACCATGCTTTACGGCTTAGAACCGGGACTTCAAAAATGTTTTGAATGCCACGGAGCATGTAAGATGTTCCTAAGAGTTGAAAGTGGTATTTCATACTCATGCCTGTATCAAGAGGTATGAGACCTCTGACAGTACTTTGCCTACAAGATGGAGGAGAATAGCTCAACCAGCGAGCATGTGCTCATATTGTATGGGTACTACAATTGCTTGAATCAAGTGGGAGTTAATCTTCCACATAAGATAGTAATTGGCAAAGTTCTCTAGTCACTCTCTCCAAGTTACTAGAACTTCGTCATGAACTATAATATGCAAGGGATGACGAAAGTAATTCCCGAGCTCTTCGCGATGCTGAAATCGACGAAGGTAGAAATTGAGAAAAAGCATCAAGTGCTGATGGTTGACAAGACCACTAGTTCCAAGTAAAAGGTAAAGGAAAAGAAAGGTCACTTCAAGAAGAATGGCAAGCAAGTTTCTACTCCCATGAAGAAACCCGAAGCTAGACCCAAGCCTGAAACTGAGTGCTTCTACTGCAAGGGAAATGGTCATTGGAAGTGGAACTACCCTAGAAAACTTGGTGGATAAGAAGGATGGCAAAGTGAACAAAGGTATATTTGATATCCAGATTATTGATGTGTACTTTACTAGTGTTCATAGCAACCCCTGGGTATTTGATACTGGTACAGTTGCTAAAATTAGTAACTCGAAACGAGAGTTGCAGAATGAACAGAGACTAGTTAAAGGTGAAGTGACGATGTAGGTTGGAAGTGGTTCCAAGATTGTTATGATCATCATTGCACACTCCCTATACTTTCGGGATTAGTGTAGAACCGAAATAAATGTTAGTTGGCATTTGTGTTGAGCCTGAATATGATTTGATCATGTTTGTTGCAATATGGTTATTCATTTAAAGTCATAGAATAATTGTTGTTCTGTTTACATGAATAAAACCTTCGATGGGCATACACCCAATGAAAATATTTTGTTGGATCTCGATCATAGTGATACACATATTCATAATATTGAAACCAAAAGATGCAAAGTTGATAATGATAGTGCAACTTATTTGTGGCACTGCCGTTTAGGTCGTATTGGTGTAAAGCGCATGAAGAAACTCCATGCCGATGGACTTTTGGAATCACTTGATTATCAATCACTTGGTGCTTTCAAACCATGCCTCATGGGCAAGATGACTAAAACTCCGTTCTCCAGAACAATGGAGTGAGCATCTGACCTATTGGAAATCATACATAGTGATGTATGCGGTCCAATGAGTTGAGGCTCGCGGCGGGTATCGTTATTTTCTGACCTTCATAGATGATTTGAGAAGATATGGGTATATCTACTTGATGAAGCACAAGTCTGAAACATTTGAAAGGTTCAAAGAATTTCAGAGTGAAGTGATACGTCTCCAACGTCTCCAACGTATCTATAATTTTAATTGTTCCATGCTATTATATTATCCTTCTAGGATGTTTTATGGGCTTTTATATACACTTTTATATGATTTTTGGGACTAACCTATTAACCCAGAGCCCAGTGCCAGTTTATGTTTTTCTCTTGTTTTAGAGTATCACAGAAAAGGAATATCAACCGGAGCCCAATTGACCTGAAACTCAACGGAGGTTATTTTTGGACCAGAAGAAGCCCAGGAAGTGTCGGAGGGGGACCAGAAGGTTCCCGGGCTGCCCACGAGGGTAGGGGGCGCCCTCTGGGCGCGCCCCCTTCCTCATGGACAACCCGGAGGTCCCCCTTACTTGCCCCTGACTCCAACACCTCCCATATATACAAAAACCTCCGAAAAATAACCTAGATTGGGAGTTCCGCCGCTGCAAGCCTCTGTTGCCACCGAAAACCAATCTAGACCCGTTCTGGCACCCTACCGGAGAGGGGAATCCCTCTCCGATGGCCATTTTCATCATCCCAGAGCTCTCCATGACGAGGGGGGAGTAGTTCACCCTCGGGGCTGAGGGTATGTACTAGTAGCTATGTGTTTGATCTCTCTCTCTCTCATGTTCTTGAGATGGCACGATCTTGATGTATCGTGAGCTTTGCTATTATAGTTGGATCTTATGATGTTTCTCCCCCTCTACTCTCTGGTGATGAATTGAGTTTTCCCTTTGAAGTCATCTTATCGGATTGAGTCTTTAAGGATTTGAGAACACTTGATGTATGTCTTGCATGTGCTTATCTATGGTGACAATGGGATATCACGTGATCCACTTGATGTATGTTTTGGTGATCAACTTGCGGGTTCCGTGACCTTGGGAATCTATGCATAGGGGTTGGCACACATTTTCGTCTTGACTCTTCAGTAGAAACTTTGGGGCACTCTTTGAAGTTCTTTGTGATGGTTGAATAGATGAATCTGAGATTGTGTGATGCATATCATATAATCATGCCCACAAATACTTGAGGTGACAATGGAGTATCTAGGTGACATTAGGGTTTTGGTTGATTTGTGTCATAAGGTGTTATTCTAGTATGGACTCTAGGATAGATCGAATAGAAAGAATAACTTCGTGTTATTTTACTACGGACTGCTGAATAGATCGATCAGAAAGAATAACTTTGAGGTGGTTTCGTACCCTACAATAATCTATTCGTTTGTTCTCCGCTATTAGTGTCTTTGGAGTGACTCTTTGTTGCATGTTGAGGGATAGTTATATGATCCAGCTATGTTATTATTGTTGAGAGAACTTGCAGTAGTGAAAGTATGAACCCTAGGCCTTGTTTCAAAGCATTGCAACACCGTTTATGCTGACTTTTATCATTAGTTACCTTGCTGTTTTTATATTTCCAGATTACAAAAACCTATATCTACCATCCATATTGCACTTGTATCACCATCTCTTCGCCGAACTAGTGCACCTATACAATTTACCATTGTATTGGGTGTGTTGGGGACACAAGAGACTCTTTTTTATTTGGTTGCAGGGTTGTTTGAGAGAGACCATCTTCATCCTACGCCTCCCACGGATTGATAAACCTTAGGTCATCCACTTCAGGGAAATTTGCTACTGTCCTACAAACATGTGCACTTGGAGGCCCAACAACATCTACAAGAAGGAATTTGCGTAGTAGACATCAAGCTCTTTTCTAGCGCCATTGCCGGGGAGGTGAGTGCTTGAAGGTATATCTTTAGATCTTGCAATCGAATATTTTATTTTCTTGTTTTATCACTAGTTTATTTATAAAAGAAAACTACAAAAAATGGAATTAAGGTTACCTCGTATGCTTCATCTTTTTAATATCTTTCATGAAAATGATGGGAAGGAAATTTGTTCTCAAGTACTAGAGGAAGAATTACATAGAATGCTTGGCACAAAAAACTTGAATGATGAGCATGATTGCAATATTGTTAGTGTGAATTCTTCGAATATCCATAGTACTAATGATGATTGCACTAGTCATGATGAAAATATCTCATATAAGCATGTCGATTTTTGTGGAGTGCATAGAGTTTGCAAGTACATACCAAATAGGGAAGATAGATTTTGCAAGAGGCATAAGTATTTAGAAACTAAATGGTTGGTAGAGAGGCTAGATGTTTGTGCAAAAAAATTAAAATTTCTTTGCCATCCTTGTGAACTTTGCAATGAACGTGATCATTTAAATCCCTAATGCAAATTGTTTCATGATCGAATAGTGTCCAAAAATTGTGATGACTTGATTTTCCTTGCACATCATAATGAACTTAGTTTGCTTGTGGGTTATGAAGAAATGAAACGTTTAACTAAGGATCTTCCAGAATTTGTCCTTTATAAATTTCTTGATTTTTATCTAGAGGAAATTTATATGTATTGTATGGTGAATTGCATTGAAAATCCTTATATTGCCAATTACATAAAGACAAGAAAACAAATAGAATATGAAGATAATACTAATGAAAGGGAAGAGATTTCCCAATATCCTTCTATTCTTTCTTATGACGAATCAGGTAACTAGGAGGAGCCTTCTATTCAACCAATTTCATTAATAAGGAGATCCAAGAAGAGGATTAAACCCACACATGATGCAAAGAAGAAAAAGAAAAGACGGAGAAGCAAAGATAAAAGGGTATCCCTCCCAAATGATGTTGCTCCTGTTACTCATTGTGATGATGATAATTGCTATACTATCGGTGCTATCCATACTATTAATGATGAGAGTGATTATGCTTATGATATGAAAAGGCGCAAGCTTGGGGATGCTATGTTTGATGAGAATGACATGTTTGAGAAATTATTTGCTGCAATTAATGTTTGTCCCAAGTTTGGGGCTGCTACGTTTGATGAAGATGATATTTTTAGCCTCCCAAGTTTTGATAGCAAATTTATTATGATGATAGCATGCCTCCTATTTATGATGATTATTGTGATGACATGTATGCTAAAAAATAATTATAACCATGAAACTTGTCATCATGATTTTATTTTTCAATTGTATTATGCTTCACATGGTAGTTATTTTGTTGAGTTTGCTCCCACTACTATTGATGAGAATAAATTTGCATATGTGGAGAGTAGTAAAATTTCTATGCAAGTAGATCATGAAAAGAGTGCTTTATGTGATAGTTATATCGTTGAATGCATTCATGATGCTACTAGAATTTATTATGAGGGAGGAATATATGCTTGTAGGAGTTCCAATAATATCAAGTTTCCTCTCTATGTGCTTAAAATCTTGAAGTTATGCTCGTTTTCCCTTCCTATGCTAGTTGATTATCGTTCCCATAAGTTGTTTGCTCACAAAATCCCTATGCATAGGAAGTGGGTTATACTTAAATGTTCTAGTCATATTCTTCATGGTGCTCCCTTTATGTTTCAATTCTTATCTTTTATGCGAGCATCATTGAAATCATTGTGCTTAGCTAGGGGCGTTAAACGATAGCGCTTGTTGGGAGGCAACCCAATTTTATTTTCTTTGATTTTGCTTCTTTTTAGGAATAAATATTGCATCTAGCTTCTGTTTAGATGAGGTTTTGTGTTTTAATTAGTATTTGTGCCAAGTAGAACCTTTGGGAAGACTTGTGTGAAGTTTATGTGATCATGCTGTAAAAACAGAATCTTTAGCACTCACGAGATTGGCTGTGATTTTTTACTGGAGAGTGCTTTTTAGTTGATTCTTTTTGAAGATGATAAACAGACAAATTCCTCTCGTCCACCAATTTATTTCAGAATTTTTAGAGTTACAGAAGTATTCGAAAGTTACAAATTGCCACAGACTGTTATGTTTTTAACAGATTCTGTTTTCTTTGTGTTGTTTGCTTATTTTGATGAATCTATGAGTATTATAGGAGGGTATGAACCATAGAGAAGTTGGAATATAGTAGATATTACACCAATATGAATTTATAATGAGTTCACAACAGTACCTACGTGGTGGTTTTATTTTCTTATACTAACGGAGCTTACGAGTTTTCTGTTGAGTTTTGTGTTGTGAAGTTTTCAAGTTTTGGGTAAAGATTCGATGGACTATGGAATAAGGAGTGGCAGGAGCCTAAGCTTGGGGATGCCCAAGGCACCCCAAGGTAAATTTCAAGGACAACCAAAAGCCTAAGCTTGGGGATGCCCCGGGAAGGCATCCCCTCTTTCGTCTTCGTCTATCGGCAACTCTACTCGATGCTATATTTTTATTCACCACATGATATGTGTTTTGCTTGGAGCGTCAATTTATTTTATTTTGTTTTGCTTGCTGTTTGAATAATATCCCAATATCTTAAATTCTGAAATGTTAGAGAGTCTTCACATAGTTACATAATTATTCAACTACTCATTGATCTTGACTTATATCTTGTGGAGTAGTTTGTTGTTTGCTCTAGTGCTTCACTTATATCTTTTAGAGCACGGTGGTGGTTTTATTTTGAAGAAATAGATGAATTATCATGCTTCCCATATATTATTTTGAGAGTCTTTTAGAACAGCATGGTAATTGTCTTTGGATATGAATTTAGTCCTAAATATGATAGGCATCCAAGATGGGTATAGTAAAAAAATTCATATAAACTGCATTGAATATTATGAGAAGTTTGATACTTGATGATTGTTTTGAGATATGAGGATGGTGATATTAAAGTCATGCTAGTAGAGTAGTTGTGAATTTGAGAAATAGTTGTGTTGAGGTTTGCAAGTCTCGTAGCATGCATGTATGGTAACCGTTGTGTGACAAATTTGAAGCATGAGGTATTTCATTGAGTGTCATCCTTTGTGTGGAGGTCGGGATCGCACGATGGTTAACTCCTACCAACCCTTCCCCTAGGAGCATGCGTGAGTACTTTGTTTTGATGACTTGTAGATTTTTGCAATAAGTATGTGAGTTCTTTATGACTAATGTTGAGTCCATGGATTATACGCACTCTCACCCTTCCACCAGTGCTAGCCTCTCTTGTACCACGCAACTTTCGCCGGTACCATACACCCACCATATACCTTCCTCAAAACAGCCACCATACCTACTTATCATGGCATTTCCATAGCCATTCCGAGATATATTTCCATGCATCTTTCCACCGTTTCGTTTGCCATGACACGCTTCATCATTGTCATATTGCCATGCATGATCATGTAGTTGACATCGTATTCGTGGCTAGGCCACCATGCATAATTTTTCATACATGTCACTCTTGATTCATTGCACATCCCGGTACACCGCCGGAGGCATTCATGTAGAGTCATACTTTTTTCTAGTATCGAGTTGTAATATCAAGTTGTAATCAATAGAAGTGTGATGATCATCATTATTAGAGCATTGTCCCAAAGAAAAAAAAGAAAAAAAAGAAGGAAAGGCCAAAGAAAAAAGAAAGGCCCAAAAAAAGAAGAAGAAAAAGGAAAAAAAAGAAAAAGAAAAAAAAGGACAATGCAACTATCTTATTCCACACTTGTGCTTCAAAGTAGCACCATGATCTTCATGATAGATAGTCTCCTGTTTAGTCACTTTCATATGCTAGTGGGAATTTACATTATAGAACTTGGCTTGTATATTTCAATGATGGGTTTCCTCAAATGCCCTTGGTCTTCGTGAGGAAGCAAGTTGGATGCACACCCACTTAGTTTCTTTTGTCGAGCTTTCATACATTTATAGCTCTAGTGCATCCGTTGCATGGCAATCCCTACTCACTCACATTGATATCTATTGATGGGCATCTCCATAGCCAATTGATACACCTAGTTGATGTGAGACCATCTTCCTCTTTTGTCGTCTCCACAACCACCAGTCTATTTCACCTATAGTGATATATCCATAGCTCACGCTCATGTATTGCGTGAAAGTTGAAGTTTGAAAAAAATTTAAGTATGAAACAAGTGCTTGGCTAAAACCGGGGTTGTGCATGATTTGAGTATTTTGTGTGACGAAGATGGACCATAGCCTAACTATATGATTTTGTAGGGATGAACTTTCTTTGGCCATGTTATTTTAAAAAGACTTGATTGCTTTGTTAGTATGCTTGAAGTATTATTATTCTTATGTCAATATAAACTTCTGTCTTGAATCTTTTGGATTTGAACATTCATGCCACAATAAAGAAAATTGCATTGAGAATTATGTTAGGTAGCATGCCCACGGATACTTGAGGTTGCAATGGAGTATCTAGGTGACATTAGGGTTTTTGTTGATTTGTATCTTAAGGTGTTATTCTAGTACGAACTCTATGACAGATCGAACGGAAAGAATAGCTTCGTGTTACTTTACTACAGACTCTTGAATTGATCAATCAGAAAGAATAACTTTGAGGTGGTTTCGTACCCTACCATAATCTCTTCATTTGTTCTCCGCTATTAGTTACTTTGGAGTGACTCTTTGTTGCATGTTGAGGGATAGTTATATGATCCAGTTATGTTATTATTGTTGAGAGAACTTGCACTAGTGAAAGTATGAACCCTAGGCCTTGTTTCAACGCATTGCCATACCGTTTATGCTCACTTTTACCACTTGCTACCTTGCTGTTTTTATATTTTCTTATTAATAAAACCTATATCTACCATCCATATTGCACTTGTATCACCATCTCTTCGCCGAACTAGTGCACCCATACAATTTACCATTGTATTGGGTGTGTTGGGGACACAAGATACTCTTTGCTATTTGGTTGCAGGGTTTTCTGAGAGAGACCATCTTCATCCTACGCCTCTCACGGATTGATAAACCTTAGGTCATCCACTTGAGGGAAATTTGCTATTGTCCTACAAACTTCTGCACTTGGAGGCCCAACAACGTCTACAAGAAGAAGGTTGTGTAGTAGACATCAAGCTCTTTTCTGGCGCCGTTGCCGGCGAGGTGAGTGCTTGAAGGTATATCTTTAGATCTTGCAATCGAATCTTTTAATTTCTTCTTTTATCACTAATTTGGTCTATAAAATAAAACTTCAAAAAATGGAATTAAGGTTGCCTCATATGCTTCATCTTTTAAACATCTTTCGTGAAAATGATGGGAAAGAAAATTGTGCTCAAGTACTAGAAGAAGAATTACATAGAATGCTTGACACAAAATATGTAAATGATGAGCATGATTGCAATGTTGTTAGTATGAATTCCTTGAATACCCATGATGCTAATGAAATGCAAAGTGACAAGCTTGGGGATGCTATGTTTGATGAAGATGATATGTTTAGTCCCCCAAGTTTTGATGAGCAAATTTATTATGATGAAAGCATGCCTCCTATTTATGATGATTATTGTGATGACTTGTATGCTATTAAGAATAATGATAACCCTGAAACTTGCCATCACGATTTTAGTTTTCAATTGGATTATGCTTCACATGATAGTTATTTTGTTGAGTTTGCTCCCACTACTATTGATGAGAATAAATTTGCTTATGTGGAGAGTAGTAAAATTTCTATGCAAGTAGATCATGAAAAGAGTGCTTTATGTGATAGTTATATTGTTGTATTAATTCATGATGCTACTAAATTTATTATGAGGGAGGAATATATGCTTGTAGGAGTTGCAATATCAAGTTTCCTCTCTATGTGCGTAAAATCTTGAAGTTATGCTCGTTTTCCCTTCCTATGCTAGTTGATTATCGTTCCCATAAGTTGTTTGCTCACAAAATCCCTATGCATAGGAAGTGGGTTAGATTTAAATGTTCTAGTCATATTCTTCATGATGCTCCCTTTATGTTTCAGTTCTTATCTTTTATGCGAGCATCATTGAAATCATTGTGCCTAGCTAGGGGCGTTAAACGATAGCGCTTGTTGGGAGGCAACCCAATTTTATTTTTTTTGCTTTTGCTTCTGTTTAGGAATAAATATTTCATCTAGCTTCTGTTTAGATGAGGTTTTGTGTTTTAATTAGTGTTTATGCCAAGTAGAACCTTTGGGAAGACTTGTGTGAAGTTTATGTGATCATGCTGTAAAAAAACAGAAACTTTAGCGCTCACGAGATTGGCTGCCATTTTTTACTGGAGAGTGATTTTTAGTTAATTATTTTTGAAGATGATAAATAGAAAAATTCCTCACGTCCACCAATTTATTTCAGAATTTTTAGAGTTACAGAAGTATTCGAAAGTTATAGATTGCTACAGACTGTTCTATTTTTGACATATTCTGTTTTCCTTGTGTTGTTTGCTTATTTTGATGAATCTATGAGTACTATCGGAGGGTATGAACCATAGAGAAGTTGGAATACAGTACATATTACACCAATATGAATTTATAATGAGTTCACAACAGTACCTACGTGGTAGTTTTATTTTCTTATACTAACGGAGCTTACGAGTTTTCTGTTGAGTTTTGTGTTGTGAAGTTTTCATGTTTTGGGTAAAGATTCGATGGACTATGGAATAAGGAGTGGCAAGAGCCTAAGCTTGGGGATGCTCAAGGAACCCCAAGGTAAAATCCAAGGACAACCTAAAGCCTAAGCTTGGGGATGCCCCGGGAAGGCATCCCCTCTTTCGTCTTCCTCTATCGGTAACTTTACTCGATGCTATAATTTTATTCACCACATGATATGTGTTTTGCTTGGAGCGTCAATTTATTTTATTTTGTTTTGCTTGCTGTTTGAATAATATCCCAAGATCTGAAATTCTTAAATGTTAGAGAGTATTCAAATAGTTACATAATTATTCAACTACTCATTGATCTTCACTTATATCTTGTGGAGTAGTTTGTTGTTTGCTCTAGTGCTTCACTTATATCTTTTAGAGCACGGCGGTGGTTTTATTTTGAAGAAATAGATGAACTCTCATGCTTCACTTATATTATTTTGAGAGTCTTTTAGAATAGCATGGTAATTGGCTTTGGTTATGAATTTAGTCCTAAATATTATAGGCATCCAAGATGGGTATAGTAAAAACTTTCATATAAAGTGCATTGAATACTACGAGAAGTTTGATACTTGATGATTGTTTTGTGATATGAGGATGGTGATATTAAAGTCATGATAGTAGAGTAGTTGTGAATTTGAGAAATACTTGTATTGAGGTATGTAAGTCCCGTAGCATTCACGTATGGTAACCGTTGTGTGACAAATTTGAAGCATGAGGTATTTCATTGAGTGTCATCCTTTGTGTGGAGGTCGGGATCGCGCGATGGTTAACTCCTACCAACCCTTCCCCTAGGAGCATGTGTGAGTACTTTGTTTGGTAACTTGTAGATTTTTGCAATAAGTATGTGAGTTCTTTATGACTAATGTTTAGTCCATGGATTATACGCACTGTCACCCTTCCACCAGTGCTAGCCTCTCTTGTACCGCGCAACTTTCGCCGGTACCATACACCCGCCATATACCTCCCTCAAAAGAGCCACCATACCTACCTATCATGGCATTTCCATAGCCATTCCGAGATATATTGCCATGCAACTTTCCACCATTCTGTTTGCTATGACACACTTCATCATTGTCATATTGCCATGCATGATCGTGTAGTTGACATCATATTCGTGGCTAGGCCACCATGCATAATTTTTCATACATTTCACTCTTTATTCATTGCACATCCCGGTACACTGCCGGAGGCATTCATATAGAGACATACTTTGTTCTAGTATCGAGTTGTAAATCAATAGAAGTGTGATGATCATCATTATTAGAGCATTGTCCCAAAGAAAAAAAAAGAAAAAAAAAAGAAAAAAAAAGAAATTCCAAAGAAAAAAGAAAGGCCCAAAAAAAATTAAAAAAATTTGAAAATAAAAAGGGGACAATGCTACTATCTTTTTCCACACTTGTGCTGCAAAGTAGCACAATGATCTTCATGATAGAGAGTCTCCTGTTTAGTCACTTTCATATGCTAGTGGGAATTTTCATTATAGAACTTGGCTTGTATATTCCAACTATGGGCTTCCTCAAATACCCTAGGTCTTCGTGAGCAAGCAAGTTGTATGCACACCCACTTAGTTTCTTATGTTGAGCTTTCATACATTTATAGCTCTGGTGCATCCGTTGCATGGCAATCCCTACTCACTCACATTGATATCTATTGATGGGCATCTCCATATCCCATTGATATGCCTAGTTGATGTGAGACCATCTTCCTCTTTTTTATTCTCCACAACCACCACTCTATTCCACCTATAGTGCTATATCCATGGCTCACACTCATGTATTGCGTGAAAGTTGAAGTTTGAAAAAATTTAAGTATGAAACAAGTGCTTGGCTGAAACCGGGGTTGTGCATGATTTGAGTATTTTGTGTGACGAAGATGGAGCATAGCCTAACTATATGATTTTGTAGGGATGAACTTTCTTTGGCCATGTTATGTTGAGAAGACTTGATTGCTTTGTTAGTATGCTTGAAGTATTATTATTCTTATGTCAATATAAACTTTTGCCTTGAATCTTTCAGATGTGAACATTCATGCCACAATAAAAAAATTGCATTGAGAATTATGTGAGGTAGCATTCCACATCAAAAAATCTTTTTTACCATTTACCTGCTCGAGGACGAGCAGGAATTTAGCTTGGGGATGCTTGATACGTCTCCAACGTATATATAATTTTTGATTGTTCCATGCTATTATATATTTTGTTTTGGATGTTTAATGGGCTTTATTATACACTTTTATATGATTTTCGGGACTAACCTATTAACACAGAGCCCAGTGCTAGTTTATGTTTTCCCCCTGTTTTTGAGTTTTACAGAAAAGGAATATCAAACGCAGTCCAATTGACGTGCCAATTTTTGATGATTTTTTATGGACCAAAAGAAACCCCCGGGGCACACCCCCTATCTCGTGGACAGCCCGGAGACCCCCCCTCACTTGTGTCCTATGCCAAAAAATCTATAAATACAGAAACCTCCAGAAAATAACCTACATCAGGAGTTCCGCCGCCGAAAGCCTCTGTTGCCACCGAAAACCAATCTAGACCCATCTTGGCACCCTGCCGGAGGGGGGAATTCCGCTCCGGTGGCCATCTTCATCATCCCGGCGCTCTCCATGACGAGGAGGGAGTTGTTCACCCTCGGGGCTAAGGGTATGTATTAGTAGCTATGTGTTTGATCTCTATCTCTCTCTCCTGTTCTTGAGATGGCATGATCTTGATGTATCGCGAGCTTTGCTATTATAGTTGGATCTTATGATGTTTCTGCCCCTCTACTCTCTTGTGATGAATTGAGTTTTCCCTTTGAATTTATCTTATCGGATTGAGTCTTCAAGGATTTGAGAACACTTGATGTATGTCTTGCATGTGCTTATCTGTGGTGACAATGGGATATCACGTGATCTACTTGATGTATGTTTTGCTGATCAACTTGCGGGTTCTGTGACCTTGGGAATCTATGCATAGGGGGTGGCACATGTTTTCGTATTGACTCTCCGTTAATAACTTTTGGGCACTCTTTGAAGTTCTTTGTGTTGGTTGAATAAATGAACCTAAGATTGTGTGATGCATATCGTATAATCATGCCCATGGATACTTGAGGTGACAATGGAGTATCTAGTTGACATTAGGGTTTTGGTTGATTTGTATCTTAAGGTGTTATTCTAGTACGAACTCTATGATAGATCGAACGGAAAGAATAGCTTCGTGTTATTTTACTACGGACTCTTGAATAGATCGATCAGAAAGAATAACTTTGAGGTGGTTTCGAACCCTACCTTAGTATCTTCGTTTGTTCTCCGCTATTAGTTACTTTGGAGTGACTCTTTGTTGCATGTTGAGGGATAGTTATATGATCCAGTTATGTTATTATTGTTGAGAGAACTTGCACGAGTGAAAGTATGAACCCTAGGCCTTGTTTCAACGCATTGCCATACCGTTTATGCTCACTTTTACCACTTGCTACTTTGCTGTTTTTATATTTTCTTATTACAAAAACCTATATCTACCATCCATTTAGCACTTGTATCACCATCTCTTCACCGAACTAGTGCACCTATACAATTTACCATTGTATTGGGTGTGTTAGGGATACAAGAGACTCTTTGTTATTTGGTTGCATGGTTGTTTGAGAGAGACCACCTTCATCCTACGCTCCCACGGATTGATAAACCTTAGGTCATCCACTTGAGGGAAATCTTCTACTGTCCTACAAACCTCTGCAATTGGAGGCCCAACAACGTCTACAAGAAGAAGGTTGCGTAGTAGACATCATACGGCACCTCCGCGTTTAGCACACGTTCAGCTCGATGACGTCCCACAAGCTATTGATCCAGTTGAGCTTCACGGGAGAGTTCCGTCAGCACGACGGCGTGGTGACGGAGATGATGAAGTTACCGGCGCAGGGATTCGCCTAAGCACTGCAATGGTACAACCGAGGTGTGTTTTTACGGAGGGGGTCACCGCACATGGCTAGAACAATGTTTCTCGTGTGTCTTTGGGTGCCCCCTGCCCCCGTATATAAAGGAGCAAGGGGGAGGTGCGGCCGGCCCATGTATAGCGCGCCAGGAGTAGGATTCCCACTCCTAGTAGGAATAGGAATCCCCCTTCCTATTACTACTAGGAGCAGGAAAGGAGGGAGGAGAGGAGAAGGAAGGAGAGGGGCGCCCCCCCCATTCCTAGTCCAACTAGGAACCTTAGGGGGGTGCGGCTAGCCCTAGTGGGCTGCCTCTCTCTTTCCCTCATTGGTCCACTATGGCCCATACTCCCTCGGGGGGGTCCGGTAACCCCCTCCGGCACTCCGGTTTTATCCGATAACACCCAGAACACTTCCGATGTCCGAATATAGTCGTCCAGTATATTAATCTTTTTGTCTAGGACATTCCGAGACACCTCGTCATGTCCGTGATCTCATCCGGGACTCCGAACTACCTTTGGTACATCAAAACTCATAAACTCATAATACTGATCGTCATCGAACGTTAAGCGTGAAGACCCTACGGGTTCGAGAACTATGTAGACATGACCGAGACTCATCTCCGGTCAATAACCAATATCGGAACCTGGATGCTCATATTGGCACCTACATATTCTACGAAGATCTTTATCGGTCAAACCGCATAACAACATACGTTGTTCCTTTGTCATCGGTATGTTACTTGCCCGAGATTCGATCGTCGGTATCTCAATACCTAGTTCAATCTCGTTACCGGAATGTATCTTTACTCGTTCCGTAATACATCATCTCGTGACCAACTCATTAGTCATTTGCTTGCAAGGCTTATTATGATGTGTTTTACCGAGAGGGCCCAGAGATACCTCTCCGACACTCGGAGTGACAAATCCTATTCTTGATCTATGCCAACACCACGAACACCTTCGGAGGCACCTGTAGAGCATCTTTATAATCACCCAGTTATGTTGTGACGTTTGATAGCACACAAGGTGTTCCTCCGGTATTCGGGAGTTGCATAATCTCATAGTCATAGGAACATGTATAAGTCATGAAGAAAGCAATAGTAGTAAAACTAAACGATCATAGTGCTAAGCTAACGGATGGGTCTTGTCCATCACATCATTCTCCTAATGATGTGACCCCGTTGATCAAATGACAACTCATGTCTATATCTAGGAAATATAACCATCGTTGATCAATGAGCTAGTCTAGTAGAGGCATACTAGGGACACTCTGTTTTATCTATGTATTCACACATGTACTAATTTTCCGGTTAATACAATTCTAGCATGAATAATAAACATTTATCATGATATAAGGAAATAAATAATAACTTTATTATTGCCTACAGGGCATATTTCCTTCAGTCTCCCACTTGCACTAGAGTCAATAATCTAGATCACATCACCATGTGATTAACACCAATTAGTTCACATCACCATGTGACTAACACCCATAGTTCTCATCCCATGTGACCACTACTCAAAGGGTTTACTAGAGTTAACAATCTAGTTCACATCGCCATGTGATTAACAACCAAAGAGTACTAAGGTGTGATCATGTTTTGGTTCGTGAGAGAAGTTTAGTCAGCGGGTCTGTTACATTCAGATCCGTATGTATTTTGCAAATTTCTATGTCTACAATGCTCTGCATGGATGTACTCTAGCTAATTTCTCCCACTTTTAATATGCATCCAGATTGATACTTAGAGTCATCTGGATTAGTGTCAAAGCTTGCATCGGCGTAACTCTTTACGATGAACTATTTATCACCTCCATAATCGAGAAACATTTCCTTAGTCATCCAGTAACTAAGGACAATTTTGACCGTTGTCCAGTGATCTACTCCTGGATCACTATTATACCTCCTTGTCAAACTCATGGAAAGGTACATAACAGGTTTTTCACACAACATGGCATACTTTATAGAACCTATGACTGAGGCATAGGGAATGATTTTCATTCTTTCTCTATCTTCTGCCGTGGTCGGGTTTTGAGTCTTACTCAACTTCATACCTTGTAACACAGGCAAGAACCCTTTCTTTTGACTGATCCATTTTGAACTTCTTCAAAACTTTATCAAGGTATGAGCTTTGTGAAAGTCCAATTAAGCGTCTTGATTTATCTCTATAGATCTTGATGCCTAATATATAAGTTGCTTCACTGAGGTCTTTCTTTGAAAAAACTCCTTTTAAACAATCCTTTATGCTTTACAGAAAAATTATACATCATCTCCGATCATCAATATGTCATTCACATATACATATCAGTAATGTTGTAGTGCTCCCACTCACTTTCTTGCAAATACAGGCTTCACCGTAAGTCTGTATAAAACTATATGCTTTGATCAACTTATCAAAGTGTACATTCCAACTCCGAGATGCTTGCACCAGTCCATAGATGGATCGCTGGAGCTTGCACACTTTGTTAGCACCTTTAGGATCGACAAAACCTTCTGGTTGCATCATATACAACTCTTCTTTAATAAATCCATTAAAGAACACAATTTTGTTATCCAGTTTCCAGATTTCATAAAATGCGACAATTGCTAACATGATTCAGACAGACTTAAGCATCGATACGAGTGAGAAAGTCTCATCGTAGTCAACTCCTTGAACTTGTCAAAAAACTTTCGCAACAAGTCGAGCTTTGTAGACAGTAACTTTACCATCGACGTTGGTCTTCCTCTTGAAGATCCATTTATTTTCGATGGCTTGCCGATCATCGGGCAAGTTAACCAAAGTCTATACTTTGTTCTCATACATGGATCCCATCTCAGATTTCATGGCTTCGAGCCATTTTGCGGAATCTGGGCTCATCATCGCTTCCTCATAGTTCATAGGTTCATCATGGTCTAGTAACATGACTTCCAGAACTGGGTTGCCGTATCACTCTGGTGCGAAATGTACTCTGGTTAACCTATGAAGTTCAGTAGTAACTTGATCCGAAGCTTCATGATCATCATCATTAGCTTTCTCACTAATTGGTGCAGGAATCACTAGAACTAGTTTCTGTGATGTACTACTTTCCAATTCGGGAGAAGGTACAATTACCTCATCAAGTTCTACTTTCCTCCCACTCACTTCTTTCGAGAGAAACTGCTTCTCTAGTAAGGATCCATTCTTAGCAACGAATATCTTGCCTTCAGATCTGTGATAGAAGGTGTACCCAACAGTCTCCTTTGGGTATCCTATGAAGACACATGTCTTCGACTTGGGTTCGAACTTATCAAG
The DNA here is from genome assembly GCA_902687465.1 of Secale cereale. NCBI lineage: Eukaryota > Viridiplantae > Streptophyta > Magnoliopsida > Poales > Poaceae > Secale > Secale cereale. The sequence goes on from LR738710.1 coordinate 172,969,923, forward strand.
TTGAAGCTTTTTCACATAAGCATCACAACTCCAAACTTTAAGAAACAACAACTTTGGTTTCTTGCCAAAACACAGTTCATAAGGCGCCGTCTCAACGAATTTGGATGGTGCCCTTATTTAACGTGAATGCAACTATCTCTAATGCATAAACCAAAACGATAGTGGTAAATCGGTAAGAGACATCATAGATCGTACCATATCTAATAAAGTACGATTACGACATTCGGACACACCATTACGCTATGGTGTTCCGGGTGGCGTGAGCTGTGAAACTATTCCACATTGTTTCAAATGAAGACCAAACTCATAACTCAAATATTCGCCTCCGTGATCAGATCATAGAAACTTAATTTTCGTGTTACGATGATTCTCTACTTCACTCTGAAATTATTTGAACTTTTCAAATGTTTCAGACTTTCATCAAGTAGATATACCCATATCTGCTCAAATCATCTGTGAAGGTCAGAAAATAATGATACCCGACGCGAGCCTCAACACTGATCGGACCGCATACATCAGTATGTTTTATTTCCAATAAGTCAGTTGCTCACTCCATTGTTCCGGAGAACTGAGTCTTTAGTCATCTTTCCCATGAGGCATGGTTCGCAAGCATCAAATGATTCATAATCAAGTGATTCCAAAAGTCCATCTGCATGGGGTTTCTTCATGCGCTTTACACCAATATGACCTAAATGGCAGTGCCACAAATAAGTTGCACTATCATTATCAACTTTGCATCTTTTGGCTTCAATATTATGAATATATGTATTACTACGATCGAGATCCAACAAACTATTTTCATTGGGTGTATGACCATCGAAGGTTTTATTCATGTAAACACAACAACAGTTATTCTATGACTTAAATGAATAATTGTATTGCAACAAACATGATCAAATCATATTCATGCTCAACGCAAATGCCAAATAACATATATTTAGGTTTTACACTAATCCCGAAAGTATAGGGAGTGTGCGATGATGATCATATCAATCTTGGAACCACTTCCAACACACATCATCACTTCACCTTTAACTAGTCTCTGTTCATTCTGCAACTCACGTTTCGAGTTACTAATTTTAGCAATTGAACCGGTATCAAATACCCAGGGGTTGCTATGAACACTAGTAAAGTACACATCAATAATCTATATATCAAATATACCTTTGTTCACTTTGACATCCTTCTTATCTGGCAAGTATCTAGGGTAATTCCACTTCCAGGTACCATTTCCTTTGCAGTAGAAGCACTTCGTTTCAGGCTTGAGTTTAGCTTTGAGTTTCTTCACGGGAGTGACAACTTGCTTGTCGTTCTTCTTGAAGTTCCCCTTCTATCCCTTTGCCCTTTACATGAAACAAGTGGTCTTGTTAACCAGCAACACTTGATACTCTTTCTTGGTTTCTACCTTCACCGATTTCAGCATCGCGAAGAGCTCGAGAATTAATTTCGTCATCCCTTGCATATTATAGTTCATCACGAAGTTCTACTAATTTGGTGATAGTGACTAGAGAGCTTTTTCAATTCCTATCTTATCTGGAAGATTAACTCCCACTTGATTCAAGCAATTGTAGTACCCAGACAATCTGAGCACATGCTCACTGGTTGACCTATTCTCCTCTATCTTGTAGGCAAAGTACTATTAGAGGTCTCATACCTCTCGACATGGGCATGAGTATGAAATACTAGTTTCAACTCTTGGAACATCTCATATGCTCTGTAGCGTTCAAAAACGTTTTTGAAGTCCCGGTTCTAAGCCGTAAAGCATGGTGCACTAAACTATTAAGTAGACATCATATTGAGCTTTGCCAACCGTTCATAACGTTTGCATCTGCTCCTGCAATAGACTTGTCACCTAGCGGTGCATCAAGGACATAATACTTCTGTGAAACAATGAGGATAATCCTCAGATCACGGACCTAGTCCACATCATTGCTACTAACATATTTCAACTTAGTTTTCTCTAGGAACATATCAAAAACATAGGGGAGCTATAAGGCGAGCTATTGATCTACAACATAATTTGCAAATACAATCAGGACTAAGTTCATGATAAATTAAAGTTCAATTAATCATATTACTTTAGAACTCCCACTTAGATAGACATCCCTCTACTCATCTAAATGATCACGTGATCCAAATCAACTAAACCATGTCCAATCATCACGTGAGATGGAGTAGTTTTCAACGGTGAACATCTTATGTTGATCATATCTACTATATGATTCACGCTCGACCTTTCGGTCTCCAGTGTTCCGAGGCCATATCTGCATATGCTAGGCTCATCAAGTTTAACCCGAGTATTCTGCGTGTGCAAAACAGGCTTGCACCCATTGTATGTGAACATATAGCTTATCACACCCGATCATCACGTGGTGTCTCAGCACGACAAACTTTCGCAATGGTGCATACTCAGGGAGAACACTTATACCTTGAAATTAAGTGAGAGGTCATCTTATAATGCTACCGTCGATCTAAGCAAAATAAGATGCATAAAAGATAAACATCACATGCAATCAAAATATGTGACATGATATGGCCATGATCATCTTGCGCCTTTGATCTCCATCTCCAAAGTACCGTCATGATCTCTATCATCACCGGCATGACACTATGATCTCCATCATCTTGATCTCTATCAACGTGTCGTCACATGGTCGTCTCGCCAACTATTGCTGTTGCAACTATTGATATCGCATAACGATAAAGTAAAGCAATTATTTGGCGCTTGCATCTTATGCAACAAAGAGACAACCATAAGGCTTCTGCCAGCTGCCGATAACTTCAACAAAATATGATCATCTCATACAACAACTTATATCTCATCACGTCTTGACCATATCACATCACAACAAGCCCTGCAAAAACAAGTTAGACGTCCTCTACTTTGTTGTTGCAAGTTTTACGTGGCTGCTATGGGCTTAGCAAGAACCGTTCTTACCTACTCATACAAAAACCACAGAGATTTTTCGTCAAGTATGTGCTGTTTTGACCTTCACATGGATCGGGCATAGCCACACTTGATTCAACTAAAGTGTGAGAGACAGACACCCGCCAGTCACCTTTAAGCAATGAGTGCTCGTAACGGCGAAACCAGTCTCGCGTAAGCGTATGCGTAATGTCGGTCCGAGCCGCTTCATCTCATAATACCGCCGAATCAAAGTATGACATGCTGGTAAGAAGTATGACTATTATCGCCCACAACTCATTGTGTTCTACTCGTGCATATCATCTATGCATAGACCTGGCTCATGATGCCACTGTTGGGAAACGTAGTATTTCAAAAATTTCCTACGATCACGCAAGATCTATCTACTAGAAGCATAGCAACAAGAGGGGAGAGTGTGTCTACGTACCCTCGTAGATCGAAAACGGAAGCGTCTAGTGACGCGGTTGATGTAGTCGAACATCTTCGCGATCCAACCGATCCAAGCACCGAACGTACGGCACCTCCGCGTTCAGCACACGTTCATCTCGATGACGTCCCACGAGCTCTTGATCCAGTTGAGCTTCACGGGAGAGTTTCGTCAGCACGACAGTGTGGTGACGGAGATGATGAAGTTACCGGCGCAGGGCTTCGCCTAAGCACTGCAACGGTACGACCGAGGTGTGTTTCTGTGGAGGGGGCACCACACACGGCTAGAACATTGTTTCTCGTGTTTCTTTGGGTGCTCCCTGCCCCCATATATAAAGGAGCAAGGGGGGAGGTGCGGCCGGCCCATGTATGGCGCGCCGGGAGTAGGATTCCAACTCCTAGTAGGAATAGGAATCCCCCTTCCTATTCCTAATAGGAGTATGAAAGGAAGGAGGAGAGGAGAAGGAAGGAGAGGGGCGCCCCCCATTCCTAGCCCAACTAGGACTCCTAGGGGGGGTGCGGCCAGCCTAGTGGGCTGCCTCTCTCTTTCCCTCATTGGCCCACTATGGCCCATACTCCCTCGGGGGGTTCCGGTAACCCCCTTTGGCACTCCGGTTTTATACGATAACACCCGAAACACTTCCGGTGTCCGAATATAGTCTTCCAATATATTAATCTTTATGTCTCGGACATTCCGAGACTCCTTGTCATGTCTGCGATCTCATCCGGGACTCCGAACTACCTTCGGTACATCAAAACTCATAAACTCATAATATTGATCATCATCGAACGTTAAGCGTGCGGACCCTATGGGTTCAATAACTATGTAGACATGACCGAGACTCATCTCCGTCAATAACCAATAGCGGAACCTAGATGCTCATATTGGCTCCTACATATTTTACGAAGATCTTTATCAATCAAACCGCATAACAACATATGTTGTTCCCTTTGTCATCGATATGTTACTTGCCCGAGATTCGATCATCGGTATCTCAATACCTAGTTCAATCTCGTTACCGGCAAGTCTATTTACTCGTTCCGTAATACATCATCTCATGACTAACTCATTAGTCATTTGCTTGCAAGGGTTATTATGATGTGTATTACCGAGAGGGCCCAGAGATACCTCTCCGACACTCGGAGTGACAAATCCTATTCTTGATCTATGCCAACACCACGAACACCTTCGGAGACACCTGTAGAGCATTTTTATAATCAACCATTTACGTTGTGATGTTTGATAGCACACAAGATGTTCCTCTGGTATTCGGGAGTTGCATAAGAAAGCAATAGCAGTAAAACTAAACGATCATAGTGCTAAGCTAACGGATGGGTCTTGTCCATCACATCATTCTCCTAATGATGTGATCCCATTGATCAAATGACAACTCATGTCTATGGCTAGGAAACATAACCATCTTTGATCAATGAGCTAGTCTAGTAGAGGCATACTAGGGACACTCTGTTTTGTCTATGTATTCACACATGTACTAAGTTTCCGGTTAATACAATTCTAGCATGAATAAAAAAACATTTATCACTATATAAGGAAGTAAATAATAAATTTATTATTGCCTCTAGGGCATATTTCCTTTAATCCCAAGATCTGAAATTCTTAAATGTTAGAAATTCTTCACATAGTTACATCATTATTCAACTACTCATTGATCTTCACTTATATCTTTTGGAGTAGTTTGTCGTTTGCTCTAGTGCTTCACTTATATCTTTTTAGAGCACTATGGTGATTTTATTTTATAGAAATTATCGAACTCTCATGCTTCACTTATATTATTTTGAGAGTCTTTTAGAATAGCATGGTAATGTGCTTTGGTTACAAAATTAGTCCTAATATGATAGGCATCCAAGATGGGTATAATAAAAACTTTCATAAAAGTGCATTGAATACGATGAGAAGTTTGATACTTGATGATTGTTTTGAGATAAGAATGGTGATATTAGAGTCATGCTAGTAGATTAGTTGTGAATTTGAGAAATACTCGTGTTGAGGTTTGCAAGTCACGTAGCATGCACGTATGGTAACCGTTGTGTGACAAATTTGAAGCATGAGGTATTTCATTGAGTGTCATCCTTTGTGTGGAGGTCGGGATCGCGCGATGGTTAACTCCTACCAACCCTTCCCCTAGGAGCATGCGTGTATACGTTGTTTTGATGACTTTAGATTTTTGCAACAAGTATGTGAGTTCTGCATGACTAATGTTGAGTCCATGGATTATACACACTCTCACCCTTCCACCATTGCTAGCCTCTATTGTACCGCACAACTTTCGCCGGTACCATACACCCACCATATACCTTCCTCAAAACAGCCACCATACCTACCTATCATGGCATTTCCATAGCCATTCCGAGATATATTGCCATGCAACTTTCCAGTGTTCTGTTTGTTATGACACGCTTCATCATTGTCATATTGTCATGCATGATCATGTAGTTGACATCGTATTTGTGGCTAGGCCACCATGCATAATTCTTCATACATGTCACTCTTGATTCATTGCACATCCCGGTACACCGCCGGAGGAATTCATATAGAGTCATACTTTGTTCTAGTATCAAGTTGTAAATCAATATAAGTGTGATGATCATCATTATTAGAGCATTGTCCCAAAAGAAGAAAAAAAAGAAAAAAAAGGAAAGGCCAAAGAAAAAAGAAAGGCCCAAAAAAAGAAAAAGAAAAAAAGGGACAATGCTACTATATTTTTCCACACTTGTGCTTCAAAGTAGCACCATGATCTTCATGATAGAGAGTCTCTTGTTTTGTCACTTTCACATACTAGTGGGAATTTTCATTATAGAACTTGGCTTGTATATTCCAATGATGGGCTTCCTCAAATGCCCTTGGTCTTCGTGAGCAAGAAAGTTGGATGCACACCCACTTAGTTTCTTTCGTTGAGCTTTCATACATTTATAGCTCTAGTGCATACGTTGCATGGCAATCCCTACTCACTCACATTGATATCTATTGATGGGCATCTCCATAGCCCATTGATACGCCTAGTTGATGCGAGACCATCTTCCTATTTCTGTCTTCTCCACAACAACCACTCTATTCCACCTATAGTGCTATATCCATGGCTCACGCTCATCTATTGCGTGAAAGTTGAAAAAGTTTGAAAAAATTTAAGTATGAAACAATTGCTTGGCTGAAATTGGGGTTGTGCATGATTTGAGTATTTTTGTGTGACGAAGATTGAGCATAGCCAAACTATATGATTTTGTAGGGATGAACTTTCTTTGGCCATGTTATTTTGAGAAGACATAATTGCTTTGTTAGTATGCTTGAAGTATTATTATTATTATGTTAATATAAACTTTTGTGTTGAATCTTTCGGATGTGAACATTCATGCCACAATAAAGAAAATCACATTGAGAATTATGATTAGGTACCATTCCACATCAACAATTCTTTTTTATCATTTACCTACTCGAGGACGAGCAGGAATTAAGCTTAGGGGTGCCTTATACGTCTCCAACGTATCTATAATTTTTTACTGTTCCATGCTATTATATTATCCTTCTAGGATGTTTTATGGGCTTTTATATACACTTTTATATTATTTTTGGGACTAACCTATGAACCCAGAGATCACTGCCAGTTTCTGTTTTTCTCTTGTTTTAGAGTATCACAGAAAAGGAATATCAACCGGAGCCCAATTGACCTGAAACTCAACGGAGGTTATTTTTGGACCAGAAGAAGCCCAGGAAGTGCCGGAGGGGAACCAGAAGGTTCCCGGGCTACCCATGAGGGTAGGGCGTGCCCCCTACCTCATGGACAACCCGGAGGTCCCCCTTACTTGCCCCAACTCCAACACCTCCTATATATACATAAACCTCCGGAAAATAACCTAGATTGGGAGTTCCGCTGTCGCAAGCCTCTGTTCTCACTAAAAACCAATCTAGACCCGTTCTGGCACCCTGGCGGAGGGGGGATTTCCCTCTCCGGTGGACATCTTCATCATCCCAGCGCTCTCCATGACGAGGGGGGAGTAGTTCACCCTCAGGGCTGAGGGTATGTACCAGTAGCTATGTGTTTGATCTCTCTATCTCTCTCTCGTGTTCTTGAGATGGCACGATCTTGATGCATCGCTAGCTTTGCTATTTGTCGGGGAAACTGACCTTCCACGAACACCTATGGGACCGGAGCCCCTTCTACGGTACGGCAAGGGAGCGGAGGGCGCACGAAGAGCGGATCGAGGGGCACACGCGGGCAGTTTACCCAGATTTGGGCCGCGCGGACGCGTAAAACCCTACTCCTGCTTTGGTTGTATATAGTTCTCGGGCTCGGGAGCTTGAAGATCTACAGTGCTAGCTACACCGAGCGTAGGAGTGATCGAGTTTCTGCCATCGAACCCCCTCTACGTTGTGCATGGGTCTCCTTTTATAGCTCAAAGGGGTTCCCGACAGGTGCCAACATAGAGGAGGGTAAAAGTGTAAAACTGGTGGTGGTTGTAACAGTGCATGAACAGTGTATAAACAGTGGTCTTCACCTAACTCCGATGGTGGGGGACAAGGGCATTGAATGCCCGTCGCCGTCGCCCCAAAAGCGCCCGTCCATGCGTCTCCGTTCGCCACGGCGATAGTCTCGTCACCGCGGCTTGCCACCGTGTACCCCAGGCTGCACAGCCATCTGCCACGTGCCCCTGGAAGGGCCCTAGGGCGACGCGTGGCCAAATGAGCTGGAGCGCAGGCACACAGTGTAGGCTTCCCCCGGCAAGCACCTTGCTGGGGTCGCAACCTTGCCGGGCCCGGAAGTTTGTCGCTCTCCGGGTCCTGCCGGGGCGCATGATGCACCGCGATATCCCAATCTTGATGTGCCGTTCTTTGGCCTTCCCGGCAAACTCCTCTTGCCAGGGTCTTGTGCTGGAACGATAACTTTGAGCCTGGTGCGGCCTTCCCGGCAAGCTCCTCTTACCGGGGTCTTGTCTCTTAACTTGAATACTTTGTTCTTGAATGGCTTAAAGGGGCCTAGAGTGGGCTTTAGCGGGCGCGCGGTGAGCCAGACCATGGGACGCTGCTACTGCCCGTGCACAAGTCGGGATACTAAGGTACCCCTACTTTAGTACACCGACAGGAGCCCCCGGGCCTGGGCCACACACGGTGCCGAGCGCTGTTGGGCCAGGCCCAGAACAGTGCACGGGCACACGCGGCCCACGGCGCGCCGTTTCCCACTCCAGATTCGCCGCATCCCTCCCTAACGGCACGCGTCGATTGCGGCGTCGTGGGAGAGATCATGGCCTGTTTCTTTAATGGGGAAATGCGGAACGTCCCCCACTTCCCCCTTAAAAGCAGAGGAAGCAGGGGCAGTTTCCCCCATTGCTTTCATTGCGCCTTGAATCTCCATAAACCCCCGCCGCTCCCTGCTTCTGCCCTTCCTCCGCCGTCTTCCCCACCCGCAGCGCCGTCGTCCTCCCTCGCCGTCCCCGCCATGGCCCCGAAGAGCGACCAGGCGAAGAGCGATAAGGCGAAGAAGGAGAAGTCCGACAAGGTGGCGAAGCTGGCAGCCATGTGGAGAAGGATGCTGGTCTTCCCGCCGAGGCTCGGCGCGAGGGAGCTATGGGACAAGTACTACTTGTTCTGGGCGAGGGAGACGAAGGCTCACCCTCGCACCAGAGTCCTCCCCGCCGTGGCCGTCGACATGTTCCCGGGAGGTTACTACTACTTCGCCTCATTCTTCCATTGCGGTCTCTGTCCTCCGTATTCGGAGTTCTTCTGTGATGTGATGAACACGTACGGATTCCACCTCTTAGATTTCACCCCGAATGCTGTCCTCACTTTGGCCGTTTTCGCACATTTGTGCAAAAACTACGTCGGGGTCCACCCAAATGTAGCTCTTTTCCGCCACTTCTTCACGCCTAGAGTAGAGTCCGGATCCCCACTCTCCGGCGGTATCTCCTGGATCTTTAGGCTGAACAAGAAGGAGGCGTACTTGATTGGGGAGCTACGCGGCAAGTGGGAAGAGTGGAGAGCTGATTGGTGCTGGGTTCTGGAAGACGCGCCCGAGCAGTTTACCTCGCTGCACCAGACTGCAATAGTGCGCGGCAAGGATTGGAGCGACTTGGCCCCGGAGGATGACAAGCTGCAGATTGCCCTTACTAGGATCCTTCGCCTCCGGGCTGCCAACCTGACTGTGGGTGAAGTTGGGGCTGACTTCCTCCGCCGCCGCATTGCCCCTCTGCAGGAAAGGAAGAGACCCGCTTGGGAGTTTGGCAACGCGGTTGACCGCATGAGGCTGCGCCCCGGGCTGAACTACAACTTCACCGTCTTGGAACTGAAGGGGATGGTCCGGGAGCTGTTCAAGCACGACCCCAAGCACCCGGAGTGGTTCAAACCGTCGGTCGGAGTAGTTCCTTTGTGCAACAATACGGCCCTCAGTGCCATCCACGCGGTAATGCCTGAGTGCGATTCCCATGGGGTTATTCCCACTTGGCTTATGCCTCCAGAGGAGACCGTGCAGGCCTTCTTCGACAACCTGGTTGAAAAACCACGCAACGCCGAGGAGAAGAAGGGGCTCACCCGGGAGACCACCGAGCGAGATGTGGCGTACATAGCCAACATGATGGAAGAGGCCGCCGCGGCTGCGGCCGCAGGTGAATTTGGGTACACTGTGGACGAAGCAGAGGTACCGGACGCAGTGAGCCAGGCCGAGGAGGAGGAAATCCTCAAGCTGCTGAAGATTGCGCCCGAGGAGTTTGCCGGGGAGCCCGCCGGGGAGCCTGCCGGGACGAGCGAGGCTGCCGGGCAAGGCCCCGAGTCTAGTGAGCCCGCCGAGGAGGACGCCGAATCGGGTGATTCCGACGAAGACTCGGGCGGGTCACTGAACCTGGACGATGACGCCTCCTCGTCCTCAGAGAATTCTCCTTCACCACCAAGTCCTCCGCCACAACAGAAGAAGCGCCTCCGCAAGGCCGCTGAGACGGTGAGGCCACAGGCGCCCCGACAGCAGCCGAAGCGCCGGGCGACGCGCGCCACCACGACGAGCAAGGTCGTCAAGGAGGCGCCCCGTGCCCGAGCGACAAGCAGAGGGGGATCTTCCCGGAGTGGCTCCGGGGTTCCTTCCGCCCCTCGATCTTCAGCGACGACCGATGCGGGGTCTTCACAACCCACAGCTCCGGAGCCCGCCAAGCGCCCGAGGGAGCCTTCTCCTCTAGCTCCTCGCGCCGGAGCGCGTGAGGCACAGTTTGACTTCTCCGCCCTCAGCTCCGATGAAGAGGAGGAAGAGTAAGTACTTGCAATTTTGATTTCCTTGATTTTTGTTGCTTTTGTCTTGATTTCTTTTCCGCCTAACTCTGATCTTGTTTGGCTTCCAGGACCTTGACCCAGAGGACGGCGAAGAGGGCCAAGATCCCTGTGGTTGACCTTGAGGACGACGAGCCTGCCGCAGCGACGGGGGACGCGCCAGCGACAAACTTGCCGGACCAGCCTGCTGCTCGGGAGAGCAGCCCCCAGCGCAGCCCCCAGCGTAAGTCCCTTGTTCACTTTTCTGTTTGTAGGGCGCGCTTGAGGTAGTTATCCTTGCTGATGTTTTGTTGTCTTGCGCAGAAGTGGAGCCGCAGCCGCAGGAGCACCAAGAGGTCGCCCCCGACGAACCGCTTGTTCCACCCTCCCCGCCAAGGATGAGCTCCCCGGCAAGGGACAGTGCTCCGCCAAGGATGGGTACTCCGCCAAGGGCGAGTACCCTGCCAAGGGCGAGCACCCCGACAAGGGTGGACTCCCCGCCAAGGGAAGGCGCGGCGCTCCGCCGGCGGGGGCTTCTTCTACGCCGCCAAGGGAGAACTCCCCGGTGAGGGACCCCGTTATTGAAGAGGCCCGCGAAGGTAACTCTTGTAATTTCTTCTTCTTGGATTCGTCTTTTTTGGATATTTGCTTGATGATTTTCCTTTTCTTTTCCTTCTGTCGTCAGATCCGCCCGCCCCGGAGCTGATGGAGACGGAAACCATCGCCGAGGAGGAGGTGCGTGGCGATGCTGGCGATGCCACCGCCGCAGAGGGAACAGCCGGCGCCGATGAGCCAGCCGCCGAGGAGACCGCCCCGACCGCTGACGCGGCAGCTGGAGAAGGGGCCGGCGACCGCACTGCTGGCCCGGAGGCCGCAGGAGCGCCGGACGCTGCACCGGCCGCCGATCCTTCCGCCTCTGTGGCTGGGTCGGGCGTCTATGTGGAGGCCGCTAACGGGGTCTTTATCCAAGTCCCGTGGGCGTCCTCATCAAGGGCACCCGCGGAGGGGGAGACGTTTGACGGAGAAGTTCTTGCCTCCGCCGGGTTGAAGGTTGTCGACGCGCCCGGCAGCAGCGACGAGCCCGAAGAGGAGCAACTCCTGCGTCGACTCCTGGGTTTGTACCGGGCCAGGCAAGCCAAGCTGGAGTCCCGAGAGGCTCTGGCTGCCAAGGCTGGTGCTGATCTGGAGAAGCGTGCCGCGGAGCTCCGTGCCGCCAACCAGGCGGCCCTCCGAAACTTGGCTGAGGAGCGCGAAGAGCTTGCCGTAGCACACCAGGCGCTCCTCCTCGAGAAGGCCGAGGTGGAGGAGCAGCAGCGTCTGGCCGCCGAAGAGCTGTCTCGGCGGGAGGGAGAGCTCAACCAGCGGAAGGTCGACCTCGACAGCCACGAGGACAACCTCACCGCTCATGAGCAGGCCATTGGCGGGGCTCTGCAGGAGGCGAGGGATGCCGCCGCTGCCGCAGAGACCGCCAAGAGGGATCTGGAGGCCAGGGTGGCGCAGATGGAGTCGAACCTGAAGGCGAGCGAGGACAGGGTCACCGCGCTCAACGTGGCGCGGGAGAAGGATGCCCATACCAACTCGGAGCTGCAAGTCCGCCTCTCCGAGAAAGGTAAAGAGCTCACCGACGCCAGGGACTCCATCGCTGACTTGGAGCTGAAGGTTTCCACTCTCAACGACTCGCTAGACGCCGCCCGGGACCGCGAAACAAAGCTGAAGGAAGGCCTCCGGTCTGAGAGGGCCTTGCTGGAAAGCGCCGCCGTCTCGCAAAACAACTTCCAGCGGACGGTGGAGCAATGGACCGAAGAGCTCGTCGCCTCCGCCGCCAACATCGACAGGGAGATGGTGGCGCTGAGGGCGGAGCACCTCGCGTACTCCCCTGACGAGAGTCTCCCCCACAGCGCCAAGCTGAGCCTGTTCTTCAGAGGGGTGGCGCCGGCTCTCGCGCGGCTGCGGGAGAGGATCCCTACGCAGCTGGCTGACGAGGCGCGCCGGCTTTGCATGGGTACTATGGAGCGGGTGTTGTCGAAGATCGTCTACCGCAACCCCGGGATCAACCTCGTCAACGTCCTCCGGACCCTGCCACCCGAAGCTGACCAGGAGGCCCTGAAGGCAAAAGTTGCCCACATCGTGGCGAAGGCGGGCAGGATCCAAAGGGTCGATGGAGACCGTAGGGACTAGGCTTCTTTCTTTCCACTTCCCTTGCCGCTGTCAATTAAGTCATGGGTAGTAGTTGGTTAGAACAGCGGCAAGCTATCTCCATAATATATACTTTTATTTTTGGGTAATCAATGCAGTGTTATCTCCCTTGCTTTTAGCCCTTTCACTTTGTATGCTTTTCACCCTACGCTTTTTAGGGAACTTGCCGGCAAAGGAGCCCTTGCCGCGAGCGCTGAGTGCGGGACTCTTAGCATCCTGCTAGCAATGCCCTTGCCGGCAAGAAACCTTGCCGCAGCTAGTCGCAACACACTTAGATTGTTGAGCGTACTCGAAAACGAAGTAAGGGCGCGGCACTTGTCGCAGCGCACATAAGCCGTTGAGTGTGCTCGAAACAAAGTAAGGGTGCAGCTAGCCTCGGGTAGGTTCCTCCGCGCACAGGTTTTCCATACAAAGTGTGGTTGTTCAAGGAAGACAACTAAGAATTTGAAATTTTTTAAATTGCTCAAACTTTGGCAACTTATCTTTTGTGTTCTGTCTACTTCTCGGCAAAGGCTTTCCTTCCTTGAACAGCACTTGGTCCATACCACTACCTCCTCCCCCCCGGCATACTTGTGCGTGAGGAACACTTCTTCTGTTTAAGAGAGAAAGGAAAGGAGGAGAAAACACAAGTATGGAGCCTTGCGGCTTGTTGCTGCTTACCGGGGATGTGTGCTGCACAAAATGTTGGATGATACATGCAAGTAAAAAGAAAAGCATGAAATGACAAATGGTGTGAAGCACAAAAGTTTTACTGATGCACGAGGTCTGTGCCCAGCTTTGTACAAAGGTTTACATGCAACATCGGCAAGACTTGTACAAAAGTTGGTTGCCGGAGCGGATCACGGCAACCGCGCCTCACGGGTGAAACTTGCGAAGATGCTCGATGTTCCAGGAGTTGCTCACCGGTAAGCCTTCTTCGGTCTCAAGGCGGACAGCATCGGGCCTTGTGACTTGTCTCACCCGATAAGGGCCTTCCCACTTCGGCATCAACTTGTTGGAGTTCTTGGTGGACTGAACGCGCCGAAGAACAAGGTCGCCTTCCTCGAGACTCCTAGCCTTGACCTTGCGGCTATGATAGCGACGCAAGGCTTGCTAGTATCGAGCAGCTCGTACAGCAGCCTGGAGACGGTCCTCCTCGAGGAGCAATGCATCATCTTGCCGCAACTGCTCTTGCTCAAGCTCATCGTAAGCGAGCACTCGAGGAGACCCGTATACGAGTTCCATGGGGATAACTGCCTCTGCTCCATAGACGAGAGAAAAGGGTGTCTGTCCGGTGGCTCGATTTGGTGTCGTCCTGATTGACCAAAGAGCCGCCGGCAACTCCTCTATCCAGTTTCTTCCACACTTATGCAGCCTGTCGAAGGTTCTTGTCTTGAGCCCGCGCATCACTTCAACATTGGCCCTCTCCGCTTGACCGTTACTCCTCGGGTGAGCAACAGAAGCAAAGCAGACCTTAGCGCCAAGGTCTTGGACGTACTGCATGAAGGTGCGACTTGTGAACTGTGTGCCGTTGTCGGTGATGATCCTGTTAGGGATTCCGAAACGGCAAACGATTGACCTGAAGAACTTCACTGCTGACTGTGCTGTCACCTTTCTCACTGGTTCTACTTCTGGCCACTTTGTGAACTTGTCGATTGCAACGTACAAGTACGCAAAGCCCCCGACTGCGTGGGAAAAGGGGCCGAGGATGTCGAGCCCCCAGACCGAGAAGGGCCAGGACAAAGGGATCGTCTGGAGAGCTTGAGCTGGTTGGTGAATCTGCTTGGCATGGAACTGGCACGCTTCACACTTGGTTACTTGTGCAGTTGCATATTGGAGGGCTTCTGGCCAAAAGAAACCTTGCCGGAACGCCTTCCCGGCAAGTGCTCTTGTGCCAATGTGGTGGCCACATATGCCTCCGTGTATCTCTGCCATCAGCTTCTGTCCATCTTCCCGGGAAATGCACTTCAATCTGACACCATTGAGTCTTCTTCTGTACAGTTCATTGCCGACGAACTGGTACATACTTGACTGCCTGGTAATCCTCTCTATCTCTTCTGGTTCTTCGGGAAGTTCTCCGGTTTGAAGAAAACGGACGATTTGCTGCGCCCATGCTGGAGCCTGAGGCTCAACAACAAGGACTAAAGGCATCAGGGCTGCTGCGGGAACCTCAGCTTCTACGACAAGAACCTGTGGCTCTGCCGGAGCCGAGTGTTCCCCGGCAAGCCTGCCGGAGCAAGACTTGTCAGGAACGCCTGCTTCAACTGTACGGATCCTGGGGTCCGCAGGAGCAGACCGTTCCTCAGCAACTTGGTCGTTGATCTTGGGGACCTTGGCGGCGGCTTCAGGAAGATCCGCCGGCAAGTAGTCGCCGGAGACCAACTTCCTCTTCTTGCTTTGCCCGACTGACGGTGTAACGGATGGTTGAGTTAGCTTGAGCATGAAGGTCCCTGGTTCCACAAGTAACTTCATCGCAGCACACTTTGAGAGGCCATCTGCGATATCATTCTGAGCTCTTGGGACATGCTCCATCTGCAGGCCTTCAAAGTGTTCTTCAAGCTTCCTCACTTCATCGACATAAGCTTCCATCAAAGGACTTTGGTAGTTCTTGTTCACTTGTCAGACCACCAGTTGTGAATCTCCCCGCACAATCAGCTTCTTGATCCCAAGTTCGGCCGCAATTCTGAGGCCGGCAAGCAAACCTTCATACTCAGCGGTATTGTTTGTTGATTGCTCCTTGGGAAAGTGCATTTGGACAACATACTTGAGGTGTTCCCCGGTGGGTGCGACAAGTAGCACACCGGCATCGGCGCCTTGCAGCGAGAAGGCACCATCGAAGTACATTATCCATTCCTTGCTTGCTTCTTGGATGGGGATGTTTGTCTCTGGGACTTCTTCGTCTGGTGTTGGGGTCCATTCTGCTATGAACTCTGCCAATGCTCGGCTCTGTATAGTTGAAGTGCTTTCAAACTTGAGACCAAAGCTTGACAGCTCCAGTGCCCACTCGACGATCCTGCCTGTTGCTTCTGGATTTTGCAATATCCTTTTCAACGGAAAGCGAGTGACCACCGTTATCTCGTGTGCTTGGAAGTAATGGCGCAGCTTCCTTGAGGCCATGAGGAGGCCGAAAAGCAACTTCTGCACCCCAGAGTATCTTGACCTAGCCCCCTGCAAGAGGGAACTTACAAAATAAACTGGGCGCTGCACCATCTTCTTTCGCGCTTCTCCTTGTTCCTGCGCAGACTTGTCCTTGTCGGGGCCAGAGCTTGTCGGGGAAGCCCCATGCTTGTCGCTAGATGCGCTTGCCGGGGACGTGGGTTCCTCATCTGCCTCCCTCTCCGCTACTAACGCAGCACTAACCACTTGATTGGTTGCCGCTAAGTACAGCAACAACTTCTCTTGTGGCTTAGGTGCGACAAGTATTGGAGTGGAGGACAGGTATTCTTTCAAGTCTTGCAGCGCTGCCTCCGCTTCCGGAGTCCATTTCATAGGACCTGCCTTTTTCAAGATTTTGAAGAAAGGCAGGGCGCGTTCTGCAGACTTTGAAATGAACCTGCTGAGAGCAGCCACACAACCCGCGAGCCTCCGTACATCCTTGACGCGCTTCGGGGCTTCGATCTGCTCGATGGCTTTGATCTTGTCGGGATTGGCTTCAATCCCCCTCTGGGACACAAAGAACCCGAGAAGCTTGCCGGAGGGAACTCCGAGGACGCACTTCTCGGGGTTCAACTTGAGTTGTATCTTGCGCAGATTATCAAAGGTTTCTTCTAGGTCTTGAACTATGGTAGTCTTGCTCTTGCTCTTGACCACTATGTCATCCATGTAGGCTTCTACGTTTCTGTGTATCTGTGGCTCAGAAGCAGCGTGGACCACCCTTGCAAATGTTGAGCCCGCATTCTTCAATCCAAAGGGCATGCGTATAAAGCAATATGTGCCACATGGAGTAATAAACGCGGTCTTCTCTTCATCTTCCTCTGCCATGAATATCTGGTGGTAACCTGAGTATGCATCGAGAAATGAAAGCAACTCACATCCGGCGGTGGAGTCAACAATCTGGTCAATGCGCGGCAAGGGAAATGGATCCTTAGGACAAGCTTTATTCACATTAGTGAAGTCTATACAAAGTCTCCACTTCCCATTAGCCTTGCGCATGACAACTGGATTGGCCAACCACGTGGGATGTAGTACACCTCTAACAAGGCCTGCTGCTTCCAACTTCTTAATCTCTTCGGCGATGAACTCTTGGCGCTCCACCGCTTGCTTCCTGACCTTCTGCTTGACGGGCCGCGCATGAGGACAAACAGCAAGCTTGTGCTCAATTACCTTCCTGGGAACGCCGGGGATGTCAGACGGTTGCCACGCAAACACGTCCACATTCGCCCGCAGGAAGGCAATGAGCGCGCTTTCCTATTTGGGGTCGAGTGTAGCACTGATGGTGAAGGTACCACCAGTGCCGTCCTCCTTGGCGGGCACCTTCTTGGTTGCTGGTGGAGCTGCCATTCCCTTCTTGCACTTGCCGGTGGAGCTCGATGGTGCGTCCTCGACGGCAGCGCAGCACTCCGAAGAGGTGCGTTTGCCGGAGTGGGCCCCAGGGCTCTTGCCGGACTTGGTCTTGGGCTTCCCCCCGGGAGCTTCAGCGGCAAGTGTTTTGCTGTCTGCCGCGGCTGCTACGTCCCGGTAGATCTTGTCGGCGCAGATGAGCGCGTCCTTCTTGTCGCCGGGGACAGAGATGACGCTGATTGGCCCCGGCATCTTGAGCATGTTGTATGCATAGTGGGAGGCTGCCATGAACTTGGCGAGCGCAGGACGGCCAAGTATCCCATTATATGGTAATGGGATATCGGCAACGTCGAACGTGATCCTCTCCGTCCTGAAGTTAAGCTCTCCGCCAAAGGTCACCGGCAGCGTGATCTTCCCCTTCGGCTTGCTCCTTCCCGGGTTGATTCCTTGGAACGTCCCGGTTTCCTCGAGCTCACTGTCGGGGATCTGCAGTTTCTTGATCACAGCGGAGGAGATCAAGTTGAGGCCGGCCCCGCCGTCAACCAACATCTTGGTGACCTTGAGGTTGCGGATAGTTGGTGAAACCAACATCGGCAAACACCCGACCGCAGTTGTGCGGTCAGGGTGGTCCTCAAGGTCGAAGATGATGGGCGTGCCGAACCATTTCCGCAACCTGCACGACTCGATGGGTGGCTCGGCTGCATTCACTTCCCGCACCCATTGCTTGAGTTGGCGGTGGGAAGTGTGCAGAGAAGCACCTCCATCGATGCACAGAACTTCTGTGGCCTTCTGGAATTCCTGCTCGTTGTTGTCTCCTTCATCCATGTCCTCGTCATCGTCTTCGTCTTCATCCTTGTCGCGGCCCCGGGGAGGTCTGTCTCCTTGCCGCTGCTTGGCCGCCTTGCCGCAGCGTCCTCCTCGGCCATTGAACGGCCGCTTCTTGCTGGGCTCTCCCCCGCCTCCTTGGGCCTTCTCCTTGTCGCGACGCTCGTATTCAGCCTTTTGCTGTTCTACGAGGTACTCTACTCTCTTGCAGTTCTGGAGATCGTGGCCCTTAGTGCGGTGGATCTTGCAGTACTGCTTGTCGGAGCCGTCCTGCTTGTCGGCTGCCGCTACAGGGGCGGCCTCCTTGCCGGAGCCACCAGCCTGTGTCTTCTTGGCGGCAGCCTCCTTGCCGGACTGCTCGACAACCAGTACCTCCTTGTTCTTCTTCTTCCTGTTATTCCGCCGTCGGCTTTTCCTTGCCGGGGCGGCATCCTCGCTGTCACTTCCTCCTGCACTGGTATCCTCTCCGGGGAGTCTCCTCCCCTCTTCAGCACGCGCACACTTGTCAGCCAGAGCGTAAAGCTCGCTGACGTCCCGGATCTTGGTCATCGCAATCTCCTCCCTCATCCGGCGATTACGGACATTCTGGTGGAACGCGCTGATAACCGCGGCAGGGTGGACATCGGGAATGTTGTGCTGAACGCGGCTGAACCTTTGGATGTACTTGCGCAGGGACTCTCCCTCCTTCTGGGCAAGAATGTGGAGATCGCTCTCCTGGCCGTGGGGTTTGTGGCCGCCTGTGAAGGCGCCGACAAACTGGTGGCACAAATCCGCCCATGAAGAGATGGAGTTTTCCGGCAAGTGCATAAGCCAAGACCTGACGTTTGGCTTAAGCACGAGCGGGAAGTAGTTGGCTAGAATCTTCTCGTCGCGTCCCCCGGCAGCCTGCACCGCAATGGTGTAGATGCTGAGGAACTCGGAGGGGTGTGTTTTGCCGTCGTACTTCTCGGGTACGTCGGGCTTTAAGTTCTTCATTCTGGGCCACTGGACTTGCCGCAGCTCTCGGGTGAACGCAGGGCAGCCTGCCGCGTACGGCAAGTCGCCTGGTTCACCGGGCGCGTGCATGTCGACAGCGGTCCCAGCGCGCTGATCAGATTGTCTTCGGGCTTCTCGTCGACGCTCGATACGAGTTCGAGCGTCTCCCTGTCGCCTGTCTTCAAGGACTTGGCGCTGATCGCGGCGAGCCCGCGGATCCGACGATGCCGTGGAGTCGTCGTCGACGTTGATCCGGCGGGTCGGCGATTTCTGCTTCCGCGGTGGGGAATGCACGGTAGTTGCACCCCCGGCGGTCTTGTCACCATCGGCCTTCGCTTGGTCGACTTGCCGTGGCCGTGACGTCGCCGGCTGCTGCGGCGTGTCGTTGTTGGCGAAGGCGATGAGGCTCTGGATCGTAGCCCTCCAGTCTTCGGCCTTGTCCGCCGCTGGAGGGAAGTCGAGGAGCAGTTGGGCTCTAGCAAGAGCTTCTGCTGGAGAGGAGGGAAGCGGTGGCGAGCGATGCGAGGAGCGAGATATGCTCGGACTTCTAACAGGGTTAGAAGGAGCAGGGTCTCGCCCCGGCGACCGCGCCTTGCTCGTACCAGCGCGCTGGCCTTGAGCATCCCGCGACCCGCCGGCTTGTCCTCGTCCCAGCAGGTGTATGGTACCCCCGGTACCGCGTCGCTGCTGGTCCGGCACCTCCTGAGAGGGACGTGGAGCGTGCACGGACGCCGAGGTCTTGGAGTTCGCCCGGTCGTCCGTCTTGTCTTTGGACTTGGCGGCGCCGCGAGTGTCCTCGCCGGCGTCCACCCCTCCGCCAGCGTCTACCCCACCAACCGTTGGTTCTGGTGGTGGTGGGATTGTGACGCCCGAGACCGACATCCTGGGCATTACAGGGATCGACGCAGACGGGCCTCCGACCTCCGAAGCCTTCTTCTTCGGAGGCATATTGACGTAGTCGATGAGGTTGATGAGACTAGAGCGGTTGATGAAGACTGCGCCCGCGTGAGCGCCGGATCAGGTTCGCGCAACCTCGACGCCCCCTACCTGGCACGCCAAAGATGTCGGGGAAACTGACCTTCCACGAACACCTATGGGACCGGAGCCCCTTCTACGGTACGCCAAGGGAGCGGAGGGAGCACGAAGAGCGGATCGAGGGGCACACGCGGGCAGTTTACCCAGGTTCGGGCCGCGCGGACGCGTAAAACCCTACTCCTGCTTTGGTTGTATTGAGTTCTCGGGCTCGGGAGCTTGAAGATCTACAGTTCTAGCTACACCGAGCGTAGGAGTTACCGAGTTTCTGCCATCGAACCCCCTCTACGTTGTGCATGGGCCTCCTTTTATAGCTCAAAGGGGTTCCCGACAGGTGCCAACGTAGAGGAGGGTAAAAGTGTAAAACTGGTGGTGGTTGTAACCGTGCATGAACAGTGTATAAACAGTGGTCTTCACCTAACTCTGACGGTGGGGGACAAGGGCATTGAATGCCCGTCGCCGTCGCCCCAAAAGCGCCCGTCCATGCGTCTCCGTTTGCCACGACGATAGTCTCGTCACCGCGGCTTGCCACCGTGTACCCCAGGCTGCACAGCCATCTGCCACGTGCCCCTGGAAGGGCCCCAGGGCGACGCGTGGCCAAATGAGCTGGAGCGCAGGCACACAGTGTAGCCTTCCCCCGGCAAGCACCTTGCCGGGGTCGCAACCTTGCCGGGCCCGGAAGTTTGTCGCTCTCCGGGTCCTGCCGGGGCGCATGATGCACCGCGATATCCCAATCTTGATGTGCCGTTCTTTGGCCTTCCTGGCAAACTCCTCTTGCCAGGGTCTTGTGCTGGAACAATAACTTTGAGCCTGGTGCGGCCTTCCCGGCAAGCTCCTCTTGCCGTGGTCTTGTCTCTTAACTTGAATACTTTGTTCTTGAATGGCTTAAAGGGGCCTAGAGTGGGCTTTGGCGGGCGCATGGTGAGCCAGACCATGGGACGGTGCTACTGCCCGTGCACAAGTCGGGATACTAAGGTACCCCTACTTTAGTACACCGACACTATTATAGTTGGATCTTATGATGTTTCTCCCCCTCTACTCTCCTGTGATGAATTGAGTTTTCCCTTTGAAGTTATCTTATCGGATTGAGTCTTTAAGGATTTGAGAACACTTGATGTATTTCTTGCATGTGTTTATCTGTGGTGACAATGGGATATCACGTGATCCACTTGATGTATGTTTTGGTGATCAACTTGCGGGTTCCGTGACCTTGGGAATCTATGCATAGGGGTTGGCACACGTTTTCGTCTTGACTCTCCGGTAGAAACTTTGGGGCACTCTTTGAAGTTCTTTGTGATGGTTGAATAGATGAATATGAGATTGTGTGATGTATATCGTATAATCATGCCCACGGATACTTGAGGTGTCAATGTTGTATCTAGGTGACATTAGGGTTTTGGTTTATTTGTGTCTTAAGGTGTTATTCAAGTATGAACTCTAGGATATATCGAACGGAAAGAATAACTTCATGTTATTTTACTACGGACTCTTGAATAGATTGATCAGAAAGAATAACTTTAAGGTGGTTTCGTACCCTACAATAATCTCTTCGTTTGTTCTCCGCTATTGGTGACTTTGGAGTGACTCCTTGTTGCATGTTGAGGGATAGTTATATGATCCAGCTATGTTATTATTGTTGAGAGAACTTGCACTAGTGAAATTATGAACCCTAGGCCTTGTTTTAAAGCATTGTAACACCGTTTATGCTGACTTTTATCATTAGTTGCCTTGTTGTTTTTATATTTTCAGATTACAAAAAGCTATATCTACCATCCATATTGCACTTGTATCACCATCTCTTCGCCGAACTAGTGCACCTATACAATTTACCATTGTATTGGGTGTGTTGGGGACACAAGAGACTCTTTGTTATTAGGTTGCAGGGTTATTTGAGAGAGACCATCTTCATCCTACGCCTCTCATGGATTGATAAACCTTAGGTCATCCACTTGAGGGAAATTTGCTACTGTCATACAAACATCTGCACTTGAAGACCCAACAACGTCTACAAGAAGAAGGTTGCATAGTAGACATCATGAAGTAGAGAATCATCGTAACAAGAAAATAAAGTTTCTACGATCTGATCGCGGAGGTGAATATTTGAGTTATGAGTTTGGTCTTCATTTGAAACAATGTGGAATAGTTTCACAACTCACGCCACCGGGAACACCACAGCGTAATGGTGTGTCCGAACATCGTAACCGTACTTTATTAGATATGGTAGATCTATGATGTCTCTTACCGATTTACCACTATCGTTTTATGGGTATGCATTAGAGACAACTTCATTCACGTTAAATAGGGCACCATCTAAATCCGTTGAGATGACACCTTATGAACTGTGGTTTCGCAAGAAACCCAAGTTGTCATTTCTTAAAGTTTTGGGGCGGCGTTGCTTAGGTGAAAAAGCTTCAACCTGATAAGCTCGAACCCAAATCGGAGAAATGCGTCTTCATAGGATACCCAAAATAAAATGTTGGGTACACCTTCTATCACAAATCCGAAGGCAAGATGTTCGTTGCTTAGAATGGATCCTTTCTAGAGAAGGAGTTTCTCTCAAAAGAAGTGAGTGGGAGGAAAGTAGAACTTGATGAGGTAATTGTACCTTCTCCCGAATTGGAAAGTAGTACATCACATAAACTAGTTCCTGTGATTCCTACACCAATCAGTGAGGAAGCTAATGATAAATATCATGAAACTTCAGATCAAGTTACTACTGAACCTCGTAGGTCAACCAGTGTACGTTCCGCGCCAGAGTGGTACGGTGTGACACCCCAAGACCGGTGCTCCAGGTGTCAGCCAGTCTTTCGTTGCCGTTGCCATGTCATTTGCTTGCGTGTTGCATTTTGCCATGTCATCATGTGCATTGCATCTGCATGTTTTCAAAAGTTGCATCCGTCCGAGTCTGCCCGTCCTTTCCGTTGTCCGTTCCGAGCCCAGACACACTCGCACGCCCCGCGGCACCTCCGAATATTTATTTTATGAGTGGCCGGAAAATGTTCTCAGAATGAGGTGAAACTTGGCATGTGGTCATGTTATAGTGTAGGTAGACCGCCTGTCAAGATTCGTCGCATTCGGAGCTCGTTTGATAGCCCAACCGTTAAACTATAGCGACAATATAGTCGGTTAAAGCGTGAGACGTTTCGGTCTCCGAAACTGCCGCCGGGACTCTCTCTCTCTTCTCTCCCCACAGCCCGCTCCCACTCTAACTAGCCCACTAACCTCTTCTAGGCCCAACCTACCACTTCCCTCCGACCTAAGCCGTTTGATTCGATCGGAGGGTCCAAATTAAGCCCCCACACACAAAACCTAGCCCCTACCCTATATAATCTCCCCTTAGTCCATTTTGGACACCCCTAAAACTAAACCTACCTCTTCTCCTACCCCCTAGACCCCTTCTCCTTGGATCTGCAACTACCAGCCACCTCCCCGTCGGATTCAGCGCCCGGTCACCTTACAGGTGCCACTTGGCGCGCCTCTATTGGCCTGGCCGCCGCTCCAGCCTCCCTCCTCCAACCGGCGGGCGCCACCTCAGCCTTCCCCACGCCTCCCAACCGCGCGGGCCCACCGAAGCCCGCAACAGGCCCGCACAGGCCCGCTTCAGCCGCCGCTCGTCGCCCGCGATCACCGCTCCCCGATCCGATCTGGATCGGGAGGGACGCCCGAGCTCCAGCTTGACACCGCCACGTCGTCGGTGGCCTCCGCGCCTCTCCATCCCCCGAAGCCGTGTCCCGCCAGAGTCGTGACCAGATCCGGCCGGCGCCACCAGATCCGCGGCCCCAACCTCGCCGGTTTTCGTCCTCCCCGTCGCCGAGCTTAGAGCTCCTCGCCGCCGGCCTTCCCCTGTGTTGCCGAGCCGTGCCACCGCCCGGATCCGGCGGATGTGCCACCCCCACACCCATTCTCGTCCGTTCCCGTGTCGTCCCTGAGCCGTCGCCCCGCGCGCACATAGCCCTGCCGCCGACGAACCACACCGCCACCGCTCGCCCGAGCACCTCCCCGCGCGAGGGCTCGAGGTCCTCGCTCGCCTGGGCCGGCCTCTACCAGCTTCGGCCTCGCCCCGCCACCGACCGGGCCAAGAGCCCATGGTGAGCTTCCAGCGCCCATATGCTCCTGATGGGCCAGCCAAATTCAGCCCACTTTCTGTTTTTTAGGTTGTGCGATTTAGCTTTTATCCCAGATTTGCAGTTTTGCAGAAAAACCCCTTGTGTTCATGCATTTAATTACTCACAAACCATGCATCGGTTTAAAACAAACTTTTTATGTAAAATGCTTAGAATTGTGTGTAGATTCATATTTTGTCACTTTCATGAATGTTAAAAATGTTTTAACTAGCTGTTTGAGTAAGTTTGCATAAATGATATGTTAAAAATCAGCATCATGTTGCATACATGTGATGATGATATCTATGTGCATGTGTGTCCAAATGGAGTGTATGATATGTCAAAATGTTCATTGTGAAGTGCTCTACATGATGGTTGCTGATGCATTCATGTTAGGTGCCATATTGCCATGTTTATCTCTGTTGCAAAAGTGCATGTGGCTGTTAAGTGCTGAAACTTGTTATGAGATGCTGATTTGTCTTTTTCATATCTTTATGTGTAATTTTTGTTTGAGCTACATGTCAATATGTTTTAGAAGCATAATCATGTCATCTTTGCTGTGGTGTAATCCACTTTTCATTATATGACTTTTGGTGAGTGCAACAAGCTTGCAAAGTGACCTACTCGTTGTTGCTGATTTCTATGACTTGTTGAAAACTGCAAAGTCTGAAACTGTTATAACCTGATGCCTTGTTTGCTTGATGCCCTACTCAAATCCATGTATGTTATGTAATGTCCAGTGACCATGCCTTGATGTCCATGTTATGCTCTATCCATCCATGTCCTTGTTTGCAATTATAGGTTGTTGTAGCTTGTTTATTTCTTGCTCTCAAAATAAGATGTTTTTGTCATCCTGTTATCAGTAAGTTCAGTTTTGCCATGTGAATAGCTAGTGTTCTATGCATCCGATGACCGTGTTCTTGCCATGAGTATTTCATAAACATGTCTTCTTGCTATTGGTTATATTCACATGCCATGATATGCTATGAGATGAGTTGCACAAGCTTGGAAACATGCCTACTAGTCGTTGTTGCTGCCATGTTTAGTTTATTTCACTAAGTCTGTGAAACTGTTATATTTTGCAATCTTGCCATGATGTTTTGAGCATGTTCTAGTGGTGTTTTGGTAGTAGCTTAGTGATCATGCTTGTAGTGCTTGACATGTACATGCTTGCCATGCCCTTTGATGCCATGAAATGTTATTGTATCATGTTGTTTTGATGTCAACTATATGCCTACTTGATGTTTTGGGCTGTTTGTGTTTCAAACTTGTTCTATGCGTATGTGATGAACAGTTGCTCCGTTTTGAGTGTGTCCTTTATGAAACTTGTGTGTTTTTGCATGTAGATGCATCATAACATGTTGCATACCTGTTTGGAATTTTGCTTGATGTTTGGATGTGTCTTGCATCTTTGCCATGCTTGACTTGTTTTGCTCATATCTTCTAGGCCGTAGCCCCGAATTAAATGAACTTTATATGTAACTTGACTAGAATTTCGGGTAGAACATCATGGTGCATGTTAATTTTCTGTTTAACAACTTGAACTTAAGGTTTGTTCAGATCTGGACATTTCAAAATTTGCATATGAGGACTTACCGGAATTGTTATAGGTTGTTTCCAGCCTCATTTAAACTTGTTTGGTTGTGTTGTTCTTGTGTGCTTCATCCCTTGCCATGTTTTGCATCATGTAGCCTTGTCATGCATCATACTTGGATGTGCACCATGTCTTGTTATGTGTCGTGTGTTTACCGTGTTGCTTGCTTCTTCTCGTTAGTGCTTGTTTCGTTGCGATCGTGAGGATTTGTTCGTATACACTTGGTTCGTCTCTGTGGCTTCTTCTTCGTCTTCTTCATGGACTCATTCTTCTTCCTTGCGGGATCTCAGGAAAGATGACCATCTCCTTGGATACCTTTACTATCATTGCCATGCTAGTTGTCTCGATGCTATCGCTATATATCACGCTACCCACTATTTGCTGTCAGCCTCTCCTTGTTGCCATGAAACCTCTAACCTTTGACACCATCCCAGCAAACCGTCCTTTGGCTATGTTACCCGCTTGCTCAGCCCCTCTTATAGCATTGTTAGTTGTAGGTGAAGATGAAGATTGCTCCATGTCGGAACTTGACTTTGGGAATATCACAATATCTATTACTATAATTAACACACCTATACACTTGGCAATGGGTGGAAGGCTTGACATTTTGCTCGGTGTTTTGTTCCACTCATGCCGCCTTAAGAACCGATAAACCGGTGTTATGTTCCTTGATTTTGCGTTGCTAACGCGGTTGGGTATATGGGGACCCCTTGACAGTTCGCTTTGAATAAAAACCCTCCAGCAAGGCCCAACATTGGTTTTAATTCGCCTCATAATAAAAACTTAATATATTAATTAAAATTGCATAGGGGTCGCGTCCCCGGGTTCTTAATCCTACATTACAGGGGGGGGGCAATGCCGATGGTGTTGGCCCCAAATAGAGCACTGTGTGGGACCGCCCCTTGGCAACTTCGGGTATCTGGATCACGTACGCTTCGCTCATCAGGTGGTGGCCTGAGACGAGATACGCGCGGCTACTATCAGGGTGTTGGCACGCCGGGAGGTCTTGCTGGACTTGTTTTACCATTGTCGAAATGTCTTGTGCACCGGGATTCCGAGTCTGATCGGATTGTCCCTAATATAAGGGGTAATACTTTTACTTATGCTGATCGTGAGAGCTTGTGATGGGCTAAGTTGGGACACCCCTCCAGGGTTATAATCTTTCGAAAGTCCTGCCCGCGGTTATGTGGCAGATTGGAATTTGTTGATGTCTGGTTGTAGAAAACTTGACAGAGGATCCAAAATAAAACACACGAACCGTGTGAGTAACCGTAATCGTCTCTTTTCATTTTGAGAAGAGAACACGGTGGGGTCATGTTTGACTCGTAGGTAGTTCAGGATCTTTAGCGATCATTAATAGTTTGTGACCGTTTGCGTAGATCCTCATCTTATTCTTGTACTCGTAAGTTGGCCACCATATATGCTTAGCCGCTGCTGCAACCTCACCACTTAACCTCTTCCTACCCATTAAGCTTTGCTTGTCTTGATACCCATGGTTATGGGATTGCTGAGTCCTCGTGGCTCACAGATACTACAACAACAGTTGCAGGTGCGGGTTCCCGATGACTTGACGTGAGAGCGATGTACTTGTGTTGGAGTTCTTTCTTCTTCTGCTTCGTCAGTCTTGGGTTAGGTTCCTGGTCAGCAGCCTGTGATAGCAGGATGGATGTCGTTGTGCTTTTCATGTTTGCATCCGTAGTTGGATGTCTTGTATTGATGTTGTTGTATTCATGTGACTTGTATGAATTGTTGTATCCTCACGTATTTATGTAATGGTACGATGTAATGATATCCATCTTGCTAAACGCCTGCCCCAATCACGAGGGTATCAGGTGATTGAGATAGAATCGCATCTTGGGCGTGACATACGGTAACCTGGTTCTGGAAGTCATGTTGCTAGACCATGATGAACCTACGAACTATGAGGAAATGATTATGAGCCCAGATTCCACAAAATGGCTTGAGGCCATGAAATCTGAGATGGGATCCATGTATGGGAACAAAGTGTGGACTTTGGTCGACTTGCCCGATGATCGGCAAGCCATTGAAAATAAATGGATCTTTAAGAGGAAGACTGGCGCCGATGGTAATGTTACTGTCTACAAAGCTCGACTTGTTGTGAACGGTTTTCGACAAGTTCAAGGTGTTGACTACAATGAGATTTTCTCACTCGTAGCGATGCTTAAGGCTGTTCGAATCAATTTAGCAATTGCCGCATTTTATGAAATCTGGCAAATGGATAACAAAATTGTGTTCCGTAATGGATTTATTAAAGAAGATTTGTATATGATGCAACCAGAAGGTTTTGTCAATCCTAAAGGTGCTAACAAAATGTGCAAGCTCCAGCGATCCATATGTGGACTTGTGCAAGCATCTCGGAGTTGGAATATACGCTTTGATAAGTTGATCAAAGCATATAGTTTTATACAGACTTGCGGTGAAAACTGTATTTACAAGAAAGTGAGTGGGAGCACTACACCCTTTCTGATAAGTATATGTGAATGACATATTGTCGATCGAAAATGATGTAGAATTTTCCGGAAAGCATAAAGGAGTGTTTGAAAGGAGTTTTTCAAAGAAAGATCTCGGTGAAGCTGCTTACATATTGAGCATCAAGATCTATAGAGATAGATCAAGACGCTTGATAAGTTTTTTCAATGAGTACATACTTTGACAAGTTTTTGAAGTTGTTCAAAATGGAACAGTCAAAGAAGGAGTTCTTGCCTGTGTTGCAAGGTGTGAAGTTGAGTAAGACTCAAAGCCCGACCACAACAAAAGATAGAGAGAGAATGAAAGTCATTCCCTATGCCCCAGCCATAGGTTCTATAAAGTATGCCATGCTGTATACCAAACCTATTGTATGCCCTACCCTAAGTTTGGCAAGGGAGTACAATTTTGATCTAGGAGTAGATCACGGGCCAGCGGTCAAAATTATCCCTAGAAGTCTAAGGAAATATTTCTCGGTTATGGAGGTGATAAAGAGTTCGTTGTAAAGAGTTACGTGAATGCAAGCTTTGACACCAATCTAAATGACTCTGAGTCTCGATTTGGATACATATTGAAAGTGGGAGCATTTAGCTAGAGTAGCTCCGTGCAGAGCATTGTAGACATAGACATTTGCAAAATACATACGGATCTGAATGTGGCAGACCCATTGACTAAACCTCTCTCACAAGCAAAACATGGCAATGTGAACTAGATTATTGACTCTAGTAAACCTTTTGGGTATTGGTCACATGGCGATGTGAACTATAAAGTGTTAAATCACATGAGGATGTGAACTATTGGTGTTAAATCACATGGTGATGTGAACTAGATTATTGACTCTAGTGCAAGTGGGAGACTGAAGGAAATATGCCCTAGAGGCAATAATAAAGTTATTATTTATTTCCTTATATCATGATAAATATTTATTATTCATGCTAGAATTGTATTAACCGGAAACTTAGTACATGTGTGAATACATAGACAAACAGAGTGTCACTAGTATGCCTCTACTTGACTAGCTCGTTGAATCAAAGATGGTTATGTTTCCTAGCCATAGACATGAGTTGTCATTTGATTAACGGGATCACATCATTGGTGAATGATGTGATTCACTTGACCCATTCCGTTAGCTTAGCACTTGATCGTTTAGTTTTACTGCTATTGCTTTCTTCATGACTTATACATGTTCCTATGACTATGAGATTATGCAACTCCCAAATACCGAAGGAACACCTTGTGTGCTATCAAACGTCACAACATAACTGGCTGATTATAAAGATGCTCTATAGGTGTCTCCGAAGGTGTTTGTGGTGTTGGCATAGATCAAGAATAGGATTTGTCACTCCGAGTGTCGGAGAGGTATCTCTGGGCCCTTGATGCGTCTCCAACGTATCTATAATTTTTGATTGTTCCATGCTATTATATTATCCTTGTAGGATGTTTTATGGGATTTTATATACACTTTTATATGATTTTTGGGACTAACCTATTAACCTAGAGCCCAGTGCCAGTTTCTGTTTTTTCCTTCTTTTTGAGTTTTACAGAAAAGGAATACCAAACGGAGTCCAATTGACGAGCCAATTTTTGATGATTTTTTCTAGACCAAAAGAAGCCCCCGAAGTAAATGAGTTGGGCCAGGAGAGCCACAGTGTGACACCCCGAGACCGGTGCGCCAGGTGTCAGCCAGTTATTCGTCATCATTGCCCTGTCATCTGCTTGCGTGTTGCATCTTGCCATGTCATCATGTGTATTGCATCATCATGTTTTCAAAACTTGCATTCGTCCGAACCCCCTCGTCCTTTCCGTTGTCCATTCTGAGCCCAGACTCACTTGCACGCGCCCGCGGCGCCTCCGAATATTTATTTTATGAGTGGCCGAAAAACGTTCTTGGAATGAGGTGAAACTTGGCGTGTGGTCTTATTATAGTGTAGACAGACCGCATGCCAAATTTCATCGCATTTGGAGCTCGTTTGATAGCTCAACGGATATATATATAGCGGCACTAGTCGCTGGTTAAAACGTCGGATGTTTTCGATCCACGAAAATCTCCGCGAGCCTCTTCTCTTCTCTCCCCACAACCCCTCCTACACAGCCCACTAACCTCCCCTAGGCCCATCCCACCTCACCTCGCGATCGGATCCGTCGGATCGCGATCGGATGGCCCGAAAACGGCCTCAAAACACCCCCAAACCCTAATCCTACCCCCTGCCTATTTAAGTCCTCCTTCCCTGCCATTTTTGGCCTTCTTCTTCCTCCTCCTCATTTTCCGCGCCTGCCCAATCCCGCCACCGCCACCCGAGCCACTCTGTGCCGCTGGCTTCCCTGAGCCAGCAGATCGGCTCGCGAGCCGCGATCTCGGCCGTCCGCGACCAGATCAAACGGCCCGGAGGACAGCCAGCCGTTGATACGTCTCAAACGTATCTACTTTTCCAAACACTTTTGATATTGTTTTGACCTCATTCTTGCATGATTTGGACTAAACTAACCCGGACTGACGCTGTTTTCAGCAGAGCTGCCTGTATGATTTATTTGTGTGCAGGAAAACGGATTTTTAAGCATCTCAGAAAAATCCACGAAAAATCACGAAAAATCCACGCACCCGAAGAAACAAAATGCCAGAAGTGGAGCCAGAGGGGGGCCAGGGGGTGCCCAGGCGCCCTGTGGGCGCGCCCCCCCTGGGCCGCGCCGGGGGGGCGCCTGGGTGGGCCCCACACCCCCTGGTGCCCTACTTTAGCCCGTATTGTTCCTCCCGACGCAGAAACCCTAGATCGGAAGTCCTTTCGCTATTTTTCGTCGCGGAGCCGCCGCCACCCTCTGTTCTTCTTCGGGAGGGCTAATCTGGAGGCTGATTTGGCCTCCGGAGAGGGGAGATCGTCGCCATCGTCATCATCATCACCACTTCATCATCCCTCCATGACTTCCCCCTTCATGTGTGAGTAATTCACTTGCTGTAGGCGAAGGGGATGGTAGGGATTGGATGAGTTAGATCATGTAATAGTTTGTCAGATTGTTGGGGGCATGTTGCCTATCATCTAGTATGGTGTTTATCATCTTTGCTACAACTTTTTATTCTTAATGCTTGACACTTAGGGCCCGAGTGCCATGATTTCAGATCTGAACCATATGTGTTTGCATGAATATATTTGTGTTCTTGATCCTATCTATGAGTTGTATGCACCTGTTACGGTTCGGAACCGGCGATCCCAAAAGTGACAGCTTGGGACACCAAAGGGGATGGTTCGTAGTTTGAGGATTACATGTATCCATTGAGTTCATTGTTTTGTTCCGGTGCTCTTTGACAGGAGCACCTTAATATAGTTCCTTTTGGCCCCGTTCGTAGCGGGATGGTAGGACAAAAGATGTTGTGCAAGTTCTTATTGCAAGCACGTACAACTACCTTCGGGATACATGCCTAATGTTTCATATTTGCCTAGATGATCATTACTTTTCTGTGTGCCGTGCCCCAAGTTAGAATCTATCTCATCCATGCAGCGCCCAACCATCCATCTCCCTAGCCTACAGTATTTTAAACCTTGCCTGTCACTAGTTGCTACTTCTGCCATTTACTACTGCTATTTACTTTTGCTGTTTACTTTCACTATTACTATCATCACTATCATATCACTGTTACTACTTATCTTTTGTTGCAAGTTAGTATATTTCAGGTGCGGTTGAATTGACAACTTAAGTGTTAAAGCTTATAAATACTCTTTGGCTCCCCGTGAGTCGAATCAATAAATTGGGTTATTCTTACCCGCGAAGACTATCTCGATCCCTTACGGTTGAGGGTTAACAAGTACCGTTTTCTGGCGCTGTTGTCGGGGAGCATAGCAATATTTACAAGTCTACTTGAGGTATCCTACCTGCTACACTTTATTCACTATGGGTAAGAAAGGTGACCCCAAGGTTCCGATCTTACTATCCACTACAAGAAGAGGTACTGCTCTGAGCACTAGTGCTACTCTTGATTCACCTTCTGTTATGAGTAAGTTTGCCTCACCACCACCACATGATGCTCCTACTGAATTTGTTACTATGTTTGATACTCTTGATGATGCTTCTACTACTTTTGATGATGATATTAGTTCGCTTGGTTATGCTCTTGAAAAACAAATTACTGCTGCTGCTGAAAAATATGGAATTGAACTTCCTGTTACTCGCTACCCTATTGGTGAAACTTATGATTATCCTGATTTGAGTAAACTCCAGGAGAGGTTCCTTGATGATGATTACTATATACTTGATGAAGATTTATGCAGGGAACTGATGGGCCTCGAACCCCTCGTTGGTTACCCCAAGTGGAAGGTGTAAGATGCAGTAAGTAGAAGTGTTTTCCCCTAGCAAAGATGCCAAGGATCGAATCCCCAGAGACTCCTAGGTTCAACAAGTAGGTGTCAATTGCTAACGGCGCAATTAGCAATCAACGTGGACCTGCACACAGATACAAATAACTTTGCTCCCAACGAGTACAGAGAGGTTGTCAATCTCTCTGGCCTTGTAGTTCACAAAGGGTTAAAAGCAATATGATAGTAGTGATAGATAATGTTTTGCAATAGTAAGTAAATAGCGATAAGTAAATAGTGGATGTGATCAATGATGGTAATATGGACCGGAGTCTCATGATGTTCACTAGTGATGTCTCTCTCCCAAAAGACGATAAAACAGCTATGTGAGGTAAACAAATTACAGCTGGGCAATTGACAGGACCACGAACGCAAACCAATGCTGATTACATTGCAAGAAAGGTTGAGGTTCAAAGCATGGGCGGTACGCCAAAGTAGGTAGACCGAAATCCATCAATATCTACTACTAATCATCCACCTTGAGATATCTATCCAGAACATCTCGCTGGTATTAAGTTGCGAGTCCCACCCATAGTGTAAACTCAATGCAACAGACAACTGCATTAAAAGAACTTTGCGTAAAGTAAACAATCCTTGCACCCGCAGGCACAAGCACCGTTGTTTTCCCCCTTGTGGCAACAGCACATCCCCTAGACTCATGTATCTGTCACTCAAGCTAGTCATCGAGGGGCATGAACCCACAATCGAGCATAACGTTCCCTCTTGGAGTCACTACCTACTACTTGGCCAAAGCAATAAATAACAACGAAGAACATGCAAGAATTACTTATGAACTAAAATATAAAAGAGGTGAATCAAATATATTACTCAAGATCAATCTGAACATAATCTCATAATCCATCGGATCCCAGCAAACTCAACATAGCAACAGCATAAGGATTACATAGGTGCCTCGATCATGTAGGGCAGCTCACGAGGACTAATTAGTGAAGCACAAGAACGGGAGGAGAACATCACATAGCTACTGGTCATGGACTCATGGTCCAAGGGAGACTACTCACGAGTCATCCGGGAGGCGTCCATGGTGGTGGAGAAGCTCCCGGTGGTGATCCTCCCCTCCGGCAGGGTGCCGGGAAGAGTTCTCCTGGTGCTCCCTATCTTGGAAGCGGCGGCGGCAGCGGAACAGAAATGGGATCGCGAAAAGAAGTCATGTTCTGACGGTTACGGAGGACCCTTTAAATATATGCCAAAGTAGGGCACCGGGGGAGCCTCGGGGGGCCCAGGAGTCCCCCGGCGCGGCCCAGGGGGGGGGGGCGCCCACAGGGCGCCTGGAGCCCCTGTGCCCCCCCCAGGCTGCCCTTCGGACGCAGTGTTGTTTCCGGTTCGCTGATTTTTTATATAATTTTTCTGGATTTTTCTGGGCAGTTCTCGAAACGTGAAAACCTGAAATACAAAAACAGCCGAAAACAGAAACTGGCACTGGGGTGCACTGGATTAGTAAGTTAGTCCAAATATGATCAAAAGTGTATGGAAGTGTATGAATATCATAGCAATATCACCCAAAAGTGGCATGGAGCAAGCAGAAATTATAGATACGTTTTGGACGTATCAACATCCCCAAGCTTAATTCCTGCTCGTCCTCGAGTAGGTAAATGATAACAAGAATAATTTCTGTGGTGACACGCTATTAACCATATAGGACTTTCTCATAGTCATATGACAAAAGCTTACTGAGACAATGATTCTAAAGTAATTAAGTTGTCTCAAGAGAAAATCACAAATGACTGAAAGTTTTACAACATGAAACTGAAACATCAAAAAGATTTGCAATGAACATGATGTGCAAATATGATAAAGTGATATCTAGCTTGCCCCCTTCAGTGATGCAAAACATAAATGCAAGGGCACCTTCAAGGTTTAAGTGATGACTAGATACAATCATTTCAGAATAAACGATATCACAATCATGCAAAAGACAATGCTACTTTGGGACAATGCACATTACACTCAGAATGACAATCATGCTCTCAGTAGTTGGTGCTTCAACATAAAGGTAAAAGAAAGGTTAAGTGCTAGAGCTTTTTATTTTGAAAACACGGAAGCAATTGTGTCAACGGTAGTAGTACTTCATATGTGTCATGCATAAAACATCTTATAAGTTGCAAGCCTCATGCATCGAATACCAATAGTGCTCGCTCCTTGTCCTAATTAGCTCGGATCCCCATGGGTTATCATTGCATTGCATATGTTTTAACCAAGTGTCACAAAGGGGTACCTCTATGCCACCTGTACAAAGGTCCAAGGACATAGATCGCATTTGATTTCTCGTTTTTGATAGATCTCAACTTGAGGACATCCATACCGGGACAACATAGAAAATAGATGATGGACTCCTCTTTAATGCATAACATATTCTCATGAGAGATTGAGGATTAAGGTCCAAGCTAAAACTTCCACCATGATGCATGGCTTTGGTTGGCGGCCCAATGTTCTTCTCTAACAATATGCATATTAATTCAACCCACGGTAAATCACCCTTACTTTAGACAAGACGAACATGCATAGCAACTCACATGATATTCAACAAGAGTGTGACAGTTGATGGCGTCCCCAGAAACATGGTTACCGCTCAACAAGCAACTTATAAGAAATAAGATACATAGGGAACATATTCTTTACCACAATAGTTTTTAGGCTACTTTCCCATGAGCTATGTATTGCATGGTTAGTTTGCTTAGTGCAGGTGGAGGTTAGCAAAAGACTGGGAGCGACCAACTAAGAGAGCAATGACGGTCATAATCATGCAGAGCGACAAAGCAATATTGAATCAGGCATGGTAGTTATATCGCTACTTAGAAACAAAATATCATCAAGGCTTGACAGACTTTCTTTACAGTCTTGAATATGCGTGAGCATACGCCAAGTCAATCAAAATAAATTCTCGAAGGAAGATATTACTAGACCATACCATATCATAGGCAAACAAACCAAGTTGGTACTCCAATAACACATTGGAACCCCCCAGCTATCTGAGATTAACCAAAAGAAAGCCTGAACTACTAAGCATCATCATGAAAGTAGCATCTTTATCATAGACACATTAAACAATGCAACGGAAGCAAACTCTCTTAATAAGGTGAGCATGGTAATTAAAGAGAGTTCAAGCAACCAACTAAATAAAAGCTCTTGAAAAGATAAGCATGAATACTAAGAGCAGAGTATGATAGTAGCTATTAAAAGACAAAGAACACACACAGCATAGATAGACATGAAAATTCTATGTAATGTTCTAGGTAGAAGTGGAGCGTGTTTCTCTCCCACATAAAGGAATGCTGAGTTCCGACTCGTTATGAAAAACTAAAAAGAAAACTAAAAGCAAGACTCTCCAAGCATAGCACATAACACATGAAGTGATAAAAATATAGCGAAACGAAAGACGAACTGATAATGTTGATGGAGAAGGGGATGCACGGGGGCATCCCCAAGCTTAGACGCTTGAGTCTCCTTGAATATTTCTTGGGGGTGCACGGGGGCATCCCCAAGCTTGAGCGCTTGACACTCCTGAATCTTTTTATCATCTTCCCTCGCACACTTGAAAACTCCCTTCATACATAACTCATCATAATCTGATTAGCGAGGTTAGTACCCTTAATAAAATAATTATACCTTGCTGGAAATAAGGATATTCTTGAAGTTCTACTGTTTCTCAAGATTGCCAAAAGATTTTTGCAAAGAAAAAACAAGTTCTTAATTTGCAAAGTGAAGGTAAGGCAAAACAGGACAGAATCTGTGAAAAACAGAACAGCAGGCAGTAATTGACCTGTTCGGGATACTTCTGCAACTCAAATCAAAAAACTCAGAACTGATGCACGAAAGACAATTATATAGAGAACGCTTTCGAAAAAATTCAGACCAAAAAGATGATCTGGTGATTTTATACGAATTTTTCTATCCAAGGACAGAATCTGTTTCCTGGACAGCACCTCACAACTTTTGAACTTTCTAGCAATCAGAGGCTATACTTGGCACAAATATGAAAAGCAAAGATACAATGATGATTCTACAGCAGTAAACAACATCAAGACACAACAAAAGCAAAAAATTTATTCATGTGGGCTGCCTCCCAAAAGCGCTTTCTTTTATGCCTTTAAGCTAGGCATAATGCATAGAGGAATCAATAATCATCATAATAATCGGAGTTATAAATGGGTTCAAATGATTCCTCAACAAGTTCATTCTTGTTCCTTCTAGGAAAGGGGTACACACCTTTTGCCTTCCCGCGTAAGCGGATTTGTCCCTTACCTATATCGATGAAGCCTTTAACTGCTCGGAGGAAGTCTCTTCCAAGCACTATATTTCCTTGGTTGGGCTCCACGATGAAGAAATCAATCATTGCAATCCCTTTAAGGAATTTAACTGGCACGTCTTTTATTTTTCCCTGGATTTCAGAAATATCTCCATTAGTATGTTCATGATAAGATGGTAGTATATCCATATTAAATTTTAAAGAATCATGAACAGTTTTTGGCATAGTAGAAACCATAGATCCAATATCACAATAAGCAAGGAAGTCTTGATTAGAGATGCTAATCCTAACAAGAGGCTC
The DNA here is from genome assembly GCA_902687465.1 of Secale cereale. Lineage (NCBI taxonomy): Eukaryota > Viridiplantae > Streptophyta > Magnoliopsida > Poales > Poaceae > Secale > Secale cereale. Next base: position 173,007,116 of record LR738710.1, read on the forward strand.
CCAGTCATTATCTATTTCCAAAATATCTCTCTTATTGGGTTTGGGTTTATCTACTTTTATTAAGCCTAGAGCATCCATTCTCTTTTCAATAGTAGCAAGTCTATCTATGATAGTATCAAAATTATGATCATAAACAAAGTAACTAGATAGACTATGTATAATTTCAAGAGCTCTAGTTTCATCACACTCTAAGAAATCTCCCTCAGCTAAAATGTCAAGGGAGTGTTTACACCATTTAAAAAGACCATGGTAAAAATTTCTAAGCACAATTTTTATAGGTATCCAAGGCATAATTCTCCTATGTGCATCAGAAATTCTGTCCCATGCCTTCTTCATATTTTCTCCATCCCTTTGATGGAAATCTAGGACTTCTGATTCCCTCAAAGCACCAAATCCTAACATGTTTGGCTAAACAGAAACGACTACTAATAAAAAGGCAAAATAATTTTTTTGTGATTTTTGATTAAAAGGAACTACAGCAAAAAATGAAAGGTAAACTAACAAGACTAAAAAGCAAAGGTAAAAGATAGCATGCAACTCCCCTATCCTGAAGAGTGGAGTCCCCGGCAACGGCGCCAGAAAATACTCCTTGATGGGCCTCGAACCCCTCGTTGGTTACCCCAAGTGGAAGGTGTAAGATGCAGTAAGTAGAAGTGTTTTCCCCTAGCAAAGATGCCAAGGATCGAATCCCCAGAGACTCCTAGGTTCAACAAGTAGGTGTCAATTTCTAACGGCGCAATTAGCAATCAACGTGGACCTGCACACAGATACAAATAACTTTGCTCCCAATGAGTACAGAGAGGTTGTCAATCTCTCCAGCCTTGTAGTTCACAAAGGGTTAAAAGCAATATGATAGTAGTGATAGATAATGTTTTGCAATAGTAAGTAAATAGCGATAAGTAAATAGTGGATGTGATCAATGATGGTAATATGGACCGGAGTCTCATGATGTTCACTAGTGATGTCTCTCTCCCAAAAGACGATAAAACAGCTATGTGAGGTAAACAAATTACAGCTAGGCAATTGACAGGACCACGAATGCAAACCAATGCTGATTACATTGCAAGAAAGGTTGAGGTTCAAAGCATGGGCGGTACGCCAAAGTAAGTAGACCGAAATCCATCAATATCTACTACTAATCATCCACCTTAAGATATCTATCCAGAACATCTCGCTGGTATTAAGTTGCGAGTCCCACCCATAGTGTAAACTCAATGCAACAGACAACTGCATTAAAAGAACTTTGCGTAAAGTAAACAATCCTTGCACCCGCGGGCACAAGCACCGTTGTTTTCCCCCTTGTGGCAACAGCACATCCCCTAGACTCATGTTTCTGTCACTCAAGCTAGTCATCGAGGGGCATGAACCCACAATCGAGCATAACGTTCCCTCTTGGAGTCACTACCTACTACTTGGCCAAAGCAATAAATAACAACGGAGAACATGCAAGAATTACTTATGAACTAAAATATAAAAGAGGTGAATCAAATATATTACTCAAGATCAGTCTGAACATAATCTCATAATCCATCGGATCCCAGCAAACTCAACATAGCAACAGCATAAGGATTACATAGGTGCCTCGATCATGTAGGGCAGCTCACGAGGACTAATTAGTGAAGCACAAGAACGGGTGGAGAACATCACATAGCTACTGGTCATGGACTCATGGTCCAAGGGAGACTACTCACGAGTCATCCGGGAGGCGTCCATGGTGGTGGAGAAGCTCCCGGTGGTGATCCTCCCCTCCGGCAGGGTGCCGGGAAGAGTTCTCCTGGTGCTCCCGATCTTGGAAGCGGCGGCGGCGGCGGAACAGAGATGGGATCGCGAAAAGAAGTCATGTTCTGAGAATTACGGAGGACCCTTTAAATATATGCCAAAGTAGGGCACCGGGGGAGCCTCGGGGGGCCCAGGCGCCCCCCCGGCGCGGCCCGGGGGGGGGGGGGGCGCCCACAGGGCGCCTGGAGCCCCTGTGCCCCCCCCAGGCTGCCCTTCAGACGCAGTGTTGTTTCCGGTTCGCTTATTTTTTATATAATTTTTCTGGATTTTTCTGGGCAGTTCTCGAAACGTGAAAACCTGAAATACAAAAACAGCCGAAAACAGAAACTGGCACTGGGGTGCACTGGATTAGTAAGTTAGTCCAAATATGATCAAAAGTGTATGGAAGTGTATGAATATCATAGCAATATCACCCAAAAGTGGCATGGAGCAAGCAGAAATTATAGATACGTTTTGGACGTATCAGGAACTGACATAGTTTGCCGGCTCTGACCCTGAAACTATTAAGAAAATATTTGAAAAACACTCTTTGAAAAACAAAACCGTTCCTAATCCTGAGTTTGCTACATCTCCTATATGCATTGATGATCCTGATTTTGATTTCTCTGTTGATCTTTCACTTATACCTATGGTTGAAGCTGACCCCTTTTATGGCAGAGAAAATGATGATGCTATTGCACACCTAACTAAACTTGGTGAGCTAGGTAGCCTGTTTACCACAGATGAGAAGATACGCTACTTTTATGTGACCAAGCTTCTTCCTTTCTCCTTGAAGGAGGGTGCTAAAGCATGGTATGATTCACTTCCATGCGGTTCTATTAAGAGTCCTCAGGACTTAGCTCACTCTTTTGTTGATAAGTACTTTCCTGCTCATATGCAACATGCTGCTTTACAAAGAATTTACAACTTTAAACAGTTGCAGGATGAGTCCCTCCCTAAAGCTTGGGGGAGGTACTGCGGTTTGATTCGGGCTAGACCAGGACATGAAATCCCTAAGAATGAATTAATTGATATATTCTATGCTGGTCTAACTGATGAATCTAGGTCCTATCTGGACAGTTGTGCTGGTTGTGTTTTCAGGAAAAGAACACCGGACGACGCGGAAGATTTAATGGGCAGGATTGCCAAAAACCATGAAGATTGGTCCGTCCCTGAACCACCTCCACTAACAAAGAAGAGGGGCATGTTTGTTCTAAGCCCCGATGATATGCGAGAAGCAAAGAAGTCTATTAAAGAGAAAGGTATTAAAGCTGAAGACGTGAAGAATCTACCCCCTATTGAGAAGCTGTGTGAGCCTACTACTCACCCTCCTATGGTAGAGGTACACTCTCTTTTAGATTTCAACGCAAGTGACATTCCTCATGGTAAGCCTCCTGATCAATGTTTAGATGAGTTTGATAATTTTATTATGAAACAGAATCATTTTAATGAGAGGATAGAAAGTCAGTTGCATGATAATTCCCTTGCTATCAAAAAGTTGCTTGGTGTTTTAGATAGAACAGTTAATGATGTTCAATGTCTTGTGAAGCATTTTCATATGGTTCAAACTCAGCTCGATCAAATTTCTAATGTGCAAAGAGATTTACTTGCTAACAATGCCAAACAAGATAAATTGCAGGCTTTTGGGATTAAGACCCGAGGAGAAACTAGTACTCAAGATCCTCTCTATCCAGAGGGACATCCAAAGAGAATCGAGCAAGATTCTCAAATGCAGGAAGAAGAAATTGTTGTCTCTCCAAGTAAGAAGAAGAAACATAAGGAAACTGACAATTCTAACAACCCTAAAGCAGATGAAGAGCCAGCTATTGATCCCAACAGTGTATCTATCTCTGATGCTGAGACTGAAGACGGTGTTGAACCTGAAGGTAATGATAATGAGAAGAATGATCCGCCTGAAGTTCGAGAACAAGAAGCACCTGACAAACGTAAGAGGTACACTAAAGAAGACTTCATCGCAAGAAAACATGGGAAGGAGAAAGAACCATGGGTACAGAAACCCATGCCCTTTCCAGGTAAGTCCATCAAATCTAAAGAAGAAGAGCATTACAATAAGTTTTGTGAATGGATTAAACCTCTTTTTCTTCAAATCCCTTTGACTGATGCTATTAAGTTACTTCCTTATTCAAAATATATGAAAGATATTATCACTAACAAAAGAAAAGTTCCTAATGATGCAATATCTACTATGCTTGCTAACTATTCTTTCAGTGGAAAGATTCCTGAGAAGCTCGATGATCCAGGTATACCCACCATCCCTTGCTCCATAAAGAATAATTATGTCAAAACTTCTTTATGTGATCTTGGAGCGGGAGTGAGTGTTATGCCTCTCTCTCTTTACGAGAGGCTCTGTTTAGAGAAACTAATTCCTACAGATATCTCCCTTCAGATGGCTGACAAGTCAACCGCTGTTCCGATAGGTATTTGTGAGGATGTTCCAGTTGAAGTTGCTAATTGTTTAATTCTTACTGATTTTGTTGTGCTTGACATGCCCGAGGATGGGAGCATGTCCATTATTCTTGGTAGACCTTTTCTTAACACCGCAGGTGCTGTTATTGATTGCAACAAAGGGAAGGTTACCTTTCATGTGAATGATAAAGAACACACGGTATATTTTCCGAAGAAGACCGACAGGAGGCATGGCCTCAACTCTATAGAGAATATCGAGACCGTGAAAATTGGAGAATGGGACTGTCCACTACATGTGCCTCACAAATACAAAACTATCATGGTAGGGACAATGTCCATCAAGGTAAAAGTTCAATGATTACTTCGTAGGAGGTGAGACTTTTTGTTCTATATACCGCTTGTTTGTTGGTAAGACTTGATCAACCTTACTAGTGAACGTGTTTTATATGGATAAAAAGTTGAGCTTTCTATGTTTTTATTTGTTTTTAGTGTTGTCATACTTGCTGTACCAAGTATCTATGTTTTTGAAGCTTCACAATACTACTAACTGCTTCAAGTTTTCAGAGAGTTTCGCAGCTTTTTGAACTTCGAAAAAATTTCAACAGTGAATTTTTCAGAAAAATTCCAGAAAAATTATATTAAAAATTTCCACAACGGGAGAGACCCGGAAAGTCCTGGGGCCAGCCAGGGGGGGCCACCAGTGGCCCAGGCGGCCAGCTGGCGCGGCCCAGCCCCTGGCCGCGCCCACAGGGCGCCTGGGGCCCACAGGACCCCCCTCCAGGTACATCTTCTTCCCCTCTCTCTCTCTTTATCCAAAAACCCGAGTTCTGGTCTTGTTCTTGCTGTTCTTGGGGGCGATTCTTCGATCTCTCTCTACAGCCCATCATTTGAGCTGAAATTTTGAGCAAATACTCCCGGGTATGTGACTCCTCCACCCCTCCAATTAGATTTTTGATTGGTGGCCTCATTTGTGAGTAGTTAGTAGTTCTTGGTGCTGTAGAGATGAGCTTGCATGCATGTGTAGAAAGTTGTTTTCCAAGTTTTGATGCAAGTTTGTGCCTTGGGCAAGTGAGTTGAGTAGTTTGCCTAAGCTCACTTTGTTTTAATCCTCGTTTTGTAAATTGTAAAAAAAATTCAGAAATGAGTTTGTTAGGAAGGGCAAAAGGATGGCTTGAGAAGAGGAGGCCCGCACACTCCGATCGAGTCACTAGAGCCGCAGCTTCACCATCGACTGCTAGGGTGAGCTATAATGAAGATCATGTGCCCCTGGAGTTGTTGGAAGACACAAGTCCAGCATGTGCGATGACATTTCCATGTGATGAATTCATGGAAGCTGCGGGAATCAAGGATGAGTTTTATAATCTTTGTGCTAATGCAGGTTTGACATGACTCGTCACGAGCCGTGTTACTCAGTATCATAAACTCACCTCCGGTTTCATTAACAGTTTTAGATATAATCCTGATTCAGGTGCTATTGAGTTTAAAATTTATAATGATCTTATCACCATGACTATGGGAAACTTTTGTGAAGTAATAGGTGTGCCGAACGTTGGGAGGACGGCAAGGATGGCCACGCAGCCCTCCGAGCTGAAAACCGTCATCAACTCTCTCTGCAGCATGGGTACGAGGGATATTCATCGGTCGAAGATCTCCAGCATCTTGTTTCCTCACCTCAGGTATTTTGCATATTATATTGCTAGAGGGGTGTTAGCTCGTGACAACACAAGCAACATTTCTGCTCCGGATATTGCTATCCTGGCAGTAGCCCTCTCAGGGAGGTCTGATTATAATCTGGGTACCTTAATTGCTCGACGCCTTGCTATGAATGGTAACAAGGGGGGACTTATATGGTGGCATTTATGCCACACTTATCTTAGAGCATCTTGGAGGCACCCCACACCCTGATGATACTCCTTTTACTTATTTAAGCTTTGATCTTGCTGCTATGAAAAGGCATAAGTTTGTTACCATGGGTTCTGAGCTTGATAACCTTGTTTATATCTTGCATTTCGGAACTACCACGGAACGCGAGATCCGTCTACCTGCACCTCTTTTGTTTGATTTTTCTCGCAGGAACGGATGGTCCTTTGATGTTGTCCAGTTCGATGAGTTCATGGTCCAGCATCAGTTCCATAACCCCATGGAGGGGGTTGTGCCCAACGAGGAGAGGCACGGTGAGATACCAGATTTTCAGGAAGAGACCGCCACCAAGTTTGGTGAAGGGTCTTCCTCTGTCTGGCGCTCGGAACCTTCCTCGTGGGAGACTCCGAGGAGTTCGGTGTACGCGCCATCATCCTTCTACGACCCTTGGTCTCACCACCATACCCCTGGAGCAGGAGGCTCCTGGGGGCAGTAGCTACTACCAACTTAGGCCAAAAGCTTAAGATTGGGGGAGTACGTGCCCTTCTCACTTTTCCATTGTATTATCCATTTTATTCGCTTTGATCTTTTCGAAGTTTTTGCCCATTCTTCTTTATTCCTCTATTTGCAAAAACAACAAAAAGATTTTCTCTTTCTTTTGCTTTTTGTTCAACTTTTGAAAAACCCAAAAAGATTTCCTTTCTCTCTTTAGTTTGCTTTGTTTTCATAGATAAGCTCGAGTCCGTGATGGCATTTGATTATATTTCCTACGTTCGATCATGCAAGTGACAAGCAGTAATGACGAAGATCGACTGAAAGGAAGCAACAAGGAAGACCGGTATGAACTCTTTCTGTTTCTACTTTTGTACATATGCCTGTACTTATGATCTAGAGACCAGCTTGTAGCGACATAGTGCTATGTTCACAATGCTTTTTCAGTGGTTCATGCTTTCCTTGTGGCTAGTCCCGAATAACTAGAGTACATAATGTGTTATTGAAATGATCTACATGCATCGCACTGTTCATAGTCTGGCATACTAAGGTGGTATTTCCCTTTAGAGAATTTTTGGATTGACTTGGCACATGCTTACACATGTTTAAGACTAAAAAGTCTACTTTGCCTTGATGATCTTTGAGTTTTAGAATAGTTATATCACTTTCATGCCCGATTCAATGTTGCTTTGTCGCTCTGCATGATTATGACCGTTATTGCTCTCTAGTTGGTCGCTTCCCAGTCTTTTGCTGAACCTCCACCCGTACTAAGCGGAATGACTGCTTGTGCATCCAAAACCTCTAAACCTGTTATGCCATATGATTCCACTATACCTTCCTATACATGGTATTTACCTGCCATTCCTAACGAAGACTTTCAAGTACCATCTCGAAATTAATCAAAAGCATTTCTCTTTTTGTGCCTATGTTTTAGCTCATGAGGAAGTAGTAGTTAATTCATGATCTCTTTTAAGTTGGAAAAGTTTCACCCCTGGATTGCATGTACAATGTGCGAACCCCTAATATGAAAAGGAACTGGCATTGAGTGCGCCCAGCTCAAAAAGATAATATAACAAACAAACCCTCCTTCACGCTTTGTTCATGAGAAATCAGAAAACTTTGGCAGTGATAAACAAAGGAGATTAAGAGGATGTGATCGTCCTCATGCGGGAGCCGTTCCTCAAGACTTGTCTAGCTTAAAAAGTGATTGAGTTATCTGCTAGCATTCGTTGACAAAATATGCACCTCTCAAAAACATATTTACTTCTGTTTTTAAAACCAAGAGCTCTGGTACATGTTTAGTTTTTGTTTCCGATCACGGGTTTTCAACTTTGCCAATAAAAGCCACGGTTCGAGAGTCTCATCTTCTTTCTTCAAAGCACTAACTAGGAGAGCATAATTGTCATTCTGAGTATAATGTGCATTGTCCCAAAGTATTACATTATCTTCTGCATACTTGTGATATGATTTATTCTGAAATTCTTAGTTCTAGTCTCCTTTAAAACTCTGGAGGAGTCTCTGCATTTATGTTTTGCTTCACTTATGGAGGCTAGCGAGATACCACCTTAATATGCTCAAGCTATGTGCAATGTGATCTTGTCTTGATTTTCGGTAATATATTGTTTACTCTTAATTATTTGTGACTGGTCACTTGAAAGAAGGATTGCTCCTAGCATTGTTCTCATAAGTACTGTTTTAATACTTGCTGAACTCTTTTCGTAGTACATGCTTATATACATCTAATGAAGCAAAAGAGTTTGTCAAAGTTTTCTTTGTCGCGTCCAGTTCGTTGAACTGAATTGCTTGAAGACAAGCAATATGCTAAGCTTGGGGGAGTTGATACGTCTCAAACGTATCTACTTTTCCAAACACTTTTGATATTGTTTTGACCTCATTCTTGCATGATTTGGACTAAACTAACCCGGACTGACGCTGTTTTCAGCAGAGCTGCCTGTATGATTTATTTGTGTGCAGGAAAACGGATTTTTAAGCATCTCAGAAAAATCCACGAAAAATCACGAAAAATCCACGCACCCGAAGAAACAAAATGCCAGAAGTGGGGCCAGAGGGGGCCAGGGGGTGCCCAGGTGCCCTGTGGGCGCCCCCCCCCAGGCCGCGCCGGGATGGGCCCCACACCCCCTGGTGCCCTACTTTAGCCCGTATTTTTCCTCCCGACGCAGAAACCCCAGATCAGAAGTCCTTTCGTTGTTTTTCGTCGCGGAGCCGCCGCCACCCTCTGTTCTTCTTCGGGAGGGCTAATCTGGAGGCTGATTTGGCCTCCGGAGAGGGGAGATCGTCGCCATCGTCATCATCATCAGCACTCCATCATCCCTCCATGACTTCCCCCTTCATGTGTGAGTAATTCCCTTGCTGTAGGCGAAGGGGATGGTAGGGATTGGATGAGTTAGATCATGTAATAGTTCGTCAGATTGTTGGGGGCATGTTGCCTATCATCTAGTATGGTGTTTATCATCTTTGCTACAACTTGTTATTCTTAATGCTTGACACTTAGGGCCCGAGTGCCATGATTTCAGATCTGAACCATATGTGTTTGCATGAATATATTTGTGTTCTTGATCCTATCTATGAGTTGTATGCACCTGTTATGGTTCGGAACCGGCGATCCCAAAAGTGACAGCTTGGGACACCAAAGGGGATGGTCCATAGTTTGAGGATTACATGTATCCATTGAGTTCATTGCTTTGTTCCAGTGCTCTTTGACAGGAGCACCTTAATATCCATTAGTTCCTTTTGGCCCCGTTCGTAGCGGGATGGTAGGACAAAAGATGTTGTGCAAGTTCTTATTGCAAGCACGTACAACTACCTACGGGATACATGCCTAATGTTTGATATTTGCCTAGATGATCATTACTTTTCCGTGTGCCGTGCCCCAAGTTAGAATCTATCTCATCCATGCAGCGCCCAACCATCCATCTCCCTAGCCTACAGTATTTTAAACCTTGCCTGTCACTAGTTGCTACTTCTGCCATTTACTACTGCTATTTACTTTTGCTGTTTACTTTCACTATTACTATCATCACTATCATATCACTGTTACTACTTATCTTTTGTTGCAAGTTAGTATATTTCAGGTGCGGTTGAATTGACAACTCAACTGTGAAGGCTAATAATACTCTTTGGCTCCCCGTGTGTCGAATCAATAAATTGGGTTATTCTTACCCGCGAAGACTATCTCGATCCCTTACGGTTGAGGGTTATCAGCCGTCTCCCCGCAGCCCCGAGCCTGGCTCCCGTCGCCCTTCCCCGTGTCAGCCAGCCGCGGCCCATCCAGTCCCGGGCCAGGCCCACCCCCTGGCCGATCTGGGCCCGAGCTGCCCGGCGCCCCGCGAGCCTTCGTCCCCGCCTCCGAGCGCTCGCGCTGCCGTCCTGGCCTACGAGCTCGTCCGCTCCCAAGGCCGACTGCGCCGCCGCCCGCCTCCCTAGCTCCCTCGCCGCTCGATCCTGCCGCCGATCTGCTCGACCCCGCCGCCGCGGAGCCATGCCGCCGCCGCCGTGGCCTCACCAGCCTCCGACGCCTCCGCTTCGTCCTCCACCGCCGGCCGCCGCAGGAGGTCGCCGCCGGCCAGATCCGGGGCACCGCGGCCGGATCCGCCTCATCTCGTGCCTCCAGCGCCGTCGCAGACGATCCCCCACCGCGGCAGCTCGCCGCCGGCCTCGATCCAGTTCGGGATCGGGACGGCCCGGACATGTCCGGGAGGAGCCCGGGCATGTCCACCCTCCTCCTCTCTGAGTCTGTGTCGTGTGGGCCCGGATGCCCGCACCGACGGACATGTCCGTTCTGGCGCAGACATGTCCATCCCCCGGAGGTAGTTTTGCCACTAAGTCCCTGGCCCTTTTTGTAAAATGTTGCATACTTTGTGATGTTGTAACTTGTTGTGTGTATGTCCATTTTGAGTGAATGATATGTCAAAATGATCGTGGTGATATGCTCTACACTTTGTTCCATTGTGCCATGCTTGTTTGACTTCATCTTGATGCCCTAATCTCTGTTGCAAGAGTGCTACTTGTTATAAACTGCTGTTACTTGTTAATTTGATGCCAGGTTTGAGATATGATAACTTGGTGCATGTTTATTCAAATGGAGCATATGATATGTCAAAATGTTCATTGTGAAGTGTACTACATGATGGTTGATGTAGCATTCATGTTAGGTGTCATATTGCCATGTTAATCTCTGTTGCAAAAGTGCATTTGGCTGTTATGTGCTGAAACTTGTTATGAGATGCTGATTTCACTTGGTCATTGCTATTGATGTGTTTGTCTTCATGCCACATGTCTAGATGTTTTAGAAGCACCATTATATGGTCTTTGTTATGGTACATTTAACTTTCCATGATATGCCTTGTGTTGACTTAAACATGCTTGTAAACACGCCATGTTGTTATTGCTGTTTTATACTTAGTGAAAAAACTGCTAAGTCTGGAATCTGTTATAACCTGATGCTATGTTTGCTTGATGCCCCACTCAAATCCATGCTTGTTTTGGAGTGGCCAATGATCATGTCTTGTTGTCCATGTTATTGTCTATCCATTCATGCTCTTACTTTCTTATATGACCTGCTGTAGCTTACTTATTTCTTGCTCTCAAGTTGCTATAAATTATACCTGTCAGGTTTTTATCAGCATGTTCAATTTGGTGTAGCTTGTTGCTATTGATCCATGCCTCCTATGGAGTTCCTCCAATGGAGTTGTTTGCTGTAGGATATGCCTACTACATGTCCATGATCTTTATATGCTTAGTGGAGTTGTTATGCATGTTGTTTTGTGCCTCCGAAGGCAGCATCGTGATGATGTTTTTGCCTTCCCAGATTTTGACCAAGTCCGGATAATTTTATTGCAACTTGTCATGCTTGTTTAAATGTGTTCCAGCAAGCTTTTGGGTGTGTTCTAGGTTCATGCTTGTTAAGTATCATGTGTACTTCACATCCATGCTTCTTGTTAACATGTTTGGGTGTTGTAGCATATATTTACCTTGCTCCAAAGTTGCTATGTGGCTGTTAACTTCAGCTTGTTGTTATATCTTGTTTCGTGTGTATGTGTTGATCCGTTGCTCCGTTTTGAGTGTGCTCAATATGAAACTTGTGTGGTTTTGCATGTAGAAGCATAATATCATGTTGTTTACATGTTTGGAGTGTGTTTGCTTCGTGTTTGGGTGCATCTTGCACCGTTGCCATGCTTGACTTGTTTTGCTCATATCTTCTAGGCCGTAGCTCCGAATTAAACAAACTTTATATGAAAATTGATTAGAATTTCGTGTAGATCATCATGGTGCATGTTAACCTGCTGTTTAGTAACTTTAACTTAAGGTTTGTTCAGATCTGGCCTAATTTCAAAACATGCATATGAGGGCTTACCGGATTTGTTATAGGTAGTTTCCGGCCTCATTTAAACTTGTTGGCTTGTGTTGTTCTTGTGTGCTTCATCCCTTGCCATGTGTTGCATCATATATAGACTTGTCTTGCATCATACTTGGTTGAGCATCTTGTCATGTCTTGTGTTGTGTGTTTACCATGTTGTGTGCTTTCTTCTCGCTTGTTCTTTCCGTTGCGATCGTGAGGATTCGTTCGACTACTCGTGGTTCGTCTTTGTGGCTTCGTCTTCGTCTTCTTCACGGGTCCGTTCTTCTTCCGTGCGGGATCTCAGGCAAGATGACCATCACCTTGGATACCTTTACTATCATTGCCATGCTTAGTTGTCTCGATGCTATCGTTACATGTCGCGTTACCCATCTTTTATGGCAGCATCTCCTTGTTGCCATGAAACCTCTAACCTTTGACACCTTCCCAGCAAAACCGTTGTTTGGCTATGTTACCCGCTTGCTCAGCCCCTCTTATAGCGTTGCTAGTTGCAGGTGAAGATGAAGATCGTTTTATGTTGGAACTTGTTGTTGGATTATCATAATATCTATTATTATTATTAACACACCTATGTACTGGGCATGGGTGGAAGGCTTGGCCTTTTGCTTGGTGTTTTGTTCCGCTCATGCCACCTTAGGAGCCGATAAACCGGCATTATGTTCCTTGATTTTGCGTTCCTTACATGGTTGGGTATATGGGGACCCCTTGACAGTTCGTCTTTGAATAAAACTCCTCCAGCAAGGCCCAACATTGGTTTTAATTTGCTCATAATAACAACTTAATTAATTAATTAATTGCATAGGGAGTTAGCGCTGCCCGAGGATTCTTCTACATAGCAGGGGGGCCAGTGCTGATGGTGTTGGTCCCAAATGGGGAACCTGCGGGGCCACCTGGGGGAAACCCGAGGGCTGGTTTTACTCGTAGCTTCGCCCATCCGGTCGTGGCCTGAGACGAGATACGCGCGGCTACTATCAGGGTGTCGACACACCGGGAGGTCTTGCTGGACTTTTTTACCATTGTCGAAATGTCTTGTGCATCGGGAATTCCGAGTCTAATCGGGCCTTCCCTAAGATAAGGGGTAATATTATTATTACTTCTGCTGATCGTGAGAGCTTGTGATGGGCTAAGTTGGGACACCCCTGCAGGGTTACGATCTTTCGAAAGCCGTGCCCGCGGTTATGTGGCCGATTGGAATTTGTTAATGTCCGTTTGTAGAAAACTTGACAGAGGATCCGAAGTAATACACACAATTGTCTGAGTAACCGTGACTGTCTCTTTTCACTTTGAGAAGAGAACACTGTGGTGTTATGTTTGACTCGTAGGTAGTTCAGGATCTTTAGCGATCACTACTACTTGCGACCGCTTGCGTAGATGCTCATCTTATTCTTGTACTCGTAAGTTAGCCACCATATATTGCTCAGCCGCTGCTGCAACCTCACCACTTTACCTCTTCCTACCCATTAAGCTTTGCTAGTCTTGTTACCCATGGTTATGGGATTGCTGAGTCCCCGTGGCTCACAGATACTACAACAACATTTGCAGGTGCAGGTTTCCGATGTCTTGACGTGACAGCGTTGATCGTTGTGTTGGAGTTCTTCTTCTTCTTCTTCAGTCTTGGGTTAGGTTCCGGGTCGGCAGCCTGGGATAGCAGATGGATGTCTTGTGTTTTTCATGTTTGCATCCGTAGTCGGATGCCTTGTATTGATGATATTGTATTCATGTGACTTGTATGGTTGTATCCCCATGTATGTATGTAATGGTACGATGTAATGATATCCATCTTGCTAAGCGCCTGAAATGCGGTTGTGCCCCAATCACGTAAGTGTCACGTGATCGGGATAGAATCGCATCTTGGGCCTGACACACAGGCTGCCCACGAGGGTGGGGGCGCGCCCACCCCAACTGGTGGCTCCCCCCTATCTCGTGGACAGCCCGGAGACCCCCCCCCCCTTGACGTGAGACCTATGCCAAGAAATCCTATAAATAAAGAAACCTCCGGAAAATAACCTAGATCGGGAGTTCCGCCGTCGAAAGCCTCTGTTGCCACCGAAAACCAATCAAGACCCGTTCTGGCTCCCTGACGGAGGGAGGAATCCCTCTCCGGTGGCTATCTTCATCATCCCGGCGCTCTCCATGACGAGGAGGGAGTAGTCCACCCTCGGGGCTGAGGGTATGTATCAGTAGCTATGTGTTTGATCTCTCTCTCTCTCTCTCTCTCTCTCTCTCTCTCTCTCTCTCTCTCTCTCTCTCTCTCGTGTTCTTGACATGGCACGATCTTGATGTATCGCGAGCTTTTCTACAATAGTTGGATCTTATGATGTTTCTCCCCCTCTACTCTTTGTGATGAATTGAGTTTTCCCTTTGAAGTTATCTTACCGGATTGAATTTTTAAGGATTTGAGAACACTTGATGTATGTCTTGCATGTGCTCATCTAGGGTGACAATGGGATATCACGTGATCCACTTGATGTATGTTTTGGTGATCAACTTGCGGGTTCCGTGACCTTGGGAATCTATGCATAGGGGTTGGCACACGTTTTCGTCTTGACTCTCCGGTAGCAACTTTGGGGCACTCTTTGAAGTTCTTTGTGTTGGTTGAATAGATGAATCTAAGATTGTGTGATGCATATCGTATAATCATGCCCACGGATACTTGAGGTGACAATGGAGTATCTAGGTGACATTAGGGTTTTGGTTGATTTGTGTCTTAAGGTGTTATTCTAGTATGAACTCTATGATAGATCGAACAGAAACAATAGCTTTGGGTTATTTTACTACGGACTCTTGAATAGATCGGTCAGAAAGAATAACTTTGAGGTGGTTTCAGACCCTACCATAATCTCTTGTTTGTTCTCCGCTATTAGTGACTTTGGAGTGACTCTTTGTTGCATGTTGAGGGATAGTTATATGATCCGAGTATGTTATTATTGTTGAGAGAACATGCACTAGTGAAAGTATGAACCCTAGGCCTTGTTTCCTATCATTGCAACACCGTTTATGCTCACTTTTATCTTTAGTTACCTTGCTGTTTTTATATTTTCTTACTACAAAAAGCTATATCTACCATCCATATTGCACTTGTATCACCATCTCTTCGCCGAACTAGTGCACCTATACAATTTTCCATTGTATTGGGAGTGTTGGGGACACAATAGACTCTTTTTTATTTGGTTGCAGGGTTGTTTGAGAGAGACCATCTTCATCCTACGCCTCCCGCAGATTGATAAACCTTAGGTCATCCACTTGAGGGAAATTTGCTACTGTCCTACAAACCTCTACTCTTGGAGCCCAACAACGTCTACAAGAAGAAGGTTGTGTAGTAGACATCAAGCTCTTTTCTGGCGCCGTTGCCGGGGAGGTGAGTGCTTGAAGGTATATCCTTAGATCTTGCAATCGAATCTTTTAGTTTCTTGTTTTATCACTAGTTTAGTTTATAAAAGAAAACTACAAAAAATAGAATTAAGGTTACCTCATATGCTTCATACTTTTAATATCTTTCGTGAAAATGATGGGAAGGAAAAATGTGCTCAAGTACTAGAAGAAGAATTACATAGAATGCTTGGCTTAAAATATGTGAATGATGAGCATGATTGCAATGTTGTTAGTATGAATCCTTTAAATATGATAATGATATGCAAAGCCACAAGCTTGGGGATGCTATGTTTGGTGAAGATGATATTTTTAGTCCCCCAAGTTTTGATGAGCAAATTTAATATGATGAAAGCATGCCTCCTATTTATGATGATTATATTGATGAAAGTGGATTTGGAGAGGTTGTGAATTTATTTAGTGATGAATCCACTATTTCGGAAGAGGTTCCAATTGATTATGAGAACAAAGTTGCTATATATGATGATTATTGTGATGACTTGTATGCTATTAAGAATAATGATAACCATGAAACTTGTCATCATGATTTTAGTTTTCAATTGGATTATGTGTGACGCCCGAAGACCGACGCTCCAGAAGATTTCCAGATATTCCAGGTTTCACCGTGTGTTTCATTTGTGCTAGCTTTATTATGTTTGCATTGCATCATGTCATCATGCCATCATGTCATTAATCTTTTGCAACTCAGCTAAATAAATTGCATAGATCGTTTGATCTATTTAAATCGAGGGAAGGATGACTTCTCTTTATAACATATCCTCCTAATATTTATGGAGCTATTATAATAATTATTCCATTTGTTGGAAGTAACCATAACACACTTGCATATTTTCCCCCATGCTTTTTCTTTCTCAATTCCTTGCCTCACCTTGCCAACATTTCCTTTCCCTTTTATTGAGGCTCCTCCTAAAGTCTCAATAGTTTTTGGACACTTTCTAAGCCAAGTCCTAATCCAAACCATTTGAATTAAATTCAGATGAGTTTGAATTTAACTCTTGTGTTCATGCCTCTCCTATTTTTTCGTGGACCATGCGCATTTTTTGCGAGTCCAGAAAATAACCCCCATGCCCAAATTCTACCCCCAACTCATCCTTTTCTTCTATTTTTCTTTCTTCTTTATTTTTTTCTTTTTATTTTAGAAAGAGGGAGAGAGAGATGGCCTAAGGCCCACCCCGGCCTCCCTGGCCCATCTTTTCCAGAGCCCCAGCTCTCCCCCTTCCTAAGCAAACCCTACCCCCGCAGCCCTCGCCCTGGATCTCCCTTTTTCCCCTCGTCCTCAGCCGCACCACCTCTCCTCGATCCCCTTCTTCCTCTGCTCGCCGCCGCCCGACCCAACCAAGGCCGCCGCCGTCCTTCTCCTCCAGCCGCGGGCCAGCGCCGCCGCCGCCACCGCGCTGCTCCCGCGACCCCGCAGCCCCGCATTCACGCCTCCGCATCGTGCCCGTGCCAGCGACCGCCACCGCCAACATCTCCAGCACCTCCGCGCCGCGTCGCCAGAGCTGACGAGCGCCGCCCTTACCCTTCCTCGCCCGACCCTCCCCCTCGCGTCCTCGCCGAAGGCCTGTGCGCTGCCCAGCGACCCTGCTGCGCGTCGGCGAGACGACGCCCCGCCGCGCCAAGCCACCTCCGCCACCGTGTGTTTCCGCCCTGAATTCGGTTGTATCGAGCCGCAACGCCGGACCGCCGCCCGTTCGGTCCTCCTCCGCTTCGAGCCTGCCTTCTCGCCGGTGTCTAGCAGCTCCAGCAGACTCCACGGGCCCCTCTCCTTCATCGTCGTCGCCCGCCAAGTCCCTATCCTCGACCTTGCCTCATCACCTTCGACGTCGGCCGTCACCGCTGGCCCTTTGGACGCGCCCCTGCTTGCTGCTTCGACTCGCTACCTGATACGTCTCCAACGTATCTATAATTTTTGATTGTTCCATGCTATTATTCATGAAGTCTTAGATGTTTAATGGGCTTTATCATTCACTTTTATATCATTTTTTGGGACTAACCTACTAACCCAAAGGCCCCGTCCAGATTGCTGTTTTTCCTATTTTAGGGTTTTGCAGAAAAGGAATATCAAACGGAGTCCAAACGGAATGAAACCTTCGCAGGAGATATTTTTGGAGGTAATCACACGAGATAGACTTCGGGGCCAAGCCAGAGGACAGGGGACCCACCCTCGAGGGTGGGGGTGCGCCCCCCTTCCCAGGGCGCGCCCCCCTGCCTCGTGGGCTGGCCCCACGGCCCCTGGTGCCCCTCTTCCTCATATATATGCCTACGTACCCCAAAAAATCCATACGCGGAGAGAAAACCCTAATTCCATTACCGTAGCTGCTGTTCCCGTGGAGATCCCATCTTGGAGCCTGTTCCGCGAGGGGAGTCCATCACGGAGGCCTTCATCATCATCATCATCGCCCTCACCATGAGTTGTGATAGTTTATCACAGACCTTCGAGTCCATAGCTAGTATCTAGATGGCTTCTTCTCTCTCTCTGGATCTCAATACAAAGTTCTCCTCAGTCTTCGAGGAGATCTATTCTATGTAATCTCTTTTTGCGGTGTGTTTGTCGAGATCCGATGAATTGTGAGTTTATGATCAAGGTTATCTATGAAAGATATTTGGTTCTTCTCTGAACTTTTTATGTGTGCTCATAATATCATTGCAAGTCTCTTCAAATTATTGGTTTGGTTTGGCCTACTAGATCTATAGTTCTTGCAATGGGAGAAGTGCTTGGCTTTGGGTTCAATCTTGCGGTGTCCTTTCCCAGTGACAGTAGGGGCAGCAAGGCACGTATTGTATTGTTGCCATCGATGATAAAAAGATGGGGTTTTCATCGTATTGCTTGAGTTTATCCCTCTACATCATGTCATCTTGCTTAAGGCATTACTCTGTTCGTAAGAACTTAATACACTAGATGCATGCTGGATAGCGGTCGATGTGTGAAGTAATAGTAGTAGATGCAGAATCGTTTCGGTCTACTTTTCTCAGACGTGATGCCTATATACAATGATCATGCCTAGATAATCTCATAATTATTCGCTTTTCTATCAATTGCTCGACAGTAATTTGTTTACTCGCCGTAGAATATCGCTATCATGAGAAAACTATGGCCCTCGGGTCTATCTCTATCATATTACTTTCTCGTTAATTTCTGCCGCCGGTATTTATTTGCTTTCTTTACTTTCTGTTTCTATACCAAAAAAATACCAAAAATATAACTATCATCTCTATCAGATCTCACTATCGTAAGTGACCATAAAGGGATTGACAACCCCTTATCGTGTTGGCTGCGAAGTTTTATTTGTTTGTGCAGGTTCGAGGGACTGGCGCGTGGTCTCCTACTGGATTAATACCTTGGTTCTCAAAAACTGAGGGAAATACTTACGCTACGGTGCTGCATCTCCATTTCCTCTTCGAGGGAATACAACGCAAGCTCAAGAGGTAGCAAGACTGCCCAAGCTCCATTTTCGTCATGGACGTGGGGTAGCAGCTGAACCTCGCCATGTTTCTGTCCAACGCCGCAAGTCTGACGCCAAGACGACCTCAAGTTCAACTACATGCAACAGCAAGTACCACTACACACGGACATGCCAAGACCATCTCGGATTTGGAATGCAAGTCCCAAGTACCATAAGTACAACCTAGTACCCCTTCGAATACGCCGAGTTCGACTACACACGGCGATACGTCAAGTTCCACCACCGTCCCCCCGAACATCTACAGAAACTCGAATGTCAATGATACGTGTACGACTACTGTCGCTATGGATCCATCAAGTACCACCACGAAGACTCGAACATCTACATCGCGAGAACGACTACTTCCATTACAATCGCGAGAACGACTACTTCGACGACGAACCGCGAGTACCACTACTTCCCTCGACGACTCGAACCGCCCCGAGATGCACACTTTGAAGGTATACCGCGAGACGACGCCCGTGAACGCATGCTTGTTGTATGAGTTGCACCCCTTGTTGCACTGTGCTCGTTTGAAATTGCACGTTGACCTTCGTTGCCTTGTCGCCGACTTGTGGGAACCCGGTTAACGGGATCACCCCACCTATTTCTTGCATGACATGCTCTTGCCACCTTTCTTTTGCACCGTCTCTCAACGATTATCGGAACCGATATGTTGCCGTGGCAACAATCTCGGATTCGCCGTTGTGGCCCCTTTTCTTTCCACCACGGTGAAAAATGCTTCATACCATGTTCATGTCAACTTTTAATAAAAATTTGCATTTGTCATCCGCATCATGAGAGCAACATTAAAATGTTCAAATTGTTGTTTGCTTTATAATTGCTAAATATGCACATGGGGAGTTTCCAGAATTGTTGTTGTTATTTCCGGCCTCATTTAAAATGACTAGATAGTGTAGTTTGTTTAAGCTTCACCCCTTGCCATGTTAACAAACATTTAGCCTTGTCTTGTAAATAAAAAAGAGTCAACTAAATAAATATAACGTGGTGTTTCGTCAATATGCAACTCGTTGCATATTGAGCTCCACTTAACTTGTAGTACTTGTTTTTGCACTTGCCATGCCATGCATATTTAAACCGGACATGCATCATACTGTTTGAGCATCATGCCATGGTTATGATATGTGTGTTTACCATGTTGTTTGCTTCTTTCCGGTATGCTTCTCTCGTTAGCTTCGGTTTCATTCCGGAGTTGTGAGGTTTTGTTCGACTACTTCATGGACTCGTTCTTCTTCCTTGCAGAATCCCAGGCAAGATGACCATTCCCCGATATCACCTCTATCTTTGCCTATGCTAGTTGTCTCGCTCTTTAGATATGCCTCGATGCCTATTCCTATTTGTCAGCCTCCTATTGTTGCCATGAAACCTCTAACCTTTGACACCTTCCCAGCAAACCGTTGTTTTGCTATCTTACCCGCTTGCTCAACTCCTCTTATAGCGTTGTTAGTTGCACGCAAAGATGAAGATTGCTCCATATTGGAACTTGCTGTTGGAACATCTCAATATCTCTTAAATATATTAACACACCTATATACTTGGCAATGGGTGGAAGGCTTGGCCTTTTGCTCGGTGTATTGTTCCACTCATGCCACCTTAGGAACCAATAAACCGGTGTTATGTTCCTTGATTTTGCGTTCCTAACATGGTTGGGGCTTATGGGCCCCCTTGAAAATTCACACTACTTAAAGCTTTTCCAGCAAGACCCAACTTAGGTTTTACTATTTAACTAACAACTAAAACTTGCATAGGGAGTAATTACCCCGAGGACTTAATTTACAACCCGGGCCAGTGCTCCTCATGAGTGTTGGTCCAAACCTATCAACCGTCGGTGATCGCCAGGGGCAACTCTGGTATTTGGTCTACCGGAAGTTTAGACAATCCGGTCGTGGCCTGAGACGAGATACGCGCGGCTACTATTAGGGTGTCGGCACGCCGGGAGGTCTTGCTGGGTTAGTTTTACCTTTGTCGAAATATCTTGAGTACGAGATTCCGAGAATACTCGGGTCTTCCCACTTTGGAGTTGCGACTCCGCAGATCGTGAGGTTGTGATGGACTAAGTTGGGACACCCCTGCAGGGTTTTGAACGTTCGAAAGCCGTGTCCGCGGTTATGTGGCAGATGGGAATTTGTTAATATCCGGTTGTAGATAACTTGACACCATATTCATAAGAATACACTACCTGTGTGAGTAACCGTGATGGTCTCTTTCCGAAGGGCTTCGGAAAGTGAACACGGTGGGGTTATGTTTGATCGTGAGTAGCTAGGATCACTTCTTCATCAACTTGTCGACCCTTGGCACTTGTTCTCTTCTCGCTCTAAACTCGTAAGCTAGATGCTTAGTGCTTGGTGCAGACATTTTTATAGCCTTTCCTCACCTAAAGGCTTTGTTAGTTTTGATACCTGGGAACGGGATTGCTGAGTCCTCTGTGGCTCACAGATTCAACACACACCAGTTGCAGGTACCACTGAGACTAATGCAGGAGATGGTCCAGAACTTCAGTGGGAGTTCGATGAAGAGCTTGGTTGTATGTATGTGACGTTTTCGACGATCAGTAGTGGTTCCTACTAGGGGCGATCAGGCCTTGTGGTTGTGGTATCTTTCTCGTTTGAATTTCGTCCGTAGTCGGACCCTGATGTTCTTTGGATGATGTATGTTATTGTATTCATTGTGTGACGTGGCGAGTGTAAGCCATCTATTTTACTCTTTCATCCCTGTATTTTACATGAGTCGTGCAAAGATACCACGCATGCGATCATTCTAGAATGCGCTTATGTCTCTAAGTCGTGCCTCGACACGTAGGAGATATAGTCGCATCCTGGGCATAACAAGTTGGTATTCAGAGCCTTCTCCGACCTAGGAGCCCCCTGATTGATCGAATCGTTGACGGTTGAGTCTAGGCACACACAACAAAAATGTTTTGAGTCCTATATATATATCGGAGAGTAGGATTTCTTTTTACTCCTCATCCCTTCATCGCTCTGGTGAGGACTCCTGACGTTGTTCTATCTACTCTACTCTCAAAAATTCACTAAAAAAAATTAGGATCACGCGAGTATTGTTTGGATTGTTCTGATATCTTTGTGACGAGAACATTGTTCTCGATGCCTCCTGTCATTTAGTGGTTGTGGCAGTGTCCCGGGGAGTTGAGCTCCGAGGTGTTATCGTCACAAATGTATCGTAGCGGTTCTAGAATACTTAAGACGGCTGACATCGAAAACACTTCTATGCGGTTAGTGGCGAGATAACCCCGACGTCACCCAGTACTGGCGGGATAGTTCGGGAGTATTGCCATAGCTAGTATAGCGGATGTGTTTCGAAGGTCCGAGGTAAACGGTTTCCGAAGATGACTGGTTATGTGTTGACGGATGGATACAGCTGGATGTAGGTTTAGAGTTGAGTGCGCGGTGCTTCCCCTGTATCCCCAACACTAGATTGCATAACCGGAAAGCTTCGGGAATTAATAGGTGGGTTTCAAGTAGCTCGTAGGAAATCTTCCAACGAGTGCATGGTATGAGGGTTGGGGTTCAACATCTAGTGAAGAGGTTTCATGGGCGCTGTTCCAATTGGGAGTTGCATCTTAAAGGGTCCTTAACTATGCTGATCCGGGGATTGCTACACCCTTTGTAACACGTGCCATGGGGCATTCAGCACGAACATGTGGGACGAAACTTCTATTATGTATTTGTTCCATCTGTACCTTGTTGTTTTTATTCTATCATTTTGATCTCCCAAGTGGCTTCTCGACAAGTTGATGTACCATCAAGCTATGGAATTCATTCGTTCAATTCTCTGTTCAAATGATATTGTGAAGATTATGTTGCAACATATCAATCCTTTGTTTTGTTTTGAGTTGTGGTATTCAAGTTGCTTCGATGTCAAGTGTTGATTCCATACCTTTCCTAATTGGTGTTCTTATATTTCTATTGGAGTGCTAGTCCTTCTTAATCATCGAGATTGCTATGTTAAATTATTTTCAACTGGCGTGCTTCTCTTCAAGTTAATCCGATCTCTTCATCATATGTAAGATCAACTCTCAGTCTTTTCTCAACGGTGTCTATTTTCATTCATCCCAAGTTGTCTTTGTTTTTCCCACCCTCCCACCCTTTTTATATATGGAGCCAGAGTCCATAATCAAGTGTCTTTATATTCTTGTGATGTCTCTTCATCAATCTTATTTAATGTTTCATCCGGTGATTTCTCCTGAAGATGCTCAGGAAGCTTCAACTTCATTGTTGTCCATTCTCATTTTGTTCTCACGTGAATTTAATTCAAGATTTCGGTGTCGATCTTATCCTTTTCCTCATTTCACAATGCTTTCTTATTCCTGTGCGCCAATTAATCATTCTCCTCTCGCTATTCATATCTGGAGAGCTGAAGACATCTCAGAGGATTCGTGTTTCCATTCTTAATCCGTTCAAGCTATTTTGAGATTGTTATCTTATTCAAGCCATTTAATTTAACCGGTGCAATATCTCTTAAGCAATCTTTTTCAACGGTGATTTCTTTTGAGTGGCCCCTAACCCACAGGTCTTTTCCCAGGATCTTACCTGACTCTTTTAATTTTCCAGAGTTATTCTGAAATTCGTTTCAAAGTGTGACGTAAGAATGATTTCCATCAGTCACATGCCTTCTCCAAGTTTGTTTCCAATTATTTTCATCTTTAGCTCCACCTTTCCCCTTTTCATTCTTCCAGAGTATCACAAAAATTCTTCATGGTATTCTCGTCGTTCTTCTCAACATGTGAGGACCGGAGAAGAGTTTCTCTTAAAACTTGGTCCGTTCTCTTGAAGATTCTTCGTTCTAGCTTCATGACATCCTCATAGTTGATCCGATTGTGAGGAATTCTTTTTATACCCATCCGAAGCATTTCATGAATTCTTCCCATTGTGATCCTCCAAAGGCCATCATTTCAGAAGATTTCTTCGTTCTCAGTTTGCAACTTCGTCCTCCAACTATTCTTAATTGATGTCTCTTCGTTCGTCTCCATATTCTTACGGCGGTTCGTTCAAAATCCCTTTTCCTTTATTATCATGTCATTTCACTCGTTCTTTCCAAAATCCTACCGGTGATTCATTGAATACTTTATCAAGATTGTGTGAGATCTCTCTTTAATTCTTTACAACAAGAATAAGTAGTATGCCAAATCCATTGCTTGTCATCAATTTAAGTTGGTGAAGGATAAGCATGACATAATGCTTATTCTTCTTGTTGTTGAATTTTCAACAACTTTGTCCAATCCATCTTTGTAAGGATGCTCTTTCAAACTCAATTATGGAGAAATTGTCATTTTCTTCTCCGTTCTTTTCTTTCTAATGATCTAGCATCTATTCTTTCCTTCCGGAGGTATTGTGATGTTGCTCTCTCCAAACCATCATCTCGTTTTATCAAGATCATGTTCTTTCCTTGCATGTCCTTTTAACCGGAGTGGTGTGCCCTCCGTTCAAGTTCTCTCATCCTATCAAGTTTTGCCTCTCTTTTCAACCGGAGTGTTGCCAGAAACCTTTCTTACTCCTTGTGCCATTCTATTAATAGTTTCAGAGGCAGTGTGTTGTTGATTTCATCAAGTATCGTTCCATCTTGTCAAGTTCATGTTAAATTCCTTCCATTTTTAGTCGGAGTGCTGTCCGAATTATTTCATTGTTAGTCCTTTTCTACCTTTATTTAACCGGAGTGGTTTTTAAATTCTTCCATGATCCTTGAGCTCTTCGTTTATGTCCTGGCAACCTTCAAATTCTTGTGGTGTTCCTTGTTCCTCATTTTACCAGAGTGCTCTTAACTTCGTTCATCTCCATTGTATTCTTTCCTTCAAGATTGCTCAACCTCTCAAGGTTCATTGGTTTCACCAGTTTGTCGAAGAAGCAACTTTGTTTTACCTCTTCCTTTATCCTATTCTATCCGGTGCCATCTCCAGGATCTCGGGTCGAGATCCTCTGTTAGTGTGGGAGAGTTGTGATGCCCGAAGACCGACGCTCCAGAAGATTTCCAGATATTCTGAGTTTCACCGTGTGTTTCATTGGTGCTTGCTTTATTATGTTTGCATTGCATCATGTCATCA
This sequence comes from Secale cereale, assembly GCA_902687465.1. Lineage (NCBI taxonomy): Eukaryota > Viridiplantae > Streptophyta > Magnoliopsida > Poales > Poaceae > Secale > Secale cereale. The sequence continues at coordinate 173,031,939 of LR738710.1, forward strand.
TGCCATCATGTCATTAATCTTTTGCAACTCAGCTAAATAAATTGCATAGATCGTTTGATCTATTTAAATCGAGGGAAGGATGACTTCTCTTTATAACATATCCTCCTAATATTTATGGAGCTATTATAATAATTATTCCATTTGTTGGAAGTAACCATAACACACTTGCATATTGTCGGGGAAACTGATCAACGAACACCTATGGGACCGGCGGGCCGAGTCCCTTTCGGTTTGGCGGGGGCGGAGATCGCACGAAGAGCAGATCGAGGCGAAGCACACGAGCAGTTTACCCAAGTTCGGGCCGCACGGATGCGTAAAACCCTACTCCTGCTTTGTGGTTTGTATTGAGTTCTTGCTCGGGAGCGCTGGGTGCTACAGTACACACTAGCAGCTAACGAGACCGAGCGTGTGAGTGTTCGAACCCCCCCCCTACGTTGCGCATGGGCCTCCTTTTATATGCTCAAGGGGTCACCGACAGGTGGCAACGCAGATGAGGGTAAAAATGGGAAAGTGTTGTAGTTGGTACAGCTACCTGTACAGTGTTTCATACCTAACCCTGACGGCAGGGGACAAGGGCATTAAATGCCCATCAGCGTCGCCCAAACAGTGCAAAAAGGGGCCGTCAGGGGCGCCACTGTTCGCCACGATGGCAATCTTGTCAGCGCCGCTTGCCACCGCTCACCGCTGGCTGCACAGCCTCCCGCCACGTACGCCTGGAAGGGTCCCAGAGTGACACGTTGGTGGATGCGCTGGAGCGCTGGTACAGGGTGGTAGCTTGCCGCGGCAAGCGCCTTGCCGCGGTCGTTGTCTTGTCGCGTCCGGGAGCTTGTCGCTCACCGGGCCTTGCCGGGATGCGTGGCGCGTCGCGGCAAGTTCCTTGAGATGCCCTGGTTGGCCTTCCCGGCAAGCTCCTCTTGCCGGGGCCTTGTCTCCTTGGCTTGAATACTTTGTTCTTGAATGGCTCCAAAGGAACCACGGAGGACCTTGGCGGTCGCCCCGCAAGCCTTGCCGCGGGGCGCTGCGACTGCCCGTGCACAAGTTCGGGATACTAGGGTACCCCTACTTTAGTACACCGACAGGAGCCCCCGGGCCTAGGCCATACACGGTGTCGAGCGCTGTTGGGCCAGGCCCAAAACAGTGCACGGGCACGCGCGGCCTGGGTTACACCGTATCTTACTCCGTATCCACCGCGCCCTCCCCGAACGGCACGCGTTGATTGCGGCGTCGTGGGAGAGATCGTAGGCGGTTTCTTTATTCGGAAATGCGGAACGTCCGCCCCCTCCCTCCTTATAAGCAAGGGAAACAGGGGCAGTTCGTCCATCCGCCAGTGCTATTCCAACCTCGAAAACCTCCGCCGCTCCCCTTCTTCCCAAAGCTGAAAGAGAGCAGCGCT
>LR738710.1:173033708-173045314 GCA_902687465.1 Secale cereale
CCCCCCAAGCTTGCCGCGAGGGAGCTGAGGGAGAACTACTACCTCTTCTGGTCGGGGGAGACGCGGGCGCACCCGCGCACGAAGGTACTTCCAGCCGCCGCTTGTAAAATGGCTCTGAATGGATACGCGTTCTTCGCCTTGTTCTTCTACTGCGGGCTCTGCCCGCCTTTCTCTGAATTCTTCTGCGACATTACGAACACCTACGGGTTCCACCTCCTTGACTTCACCCCCAACGTCGTTCTGACCATGGCAGTTTTCGCACATCTCTGTGAAAACTTTGTCGGAGTCCATCCCAATGTAGCCCTTTTCGCCACTTCTTTATGCCTCGAGTTGAGAGAGGAGAGCCTTTATCCGGCGGAATCTCCTGGATCACGAGAGCCCACAAGAAGGAAGCTTATCTGGAGGGGGAGCTCCGCAGCAAATGGGAGGAATGGAGAGCTAACTGGTGCTGGATTGTCGAGGAGAACCCGCAACCATTTACCACCCGGCGCCAAGCCCTAGTAGTACGCTGCAACGACTAGAGCAACTTGGCCCCGGAAGACGGTAGGCTAAAGATTGCCGTCGCCCGGATCCAACGCCTCAGGCTTGCCGGGCTCACCGTAGGTGCAGTTGGCGCAGATTTCCTTCGCCGCCGCATCGCTGATGGGCCTCGAACCCCTCGTTGGTTACCCCAAGTGGAAGCTGTAAGATGCAGTAAGTAGAAGTGTTTTCCCCTAGCAAAGATGCCAAGGATCGAATCCCCAGAGACTCCTAGGTTCAACAAGAAGGTGTCAATTGCTAACGGCGTAATTAGCAATCAACGTGGACCTGCACAAAGATACAAATAACTTTGCTCCCAACGAGTACAGAGAGGTTGTCAATCCCTCCGGCCTTGTAGTTTACAAAGGGTTAAAAGCAATGATAGTAGTGATAGATAGTTTTTGCAATAGTAAGTAAATAGCGAAAAGTAAATAGTGGATGTGATCAATGATGGTAATATGGACCGGAGTCTCATGATGTTCACTAGTGATGTCTCTCTCCCAAAAGACGATAAAACAGCTATGTGAGGTAAACAAATTACAGCTGGGCAATTGACAGGACCACGAACGCAAACCAATGCTGACTACATTGCAAGAAAGGTTGAGGTTCAAAGCATGGGCAGTACGCCAAAGTAAGTAGACCGAAATCCATCAATATCTACTACTAATCATCCACCTTGAGATATCTATCCAGAACATCTCGCTGGTATTAAGTTGCGAGTCCCACCCATAGTGTAAACTCAATGCAACAGACAACTGCATTAAAAGAACTTTGCATAAAGTAAACAATTCTTGCACCCGCGGGCACAAGCACCGTATTTTTCCCCCTTGTGGCAACAACACATCCCCTAGACTCATGTTTCTGTCACTCAAGCTAGTCATCGAGGGGCATGAACCCACAATCGAGCATAACGTTCCCTCTTGGAGTCACTATCTATTACTCGGCCAAAGCAATAAATAACAACGGAGAACATGCAAGAATTACTTATGAACTAAAATATAAAAGAGGTGAATCAAATATATTACTCAAGATCAATCTGAACATAATCTCATAATCCATCGGATCCCAGCAAACTCAACATAGCAACAGCATAAGGATTACATAGGTGCCTCGATCATGTAGGGCAGCTCATGAGGACTAATTAGTGAAGCACAAGAACGGGAGGAGAACATCACATAGCTACTGGTCATGGACTCATGGTCCAAGGGAGACTACTCACGAGTCATCCGGGAGGCGTCCATGGTGGTGGAGAAGCTCCCGGTGGTGATCCTCCCCTCCGGCAGGGTGCTGGGAAGAGTTCTCCTGGTGCTCCCGATCTTGGAAGCGGCGGCGGCGGCGGAACAGAGATGGGATCGCGAAAAGAGTTCCTGTTCTGAGGGTTACGGAGGACCCTTTAAATATATGCCAAAGTAGGGCACCGGGGGAGCCTCGGGGGGCCCAGGCCCCCCCCCCCCCGACGCGGCCCAGGGGGGGCGCCCACAGGGCGCCTGGAGCCCCTGTGCCCCCCCCCCCAGGCTGCCCTTCGGACGCAGTGTTGTTTCCGGATCGCTGATTTTTTATATAATTTTTCTGGATTTTTCTGGGCAGTTCTCGAAACGTGAAAACCTGAAATACAAAAACAGCCGAAAATAGAAACTGGCACTGGGGTGCACTGGATTAGTAAGTTAGTCCAAATATGATCAAAAGTGTATGGAAGTGTATGAATATCATAGCAATATCACCCAAAAGTGGCATGGAGCAAGCAGAAATTATAGATACGTTTTGGACGTATCAACATCCCCAAGCTTAATTCCTGCTCGTCCTCGAGTAGGTAAATGATAACAAGAATAATTTCTGTGGTGACATGCTATTAACCATATAGGACTTTCTCATAGTCATATGACAAAAGCTTACTGAGACAATGATTCTATAGTAATTAAGTTGTCTCAAGAGAAAATCACAAATGACTGAAAGTTGTACAACATGAAACTGAAACATCAAAAAGATTTGCAATGAACATGATGTGCAAATATGATAAAGTGATATCTAGCTTGCCCCCTTTAGTGATGCAAAACATAAATGCAGGGGCACCTTCAAGGTTTAAGTGATGACTAGATACAATCATTTTAGAATAAACGATATCACAATCATGCAAAAGACAATGCTACTTTGGGACAATGCACATTACACTCAGAATGACAATCATGCTCTCAGTAGTTGGTGCTTCAACATAAAGGTAAAAGAAAGGTTAAGTGCTAAAGCTTTTTATTTTGAAAACATGGAAGCAATTGTGTCCACGGTAGTAGTACTTCATATGTGTCATGCATAAAACATCCTATAAGTTGCAAGCCTCATGCATCGAATACTAATAGTGCTCGCTCCTTGTCCTAATTAGCTCGGATCCCCATGGGTTATCATTGCATTACATATGTTTTAACCAAGTGTCACAAAGGGGTACCTCTATGCCACCTGTACAAAGGTCCAAGGAGATAGATCGCATTTGATTTCTCGTTTTTGATAGATCTCAACTTGAGGACATCCATACCGGGACAACATAGAAAATAGATGATGGACTCCTCTTCAATGCATAAGCATATTCTCATAAGAGATTGAGGATTAAGGTCCAAGCTAAAACTTCCACCATGATGCATGGCTTTGGTTGGCGGCCCAATGTTCTTCCCTAACAATATGCATATTAATTCAACCCACGGTAGATCACCCTTACTTCAGACAAGACAAACATGCATAGCAACTCACATGATATTCAACAAAAGTGTGACAGTTGATGGCGTCCCCAGAAACATGGTTACCGCTCAGCAAGCAACTTATAAGAAATAAGATACATAAGCAACATATTCTTTACCACAATAGTTTTTAGGCTACTTTCCCATGAGCTATGTATTGCATGGTTAATTTGCTTAGTGCAGGTGGAGGTTAGCAAAAGACTGGGAGCGACCAACTAAGAGAGCAATGACGGTCATAATCATGCAGAGCGACAAAGCAATATTGAATCAGGCATGGTAGTTATATCGCTACTTAGAAATAAAAGATCATCAAGGCTTGACAGACTTTCTTTACAGTCTTGAATATGCGTGAGCATACGCCAAGTCAATCAAAATAAATTCTGGAAGGAAGATATTACTAAACCATACCACATCATAGGCAAACAAACCAAGTTGGTACTCCCATAACACATTGGGAACCCCCCCAGCTATTTGAGATTAACCATAAGAAAACCTGAACTACTAAGCACCATCATGAAAGTAGCATCTTTATCATAGACACATTAACCAATGCAACGGAAGCAAACTCTCTTAATAAGGTGAGCATGGTAATTAAAGAGAGTTCAAGCAACCAACTAAATAAAAGCTCTTGAAAAGATAAGCATGAATACTAAGAGCAGAGCACGATAGTAGCTATTAAAAGACAAAGAACACACACAGCATAGATAGACATGAAAATTATATGTTATGTTCTAGGTAGAGGTGGAGCGTGTTTCTCTCCCACATAAAGGAATGCTGGGTTCCGACTCGTTATGAAAAACTAAAAAGAAAACCAAAACCAAGACGCTCCAAGCATAGCACATAACACATGAAGTGATAAAAATATAGCGGAACGAAAGACGAACTGATAATGTTGATGGAGAAGGGGATGCACGGGGGCATCGCCAAGCTTAGACGCTTGAGTCTCCTTGAATATTTCTTGGGGGTGCACGGGGGCATCCCCAAGCTTGCGCGCTTGACACTCCTGAATCTTTTTATCATCTTCCCTCGCACACTTGAAAACTCCCTTCATACATAACTCATCATAATCTGATTAGCGAGGTTAGTACCCTTAATAAAATAATTATACCTTGCTGGAAATAAGGATATTCTTGAAGTTCTTCTGTTTCTCAAGATTGCCAAAAGGTTTTTGCAAAGAAAAAGCAAGTTCTTAATTTGCAAAGTGAAGGTAAGGCAAAACAGGACAGAATCTGTGAAAAACAGAACAGCAGGCAGTAATTGATCTGTTCGGGATACTTCTGCAACTCAAATCAAAAAACTCAGAACTGACGCACGAAAGACAATTATATAGAGAATGCTGTAGAAAAAATTCAGACAAAAAATATGATCCGGTGATTTTATACGAATTTTTATATCCAAGGACAGAATCTGTTTCCTGGACAGCACCTCACAACTTTTGAACTTTCTAGCAATCGGAGGCTATACTTGGCACAAATATGAAAAGAAAAGATACAATGATGATGCTACAGCAGTAAACAACATCAAGACACAACAAAAGCAAAAAATTTATTCATGTGGGCTGCCTCCCAAAAGCGCTTTCTTTTATGCCTTTAAGCTAGGCATAATGCATAGATCAAGTTTTATCAAGAGTAAAAGAATAGCTAGCCCGTACAACGGACTCAAAAGGTAACTTGATCTTCTTTCGAGGGAAGTGTTCCATCCCTTTCTTGAGAGGAAACTGAAATTTTATATTACCCTCTTTCATGTCAATGACAGCACCAACGGTGCGCAAAAAGGGACGTCCCAAAATAATTGGACATGAAGGATCACATTCAATATCCATAATAGTGAAATCAACGGGCACATAATTATCACTGACAACAATAAGAACATCATCGATCCTCCCCAAAGGTTTCTTTATGGAAGAATCAACGAGAACATTACCAAAAGAACAAGAATCAAAAGGTTTCAATTTAAGCATATCATATAGTCTTTTGGGCATAATAGAAGTACTAGCTACAATATCACATAAAGCAAAGCATGAGAAGTTATTTATCTTAATTTTAATCATAGAATCCCAACCATCCTCTAGCTTTCTAGGTATGGAGGCTTCTACTCTAAGTTTCTCCTCCCTAGCTTTGATGAGAGCATTAGTGATATGCTCTGTGAAGGCAAGGTTAAGCGTGCTAGTGTTGGGATCTTTAGCCATTCCTTGTAGAAAGGTGACAACTTCTGAAATACTACAATTATCAAAATCAATTTTACCATTAGTGGGCAGAATTTTAGTGTCATCCTCTTTGTTTAATTCGCTCTCTATTATAAGAGTTTGAACATCTTCCCAAGTTTGGGGAAGCTTAGGAGCAATTTTAAACTGAGGCTCATACTTTTTTCCTGGAAGACCATGCCATGGGCATAACTCTCCGTCAAAACTAGTATAATCACAAGGTTTATTTTTTTTGTAAATCCCGTCAGAGATAAGTGGGGCAATGGAAGTAGGGGTGTAATCCTCCCATTTAGTGTTTTTGGTAGAACCCATAGTAGCAAGCAAGCAAGATAACTATTTTGTGATTTTCGATAAAAAGGTACTAAAGCAAAAAATGAAAGGTAAACTAACAAGACTAAAAAGCAAAGGTAAAAGATAGCATGCAACTCCCCTATCCTGAAGAGTGGAGTCCCCGGCAATGGCACCAGAAAATACTCCTTGATGGGCCTCGAACCCCTCGTTGGTTACCCCAAGTGGAAGGTGTAAGATGTAGTAAGTAGAAGTGTTTTCCCCTAGCAAAGATGCCAAGGATCGAATCCCCAGAGACTCCTAGGTTCAACAAGTAGGTGTCAATTGCTAACGGCGCAATTAGCAATCAACGTGGACCTGCAGACAGATACAAATAACTTTGCTCCCAACGAGTACAGAGAGGTTGTCAATCCCTCCGGCCTTGTAGTTCACAAAGGGTTAAAAGCAATGATAGTAGTGATAGATAGTTTTTGCAATAGTAAGTAAATAGCGAAAAGTAAATAGTGGATGTGATCAATGATGGTAATATGGACCGGAGTCTGATGATGTTCACTAGTGATGTCTCTCTCCCAAAATATGATAAAACAACTATGTGAGGTAAACAAATTACAGCTGGGCAATTGACAGGACCACGAAAGCAAACCAATGCTGACTACATTGCAAGAAAGGTTGAGGTTCAAAGCATGGGCGGTACGCCAAAGTAAGTAGACCGAAATCCATCAATATCTACTACTAATCATCCACCTTGAGATATCTATCCAGAACATCTCGCTGGTATTAAGTTGTGAGTCCCACCCATAGTGTAAACTCAATGCAACAGACAACTGCATTAAAAGAACTTTGCGTAAAGTAAACAATTCTTGCACCCACGGGCACAAGCACCGTTGTTTTCCCCCTTGTGGCAACAGCACATCCCCTAGACTCATGTTTCTGTCACTCAAGCTAGTCATCGAGGGGCATGAACCCACAATCGAGCATAACGTTCCCTCTTGGAGTCACTACCTATTACTCGGCCAAAGCAATAATAACAACGGAGAACATGCAAGAATTACTTATGAACTAAAATATAAAAGAGGTGAATCAAATATATTACTCAAGATCAATCTGAACATAATCTCATAATCCATCGGATCCTAGCAAACTCAACATAGCAACAGCATAAGGATTACATAGGTGCCTCGATCATGTAGGGCAGCTCACGAGGACTAATTAGTGAAGCACAAGAACGGGAGGAGAACATCACATAGCTACTGGTCATGGACTCATGGTCCAAGGGAGACTACTCACGAGTCATCCGGGAGGCGTCCATGGTGGTGGAGAAGCTCCCGGTGGTGATCCTCCCCTCCGGCAGGGTGCCGGGAAGAGTTCTCCTGGTGCTCCCGTTCTTGGAAGCGGCGGCGGCGGCGGAACAGAGATGTGATCGCGAAAAGAGTTCCTGTTCTGAGGGTTACGGAGGACCCTTTAAATATTTGCCAAAGTAGGGCACCGGGGGAGCCTCGGGGCGCCCAGGCGCCCCCCCCGGCGCGGCCCAGGGGGCGCGCCCACAGGGCGCCTGGAGCCCCTGTGCTCACCCCCCCAGGCTGCCCTTCGGACGCAGTGTTGTTTCCGGATCGCTGATTTTTTATATAATTTTTCTGGATTTTTCTGGGCAGTTCTCGAAACGTGAAAACCTGAAATACAAAAACAGCCGAAAACAGAAACTGGCACTGGGGTGCACTGGATTAGTAAGTTAGTCCAAATATGATCAACAGTGTATGGAAGTGTATGAATATCATAGCAATATCACCCAAAAGTGGCATGGAGCAAGCAGAAATTATAGATACGTTTTGGACGTATCAATCGCCCCCCTGCAGGAGAGGAAGAGACCCGCCTGGGAGTTCGAGAATGCGGCGGACATCATGAGGCTGCCCCCGGGCCTCAACTTCAACTTCACTGTCCTGGAGCTCAACGCGATGCTCCAGGAGTTGTTCAAGTATGACCCCGATCATCCCGAAGTGTTCAGGTTGCCGAGGGGCGTCGTTCCGCTATGCAACAACTCCGCGCTCAGCCGCATTCGCGCGATGATGCCGCTGTGCGACTCGCACGGGATCGACCCAACTTGGCAAGAGCCTGCCGATGACGCCGTGCAGGAGTTCTTTGACAGCTTGGAAGAAGTGATGATTCGCTCCGACGAGAAGAAGGGTCTCACCCGCGACACCACCGATACGGAGCTGGCGCACATCGCCACTAGGCTGGAAGAGGCGGCAGCAGCCGCAGCCGCGGGCGAGTTCGGATTCATCGTGGAGGAGGCAGAGGCAGCAAAGGCGGCAAGCCTTGCCGAGCGAGACGAGTTTGCCAGCGAGGGAGGGCTTGCCGGGCATGACGCTGAGTCGAGCGAGCCCGCCGAGCAAGGCGTCGAGTCGAGCGAGCCCGCCGAGGACACGAGCGGCTCGTTGGAGATCGACTCCTCTTCCTCCTCATCTTCAAGCAGCTCGCCGCTAGCAGAGCCCCCAGCTCCACCAAGACGGCGTCTCCGCAAGGCCGGGGACGTAACGGAGCGGCAAACGAGTCAACAGCCGCTGCGCCGCGCGACACGCTCCACCGCGGCAAGCACGGTTGCCACGGGAGCACCCCCGCGCTTCTGCAGCAACTGGAGCGGGGTCTTCCCGAACCACCGCTTATGCTCCTGCCGCTCCCCACACCCTGGCGACAGCCGGAGCGAGGTCGTCTCAGACCACCGCCACTGCTCCCGCCAAGCGGCCAAGGGAGCCTACTCCTCCTCCTCCTCGCGCCGGGCGTGAGCCGGATTTCGACTTCTCCGCGCTCAGCTCCTACGAGGAAGAAGAAGAGTAAGATTCTTGTTGTACTTGTATTGCTTCAGTTCTTTGTTGTTTTGTGTTGTATCTCATTTGCCTTACTCTGAACTTGTTCCTTTTTAGAACTCAGGCCCAGAGGGCGGCAAAGAGAGCCAAGGTCCCGGTGATTGTCATCGAGGACGAGCCCACCGTGACAGCAGGGGGCGCGCCTGAGACAAACTTGCCGGACTCGGCAACTAATCTTCAGAGCAGCCCCCAGCGCAAGCCCCAGCGTAAGTGTATGGCTCACTTTCCGCTGTTAGGCGCGCGTGGGTGTTCTATCTTTGCTGATATCTTGATTGTTGATTTGTTTAGGAGCAGAGCAGCCACACCAGGAGCGCCCGGAGACCGCCCCCGACGTGCCATCTGCTTCAACTACGCCGCCAAGGGGGAGTTCTCCGGCAAGGGAGAGTCCTCCGGCAAGGGGGAGCTCTCCGGCAAGGGGGAGTTCTCCGGCAAGGGAGAGTCCTCCGGCGAGGGACAGCGCTAGCGGCCCTCCGCCGACGGAGACCACGACTACGCCGCCAAGGGAAAACTCTCCGGCAAGGGAGCCTGCCGAGGAGCCGGCTCGCGCAGGTAATCCTCTCGCTTCAAACTTCCCTTGGGCTTTTCTTCTTTTGATTCTTCTTTTTGGATATTTGCTTGACTGTTTTTCTCCCCTTTCCGGCCGTCAGACCCATCCGCTGCGGAGCCGATGAAGACGGAGGTCGCTGTCGAGGAGAATACGCGCGGCAACACCGGCGACGCCGCTGCCACCGAGGAGGCGGCCGATGCTGACGATCCCGCCGGCGATGAGGCCGCCAAGGCTGCCGCCGCAGCAGCTGGCGAGGGGTCCGGCGATCGCACTGACGGCCCTGAGGCCGCAGGAGCGCCAGGCGCTACACCGACCGCCGATCCCTCTGCCGCTGCCGCTGCGCCAGGCTCCGAAGAGCCCCAGCCAGGCGTCTATCTGAAGGCCGGCGATGGCGTCTTCATCAGCCTCCCCTGGTCGTCCATGTCCAGGGCGCCGGTCGAAGGGGAGAGCTTTGACGGAGAAGTGCTCGCCTCCGCTGGGCTGACGCTAGTGGACGCGCCGAGCAACAGCAGCGGCGAGCCCGAGGAGGAGCGGCTGCTGCGGAAGCTGTTGTCGCTCTACCGCGCTCGGCAAGCCAAGCTGGAGTCCCGCGAGGCGCTTGCCGCGAAGGCGGGAGCCGATATCGAGAAGCGCGCGGAGGAGCTCCGGGCCCTCAACCAGGCAGCTCTCCGGTCCCTGGCAGAGGAGCGGGAGCAACTCGTCGAGGAGCAGCAGGCCTTCTTAATCGAGAAGGCTGAAGTCGAAGAACAGCAGCGGCTTGCCGCTGAGAAGCTGTCCGCGCAAGAGGGCGAGCTGGCGCAGCGGAAGATTAACCTCGATAGCCACGAGGAGGATCTTGCCGCGCGCGAGCAATCACTTGGTGGAGCCCTCAAACAAGCAGAGGACGCTGCCGCAGCTACTGAGGTCACCAAGAAGGAGCTGGAGATGAAGGTGGCGCAGCTGGAGGCCGATCTCAAGGCGAGCGGCGAGGAGCTTGCCGCGCTCAAGCATGAGCGGGAGAAGGATGCCCACAGCCACTCAGAGCTGCAGGTCCGCCTCGTCGAGAACGGCAAGGAGCTTGCCACCGCCAAGGACTCCAACGCGGATCTTGAGTTGAAGCTGACCACTTTGACCAAGACGCTGATGGGCCTCGAACCCCTCGTTGGTTACCCCAAGTGGAAGGTGTAAGATGCAGTATGTAGAAGTGTTTTCTCTTACCAAAGATGCCAAGGATCGAATCCCTAGAGACTCCTAGGTTCAACAAGTAGGTGTCAACTGCTAACGACGCAATTAGCAATCAACGTGGACCTGCACACAGATACAAATAACTTTGCTCCCAACGAGTACAGAGAGGTTGTCAATCCCTCCGGCCTTGTAGTTCACAAAGGGTTAAAAGCAATGATAGTAGTGATAGATAGTTTTTGCAATAGTAAGTAAATAGCGAAAAGTAAATAGTGGATGTGATCAATGATGGTAATATGGACCGGAGTCTCATGATGTTCACTAGTGATGTCTCTCTCCCAAAAGACGATAAAACAGCTATGTGAGGTAAACAAATTACAGCTGGGCAATTGACAGGACCACGAACGCAAACCAATGCTGACTACATTGCAAGAAAGGTTGAGGTTCAAAGCATGGGCGGTACGCCAAAGTAAGTAGACCGAAATCCATCAATATCTACTACTAATCATCCACCTTGAGATATCTATCCAGAACATCTCGCTGGTATTAAGTTGCGAGTCCCACCCATAGTGTAAACTCAATGCAACAGACAACTGCATTAAAAGAACTTTGCGTAAAGTAAACAATCCTTGCACCCGCGGGCACAAGCACCGTTGTTTTCCCCCTTGTGGCAACAGCACATCCCCTAGACTCATGTTTCTGTCACTCAAGCTAGTCATCGAGGGGCACAAACCCACAATCGAGCATAACGTTCCCTCTTGGAGTCACTACCTATTACTCGGCCAAAGCAATAAATAACAACGGAGAACATGCAAGAATTACTTATGAACTAAAATATAAAAGAGGTGAATCAAATATAATACTCAAGATCAATTTGAACATAATCTCATAATCCATCGGATCCCAGCAAACTCAACATAGCAACTGCATAAGGATTACATAGGTGCCTCGATCATGTAGGATAGCTCACGAGGACTAATTAGTGAAGCACAAGAACGGGAGGAGAACATCACATAGCTACTGGTCATGGACTCATGGTCCAAGGGAGACTACTCACGAGTCATTCGGGAGGCGTCCATGGTGGTGGAGAAGCTCCCGGTGGTGATCCTCCCCTCCGGCAGGGTGCCGGGAAGAGTTCTCCTGGTGCTCCCGGTCTTGGAAGCGGCGGCGGCGGCGGCGGCGGAACAGAGATGGGATCACGAAAAGAGTTCCTATTCTGAGGGTTACGGATGACCCTTTAAATATATGCCAAAGTAGGGCACCGGGGGAGCCTCGGGGGGCCCAGGCGCCCCCCCCCCCCCCCC
>LR738710.1:173045382-173166297 GCA_902687465.1 Secale cereale
CCCCCCCCCCGGCGCGGCCCAGGGGGGCGCGCCCACAGGGCGCCAGGAGCCCCTGTGCCCCCCCCAGGCTGCCCTTCGGACGCAGTGTTGTTTCCGGATCGCTGATTTTTTATATAATCTTTCTGGATTTTTCTGGGCAGTTCTCGAAACGTGAAAACCTGAAATACAAAAACAGCCGAAAACAGAAACTGGCACTGGGGTGCACTGGATTAGTAAGTTAGTCCAAATATGATCAAAAGTGTATGGAAGTGTACGAATATCATAGCAATATCACCCAAAAGTGGCATGGAGCAAGCAGAAATTATAGATACGTTTTGGACGTATCAACATCCCCAAGCTTAATTCCTGCTCGTCCTCGAGTAGGTAAATGATAACAAGAATAATTTCTGTGGTGACATGCTATTAACCATATAGGACTTTCTCAGAGTCATATGACAAAAGCTTACTGAGACAATGATTCTATAGTAATTAAGTTGTCTCAAGAGAAAATCACAAATGACTGAAAGTTTTACAACATGAAATTGAAACATCAAAAAGATTTGCAATGAACATGATGTGCAAATATGATAAAGTGATATCTAGCTTGCCCCCTTTAGTGATGCAAAACATAAATGCAGGGGCACCTTCAAGGTTTAAGTGATGACTAGATACAATCATTTCAAAATAATCGATATCACAATCATGCAAAAGATAATGCTACTTTGGGACAATGCACATTACACTCAGAATGACAATCATGCTCTGAGTAGTTGGTGCTCCAACATAAAGGTAAAAGAAAGGTTAAGTGCTAAAGCTTTTTATTTTGAAAACATGGAAGCAATTGTGTCAACGGTAGTAGTACTTCATATGTGTCATGTATAAAACATCCTATAAGTTGCAAGCCTCATGCATCGAATACCAATAGTGCTCGCTCCTTGTCCTAATTAGCTCGGATTCCCATGGGTTATCATTGCATTACATATGTTTCAACCAAGTGTCACAAAGGGGTACCTCTATGCCACCTGTACAAAGGTCCAAGGAGATAGATCGCATTTGATTTCTCATTTTTGATAGATCTCAACTTGAGGACATCCATACCGGGACAACATAGAAAATAAATGATGGACTCCTCTTTAATGCATAAGCATATTCTCATGAGAGATTGAGGATTAAGGTCCAAGCTAAAACTTCCACCATGATGCATGGCTTTGGTTGGCGGCCCAATGTTCTTCTCTAACAATATGCATAGTTATTCAACCCACGGTAAATCACCCTTACTTCAGACAATACGAACATGCATAGCAACTCACATGATATTCAACAAAAGTGTGACAGTTGATGGCGTCCCCAGAAACATGGTTACCGCTCAACAAGCAACTTATAAGAAATAAGATACATAAGCAACATATTCTTTACCACAATAGTTTTTAGGCTACTTTCCCATGAGCTATGTATTGCATGGTTAATTTGCTTAGTACAGGTGGAGGTTAGCAAAAGACTGGTAGCGACCAACTAAGAGAGCAATGACGGTCATAATCATGCAGAGCGACAAAGCAATATTGAATCAGGCATGGTAGTTATATCGCTACTTAGAAATAAAAGATCATCAAGGCTTGACAGACTTTCTTTACAGTCTTGAATATGCGTGAGCATACGCCAAGTCAATCAAAATAAATTCTCGAAGGAAGATATTACTAGACCATACCACATCATAGGCAAACAAACCAAGTTGGTACTCCAATAACACATTGGGAACCCCCCAGCTATTTGAGATTAACCATAAGAAAACCTGAACTACTAAGCACCATCATGAAAGTAGCATCTTTATCATAGACACATTAACCAATGCAACGGAAGCAAACTCTCTTAATAAGGTGAGCATGGTAATTAAAGAGAGTTCAAGCAACCAACTAAATAAAAGCTCTTGAAAAGATAAGCATGAATACTAAGAGCAGAGCATGATAGTAGCTATTAAAAGACAAAGAACACACACAGCATAGATAGACATGAAAATTCTATGTTATGTTCTAGGTAGAGGTGGAGCGTGTTTCTCTCCCACATAAAGGAATGCTGGGTTCCGACTCGTTATGAAAAACTAAAAAGAAAACTAAAAGCAAGACGCTCCAAGCATAGCACATAGCACATGAAGTGATAAAAATATAGCGAAACGAAAGACGAACTGATAATGTTGATGGAGAAGGGGATGCACGGGGGCATCCCCAAGCTTAGACGCTTGAGTCTCCTTGAATATTTCTTGGGGTGCACGGGGGCATCCCCAAGCTTGAGCGCTTGACACTCCTGAATCTTTTTATCATCTTCCCTCGCACACTTGAAAACTCCCTTCATACATAACTCATCATACTCTGATTAGCGAGGTTAGTACCCTTAATAAAATAATTATACCTTGCTGGAAATAAGGATATTATTGAAGTTCTACTGTTTCTCAAGATTTCCAAAAGGTTTTTGCAAAGAAAAAGCAAGTTCTTAATTTGCAAAGTGAAGGTAAGGCAAAACAGGACAGAATCTGTGAAAAACAGAACAGCAGGCAGTAATTGATCTGTTCGGGATACTTCTGCAACTCAAATAAAAAAACTCAGAACTGACGCACGAAAGAAAATTATATAGAGAACGCTGTCGAAGAAATTCAGACCAAAAAGATGATCTGGTGATTTTATACGAATTTTTCTATCCAAGGACAGAATCTGTTTCCTGGACAGCACCTCACAACTTTTGAACTTTCTAGCAATCGGAGGCTATACTTGGCACAAATATTAAAAGCAAAGATACAATGATGATGCTACAGAAGTAAACAACATCAAGGCACAACAAAAGCAAAAATTTTATTCATGTTGGCTGCCTCCCAAAAGCGCTTTCTTTTATGCCTTTAAGCTAGGCATAATGCATAGATCAAGTTGTATCAATTGAACCATCATCAAGATCATCAAAAAGCTCTTCAATAATACAACTAGTCTTAAGAGGACTCTCAAATAAAGGACTCATAGAGATACTTCTAGGTAGAAGACCAAAAGGATAAAAGTCAAGGGAAGATTAATTTATAAATTCATCAATGATAGGTGTTTCTTCCAAAGTCTTTACAGTTTCAACCCCTTTGGCAATAGGTGGATTGCTTTTAGAACGGGGAGCCTTTGGAATGTGAACGAACTTAGGCTCCCTCTTTGCCGGAGTTTCTACCTTTTCGGTTTTGATCGAGGAGAAAGTAGTTCCTAAGGTATCAAATATTTCCTCAATCTTTTCCATCCTAGAAAAGTCAGAATCATGGAATTTGACAGTCTCCAAAATTTTGAAAATTTTATGCATGGAGATATCAAGTCTATTCAAATTCCCTTGGATCTTACGATCCAACTCATTCATCTTATTAATGCTTGGCATCTCTAGCTCTATCCTTTCAAGTTTTTTCATAATGTGAGCTAGGGTGATGTCCTCTTGAATGCTAACGACAGGGGGACTCCCAACAAGATTTTCAATAATACTAAGAGACTCCCAGACTGGGGCCTCTAGGAAATTTCCATTGATAGCAGTATCTAGAATAAACCTATTCCAAGAAGTAATTCCAACATAAAAGTTTCTAAGCAAGATAGTAGTAGGTTGCTTCTTGGTGGCTCTTTTTTGTGAATCATTAATTCTATACCAAGCATCTTTCAAACTTTCCCCACCTCTTTATTTAAAGGTGAGAACTTCTGCCTCGTCAAAGACAAAAGGACCAGACATAATGATAACTAAAGAACAAGACAACTATTTTTGTGATTTTCGATAAAAAGGTACTAAAGCAAAAATGAAAGGTAAACTAACAAGACTAAAAAGCAAAGGTAAAAGATACCATGCAACTCCCCTATCCTGAAGAGTGGAGTCCCCGGCAACGGCGCCAGAAAATACTCCTTGATGGGCCTCGAACCCCTCGTTGGTTACCCCAAGTGGAAGGTGTAAGATGCAGTATGTAGAAGTGTTTTCCCTTAGCAAAGATGCCAAGGATCGAATCCCCAGAGACTCCTAGGTTCAACAAGTAGGTGTCAACTGCTAACGGCGCAATTAGCAATCAACGTGGACCTGCACACAGATACAAATAACTTTGCTCCCAACGAGTACAGAGAGGTTGTCAATCCCTCCGGCCTTGTAGTTCACAAAGGGTTAAAAGCAATGATAGTAGTGATAGATAGTTTTTGCAATAGTAAGTAAATAGCGAAAAGTAAATAGTGGATGTGATCAATGATGGTAATATGGACCGGAGTCTCATGATGTTCACTAGTGATGTCTCTCTCCCAAAAGACGATAAAACAGCTATGTGAGTTAAGAAAATTACAGCTAGGCAATTGACAGGACCACGAACGCAAACCAATGCTGACTACATTGCAAGAAAGGTTGAGGTTCAAAGCATGGGCGGTACGCCAAAGTAAGTAGACCGAAATCCATCAATATCTACTACTAATCATCCACCTTGAGATATCTATCCAGAACATCTCGCTGGTATTAAGTTGCGAGTCCCACCCATAGTGTAAACTCAATGCAACAGACAACTGCATTAAAAGAACTTTGCGTAAAGTAAACAATCCTTGCACCCGCGGGCACAAGCACCGTTGTTTTCCCCCTTGTGGCAACAGCACATCCCCTAGACTCATGTTTCTGTCACTCAAGCTAGTCATCGAGGGGCACGAACCCACAATCGAGCATAACGTTCCCTCTTGGAGTCACTACCTATTACTCGGACAAAGCAATAAATAACAACGGAGAACATGCAAGAATTACTTATGAACTAAAATATAAAAGAGGTGAATCAAATATATTACTCAAGATCAATCTGAACATAATCTCATAATCCATCGGATCCCAGCAAACTCAACATAGCAACAGCATAAGGATTACATAGGTGCCTCGATCATGTAGGGCAGCTCACGAGGACTAATTAGTGAAGCACAAGAACGGGAGGAGAACATCACATAGCTACTAGTCATGGACTCATGGTCCAAGGGAGACTACTCACGAGTCATCCGGGAGGCGTCCATGGTGGTGGAGAAGCTCCCGGTGGTGATCCTCCCCTCCGGCAGGGTGCCGGGAAGAGTTCTCCTGGTGCTCCCGATCTTGGAAGCGGCGGCGGCGGCGGAACAAAGATGGGATCGCGAAAAGAGTTCCTGTTCTGAGTGTTACGGAGGACCCTTTCAATATATGCCAAAGTAGGGCACCGGGGAGCCTCGGGGGGCCCAGGCGCCCCCCCGGCGCGGCCTAGGGGGGGGGCGCGCCCACAGGGCGCCTGGAGCCCCTCTGGCCCCCCCAGGCTGCCCTTCGGACGCAGTGTTGTTTCCGGATCGCTGATTTTTTATATAATTTTTCTGAATTTTTCTGGGCAGTTCTCGAAACGTGAAAACCTGAAATACAAAAACAGCCGAAAACAGAAACTGGCACTGGGGTGCACTGGATTAGTAAGTTTGTCCAAATATGATCAACAGTGTATGGAAGTGTATGAATATCATAGCAATATCACCCAAAAGTGGCATGGAGCTAGAAGAAATTATAGATACGTTTTGGACGTATCAATCGCCCCCCTGCAGGAGAGGAAGAGGCCCGCCTGGGAGTTCGAGAATGCGGCGGACATCATGAGGCTGCCCCCGGGCCTCAACTTCAACTTCACTGTCCTGGAGCTCAACGCGATGCTCCAGGAGTTGTTCAAGTATGACCCCGATCATCCCGAAGTGTTCAGGTTGCCGAGGGGCGTCGTTCCGCTGTGCAACAACTCCGCGCTCAGCCGCATTCACGCGATGATGCCGCTGTGCGACTCGCACGGGATCGACCCAACTTGGCAAGAGCCTGCCGATGACGCCGTGCAGGAGTTCTTTGACAGCTTGGAAGAAGTGCCGATTCGCTCCGACGAGAAGAAGGGTCTCACCCGCGACACCACCGATACGGAGCTGGCGCGCATCGCCACTAGGCTGGAAGAGGCGGCAGCAGCCGCAGCCACGGGCGAGTTCCGGTTCACCGTGGAGGAGGCAGAGGCAGCAAAGGCGGCAAGCCTTGCCGAGCGAGACGAGTTTGCCGGCGAGGGAGGGCTTGCCGGGCATGACGCTGAGTCGAGCGAGCCCGCCGAGCAAGGCGTCGAGTCGAGCGAGCCCGCCGAGGACACGAGCGGCTCGTTGGAGATCGACTCCTCTTCCTCCTCATCTTCAGGCAGCTCGCCGCTAGCAGAGCCCCCAGCTCCACCAAGACGGCGTCTCCGCAAGGCCGGGGACGTAACGGAGCGGCAAACGAGTCAACAGCCGCTGCACCGCGCGACACGCTCCACCGCGGCAAGCACGGTTGCCACGGGAGCACCCCCGCGCTTCTGCAGCAACTGGAGCGGGGTCTTCCCGAACCACCGCTTATGCTCCTGCCACTCCCCACACCCTGGCGACAGCCGGAGCGAGGTCGTCTCAGACCACCGCCACTGCTCCCGCCAAGCGGCCAAGGGAGCCTACTCCTCCTCCTCCTCGCGCCGGGCGTGAGCCGGATTTCGACTTCTCCGCGCTCAGCTCCGACGAGGAAGAAGAAGAGTAAGATTCTTGTTGTACTTGTATTGCTTCAATTCTTTGTTGTTTTGTCTTGTATCTCATTTGCCTTACTCTGAACTTGTTCCTTTTTAGAACTCTGGCCCAGAGGGCGGCAAAGAGAGCCAAGGTCCCGGTGATTGTCATCGAGGACGAGCCCACCGTGACAGTAGGGGGCGCGCCTGAGACAAACTTGCCGGACTTGGCAACTAATCTTCAGAGCAGCCCCCAGCGCAGCCCCCAGCGTAAGTGTATGGTTCACTTTCCGCTGTTAGGCGCGCGTGGGTGTTCTATCTTTGCTGATATCTTGATTGTTGATTTGTTTAGGAGCAGAGCAGCCACAACAGGAGCGCCCGGAGACCGCCCCCGACGTGCCATCTGCTTCAACTACGCCGCCAAGGGGGAGTTCTCCGGCAAGGGAGAGTCCTCCGGCGAGGGGGAGCTCTCCGGCAAGGGGGAGTTCTCCGGCAAGGGAGAGTCCTCCGGCGAGGGACAGCGCTAGAGGCCCTCCGCCGACGGAGACCACGACCGCGCCGCCAAGGGAAAACTCTCCGGCAAGGGAGCCTGCCGAGGAGCCGGCTCGCGCAGGTAATCCTCTCGCTTCAAACTTCCCTTGGGCATTTCTTCTTTTGATTCTTATTTTTGGATATTTTCTTGACTGTTTTTCTCCCCTTTCCGGCCGTCAGACCCATCCGCTGCGGAGCCGATGGAGACGGAGGTCGCTGTCGAGGAGAATACGTGCGGCAACACCGGCGACGCCGCTGCCACCGAAGAGGCGGCCGGTGCTGACGATCCCGTCGGCAATGAGGCCGCCAAGGCTGCCGCCGCAGCAGCTGGCGAGGGGTCCGGCGATCGCACTGACGGCCCTGAGGCCGCAGGAGTGCCAGGCGCTACACCGACCACCGATCCCTCTGCCGCTGCCGCTGCGCCAGGCTCCGAAGAGCCCCAGCTAGGCGTCTATCTGAAGGCCGACGATGGCGTCTTCATCAGCCTCCCCTGGTCGTCCATGTCCAGGGCGCCGGTCGAAGGGGAGAGCTTTGACGGAGAAGTGCTCGCCTCCGCTGGGCTGACGCTAGTGGACGCGCCAAGCAGCAGCAGCTGCGAGCCCGAGGAGGAGCGGCTGCTGCGGAAGCTGTTGTCGCTCTACCGCGCTCGGCAAGCCAAGCTGGAGTCCCACGAGGCGCTTGCCGCGAAGGCGGGAGCCGATATCGAGAAGCGCGCAGAGGAGCTCCGGGCCCTCAACCAGGCAGCTCTCCGGTCCCTGGCAGAGGAGCGGGAGCAACTCGCCGAGGAGCAGCAGGCCTTCTTAATCGAGAAGGCTGAAGTCGAAGAACAGCAATGGCTTGCCGCTGAGAAGCTGTCCGCGCAAGAGGGCGAGCTGGCGCAGCGGAAGATTAACCTCGATAGCCACGAGGAGGATCTTGCCGCGCGCGAGCAATCACTTGGCGGAGCCCTCAAACAAGCAGAGGACGCTGCCGCAGCTACTGAGGTCACCAAGAAGGAGTTCGAGACGAAGGTGGCGCAGCTGGTGGCCGATCTCAAGGCGAGCGGCGAGGAGCTTGCCGCGCTCAAGCATGAGCGGGAGAAGGACGCCCACAGCCACTCAGAGCTGCAGGTCCGCCTCGCCGAGAAGGGCAAGGAGCTTGCCACCGCCAAGGACTCCAACGCGGATCTTGAGTTGAAGCTGACCACTTTGACCAAGACGCTGATGGGCCTCGAACCCCTCGTTGGTTACCCCAAGTGGAAGGTGTAAGATGCAGTATGTAGAAGTGTTTTCCCTTACCAAAGATGCCAAGGATCGAATCCCCAGAAACTCCTAGGTTCAACAAGTAGGTGTCAACTGCTAACGACGCAATTAGCAATCAACGTGGACCTGCACACAGATACAAATAACTTTGCTCCCAACGAGTACAGAGAGGTTGTCAATCCCTCCGGCCTTGTAGTTCACAAAGGGTTAAAAGCAATGATAGTAGTGATAGATAGTTTTTTGCAATAGTAAGTAAATAGCGAAAAGTAAATAGTGGATGTGATCAATGATGGTAATATGGACCGGAGTCTCATGATGTTCACTAGTGATGTCTCTCTCCCAAAAGACGATAAAACAGCTATGTGAGGTAAACAAATTACAGCTGGGCAATTGACAGGACCACGAACGCAAACCAATGCTGACTACATTGCAAGAAAGGTTGAGGTTTAAAGCTTGGGCGGTACGCCAAAGTAAGTAGACCGAAATCCATCAATATCTACTACTAATCATCCACCTTGAGATATCTATCCAGAACATCTCGCTGGTATTAAGTTGCGAATCCCACCCATAGTGTAAACCCAATGCAACAGACAACTGCATTAAAAGAACTTTGCGTAAAGTAAACAATCCTTGCACCCGCGGCCACAAGCACCGTTGTTTTCCCCCTTGTGGCAATAGAACATCCCCTAGACTCATGTTTCTGTCACTCAAGCTAGTCATCGAGGGGCACGAACTCACAATCGAGCATAACGTTCCCTCTTGGAGTCACTACCTATTACTCGGCCAAAGCAATAAATAACAACGGAGAACATGCAAGAATTACTTATGAACTAAAATATAAAAGAGGTGAATCAAATATATTACTCAAGATCAATCTGAACATAATCTCATAATCCACCGGATCCCAGCAAACTCAACATAGCAACAGCATAAGGATTACATAGGTGCCTCGATCATGTAGGGCAGCTCACGAGGACTAATTAGTGAAGCACAAGAACGGGAGGAGAACATCACATAGCTACTGGTCATGGACTCATGGTCCAAGGGAGACTACTCACGAGTCATCCGGGAGGCGTCCATGGTGGTGGAGAAGCTCCCGGTGGTGATCCTCCCCTCCGGCAGGGTGCCGGGAAGAGTTCTCCTGGTGCTCCCGATCTTGGAAGCGGCGGCGGCGGCGGAACAGAGATGGGATCGCGAAAAGAGTTCCTGTTCTGAGGGTTACGGAGGACCCTTTAAATATATGCCAAAGTAGGGCACCGGGGGAGCCTCGGGGGGCCCAGGCGCCCCCCCCCCCCCCCGGCGCGGCCCTGGGGGGCGCGCCCACAGGGCGCCTGGAGCCCCTGTGGCCCCCCAGGCTGCCCTTCGGACGCAGTGTTGTTTCCGGATCGCTGATTTTTTATATAATTTTTCTGGATTTTTCTGGGCAGTTCTCGAAACGTGAAAACCTGAAATACAAAAACAACCGAAAACAGAAACTGGCACTGGGGTGCACTGGATTGGTAAGTTAGTCTAAATATGATCAAAAGTGTATGGAAGTGTATGAATATCATAGCAATATCACCCAAAAGTGGCATGGAGCAAGCAGAAATTATAGATACGTTTTGGACGTATCAACATCCCCAAGCTTAATTCCTGCTCGTCCTCGAGTTGGTAAATGATAACAAGAATAATTTCTGTGGTGACATGATATTAACCATATAGGACTTTCTCATAGTCATATGACAAAAGCTTACTGAGACAATGATTCTATAGTAATTAAGTTGTCTCAAGAGAAAATCACAAATGACTGAAAGTTTTACAACATGAAACTGAAACATCAAAAAGATTTGCAATGAACATGATGTGCAAATATGATAAAGTGATATCTAGCTTGCCCCCTTTAGTGATGCAAAACATAAATGCAGGGGCACCTTCAAGGTTTAAGTGATGACTAGATACAATCATTTCAGAATAAACGATATCACAATCATGCAAAAGATAATGCTACTTTGGGACAATGCACATTACACTCAGAATGACAATCATGCTCTCAGTAGTTGGTGCTCCAACATAAAGGTAAAAGAAAGGTTAAGTGCTAAAGCTTTTTATTTTGAAAACATGGAAGCAATTGTGTCAACCGTAGTAGTACTTCATATGTGTCATGTATAAAACATCCTATAAGTTGCAAGCCTCATGCATCGAATACCAATAGTGCTCGCTCCTTGTCCTAATTAGCTCGGATTCCCATGGGTTATCATTGCATTACATATGTTTCAACCAAGTGTCACAAAGGGGTACCTCTATGCCACCTATACAAAGGTCCAAGGAGATAGATCGCATTTGATTTCTCGTTTTTGATAGATCTCAACTTGAGGACATCCATACCGGGACAACATAGAAAATAGATGATGGACTCCTCTTTAATGCATAAGCATATTCTCATGAGAGATTGAGGATTAAGGTCCAAGCTAAAACTTCCACCATGATGCATGGCTTTGGTTGGCGGCCCAATGTTCTTCTCTAACAATATGCATAGTTATTCAACCCACGGTAAATCACGCTTACTTCAGACAAGACGAACATGCATAGCAACTCACATGATATTCAACAAAAGTGTGACAATTGATGGCATCCCCAGAAACATGGTTACCGCTCAACAAGCAACTTATAAGAAATAAGATACATAAGCAACATATTATTTACCACAATAGTTTTTAGGCTACTTTCCCATTAGCTATGTATTGCATGGTTAATTTGCTCAGTACAGGTGGAGGTTAGCAAAAGACTGGGAGCGACCAACTAAGAGAGCAATGACGGTCATAATCATGCAGAGCGACAAAGCAATATTGAATCAGGCATGGTAGTTATATCGCTACTTAGAAATAAAAGATCATCAAGGCTTGACAAACTTTCTTTACAGTCTTGAATATGCGTGAGCATACGCCAAGTCAATCAAAATAAATTCTCGAAGGAAGATATTACTAAACCATACCACATCATAGGCAAACAAACCAAGTTGGTACTCCAATAACACATTGGGAACCCCCCAGCTATTTGAGATTAACCATAAGAAAACCTGAACTACTAAGCACCATCATGAAAGTAGCATCTTTATCATAGACACATTAACCAATGCAACGGAAGCAAACTCTCTTAATAAGGTGAGCATGGTAATTAAAAAGAGTTCAAGCAACCAACTAAATAAAAGCTCTTGAAAAGATAAGCATGAATACTAAGAGCAGAGCACGATAGTAGCTATTAAAAGACAAAGAACACACACAGCATAGATAGACATGAAAATTCTATGTTATGTTCTAGGTAGAGGTGGAGCGTGTTTCTCTCCCACATAAAGGAATGATGGGTTCCGACTCGTTATGAAAAACTAAAAAGAAAACTAAAAGCAAGACGCTCCAAGCATAGCACATAACACATGAAGTGATAAAAATATAGCGAAACGAAAGACGAACTGATAATGTTGATGGAGAAGGGGATGCACGGGGGCATCCCCAAGCTTAGACGCTTGAGTCTCCTTGAATATTTCTTGGGGGTGCACGGGGGCATCCCCAAGCTTGAGCGCTTGACACTCCTGAATCTTTTTATCATCTTCCCTCGCACACTTGAAAACTCCCTTCATACATAACTCATCATAATCAGATTAGCGAGGTTAGTACCCTTAATAAAATAATTATACCTTGCTGGAAATAAGGATATTCTTGAAGTTCTACTGTTTCTCAAGATTTCCAAAAGGTTTTTGCAAAGAAAAAGCAAGTTCTTAATTTGCAAAGTGAAGGTAAGGCAAAACAGGACAGAATCTGTGAAAAACAGAACAGCAGGCAGTAATTGATCTGTTCGGGATACTTCTGCAACTGAAATAAAAAAACTCAGAACTGACGCACAAAAGACAATTATATAGAGAACGCTTTTGAAAAAATTCAGACCAAAAAGATGATCTGGTGATTTTATACGAATTTTTCTATCCAAGGACAGAATCTGTTTCCTGGACAGCACCTCACAACTTTTGAACTTTCTAGCAATCGGAGGCTATACTTGGCACAAATATGAAAAGCAAAGATACAATGATGATGCTACAGCAGTAAACAACATCAAGGCACAACAAAAGCAAAAAAATTATTCATGTTTGCTGCCTCCCAAAAGCGCTTTCTTTTATGCCTTTAAGCTAGGCATAATGCATAGATCAAGTTGTATCAATTGAACCATCATCAAGATCATCAAAAAGCTCTTCAGTAATACAACTAGTCTTAAGAGGACTCTCAAATAAAGGCCTCATAGAGATACTTCTAGGTAGAAGACCAAAAAGATAAAAGTCAAGGGAAGATTCAATTATAAATTCATCAACGATAGGTGTTTCTTCCAAAGTCTTTACAGTTTCAACCCCTTTGGCAATAGGTGGATTGCTTTTAGAACGGGGAGCCTTTGGAATGTGAACGAACTTAGGATCCCTCTTTGCCGGAGTTTCTACCTTTTCGGTTTTGATCGAGGAGAAAGTAGTTCCTATGGTATCAAATATTTCCTCAATCTTTTCCATCCTAGAAAAGTCAGAATCATGGAATTTGACAGTCTCCAAAATTTTGAAAATTTTATGCATGGAGATATCAAGTCTATTCAAATTCCCTTGGATCTTACGATCCAACTCATTCATCTTATTAATGCTTGGCATCTCTAGCTCTATCCTTTCAAGTTTTTTCATAATGTGAGCTAGGGTGATGTCCTCTTGAATGCTAACGACAGGGGGACTCCCAACAAGATTTTCAATAATACTAAGAGACTCCCAGACTGGGGCCTCCAGGAAATTTCCATTGATAGCAGTATCTAGAATAAACCTATTCCAAGAAGTAATTCCAACATAAAAGTTTCTAAGCAAGATAGTAGTAGGTTGCTTCTTGGTGGCTCTTTTTTGTGAATCATTAATTCTATACCAAGCATCTTTCAAACTTTCCCCACCTCTTTATTTAAAGTTGAGAACTTCTGCCTCGTCAAAGACAAAAGGACCCGACATAATGATAACTAAAGAACAAGACAACTATTTTTGTGATTTTCGATAAAAAGGTACTAAAGCAAAAATGAAAGGTAAACTAACAAGACTAAAAAGCAAAGGTAAAAGATACCATGCAACTCCCCTATCCTGAAGAGTGGAGTCCCCGGCAACGGCGCCAGAAAATACTCCTTGATGGGCCTCGAACCCCTCGTTGGTTACCCCAAGTGGAAGGTGTAAGATGCAGTATGTAGAAGTGTTTTCCCTTAGCAAAGATGCCAAGGATCGAATCCCCAGAGACTCCTAGGTTCAACAAGTAGGTGTCAACTGCTAACGGCGCAATTAGCAATCAACGTGGACCTGCACACAGATACAAATAACTTTGCTCGCAACGAGTACAAAGAGGTTGTCAATCCCTCCGGCCTTGTAGTTCACAAAGGGTTAAAAGCAATGATAGTAGTGATAGATAGTTTTTGCAATAGTAAGTAAATAGCGAAAAGAAAATAGTGGATGTGATCAATGATGGTAATATGGACCGGAGTCTCATGATGTTCACTAGTGATGTCTCTCTCCCAAAAGATGATAAAACAGCTATGTGAGGTAAACAAATTACAGCTGGGCAATTGACAGGACCACGAACGCAAACCAATGTTGACTACATTGCAAGAAAGGTTGAGGTTCAAAGCATGGGCGGTACGCCAAAGTAAGTAGACCGAAATCCATCAATATCTACTACTAATCATCCACCTTGAGATATCTATCCAGAACATCTCGCTGGTATTAAGTTGCGAGTCCCATCCATAGTGTAAACTCAATGCAACAGACAACTGCATTAAAAGAACTTTGTGTAAAGTAAACAATCCTTGCACCCGCGGGCACAAGTGCCATTGTTTTCCCCCTTGTGGCAACAGCACATCCCCTAGACTCATGTTTCTGTCACTCAAGCTAGTCATCGAGGGGTACGAACCCACAATCGAGCATAACGTTCCCTCTTGGAGTCACTACCTATTACTCGGCCAAAGCAATAAATAACAACGGAGAACATGCAAGAATTACTTATGAACTAAAATATAAAAGAGGTGAATCAAATATATTACTCAAGATCAATCTGAACATAATCTCATAATCCATCGGATCCCAGCAAACTCAACATAGCAACAGCATAAGGATTACATAGGTGCCTCGATCATGTGGGGCAGCTCACGAGGACTAATTAGTGAAGCACAAGAACGAGAGGAGAACATCACATAGCTACTGGTCATGGACTCATGGTCCAAGGGAGACTACTCACGAGTCATCCGGGAGGCGTCCATGGTGGTGGAGAAGCTCCCGGTGGTGATCCTCCCCTCCGGCAGGGTGCCGGGAAGAGTTCTCCTGGTGCTCCCGATCTTGGAAGCGGCGGCGGTGGCGGAACAAAGATGGGATCGCGAAAAGAGTTCCTGTTCTGAGGGTTACGGAGGACCCTTTAAATATATGCCAAAGTAGGGCACCGGGGGAGCCTCGGGGGGCCCAGGCACCCCCCCGGCGCGGACCAGGGGGGGGCGCGCCCACAGGGCGCCTGGAGCCCCTCTGCCCCCCCCCCCCAGGCTGCCCGTCGGACGCAGTGTTGTTTCCGGATCGCTGATTTTTTATATAATTTTTCTGAATTTTTCTGGGCAGTTCTCGAAACGTGAAAACCTGAAATACAAAAACAGCCGAAAACAGAAACTGGCACTGGGGTGCACTGGATTAGAAAGTTAGTACAAATATGATCAAAAGTGTATGGAAGTGTATGAATATCATAGCAATATCACCCAAAAGTGGCATGGAGCAAGCAGAAATTATAGATACGTTTTGGACTTATCAGACGCTGGACGGCGCCAGGGAGCGGGAGGCGACCTTGAAGGAGTAGATCAAGGCCGAGAAGGCGCTGCTGGCGTGTGCTGCTGCCGTCCAGAACACATTCAGGGAGACCGTCGAGCACTGGACGGAGGGTCTCGTGAACGCTGCCGCGGATATTGACAAGGAGCTGGCGCAGCTGGGGATGGAGGATCTCGGCTATCCCTCCGATGAGAGCCTCCAGCCCAGCGTCAAGCTCACCCTATTCTTTAAAGGTGTGGCCACGGCCCTCCAGCGACTCCGGGAAAGGATCCCAAAGCAGCTGGCCGACAAGTCGCGCAAGCTCTGCGCGGGAGCTCTCCAAAAGGTGTTGGTGAAGATAGCCTTCCGCAACCCGGGCCTCAACCTCACCAACGTCCTCAAGTCCCTGCCGCAGGATGCTGATCTGGAGGTGCTCAAGGCCCTTGTCGCACCCATTGTGGACAAGGTGAGCGGGATCAAGAGGGTTGAGGGCGGTCGCGTAGATTAGGCCGCCCATTTTCTTCTTTCCTTGTCGCTGCTTGTCATGTTATGAGAACAATCTATTAGAGCTGCGATAAGCTACTTTGTAACTCTATTTTGGGTAGTGATTGCAATCTTATTTCCTTTACTTGACTCCTTTCCTTGTACGTTTTTGCCCTACACTTTTAGGGAACTTGCCGGCGTAGGCACCTTAGCCGCGAGCGCTGAGTGCGGGACGTCAGCAGCCTGCTGGCGGTGCCGTTACCGACAAGAAACCTTGTCGCAAGTAGTCGCAGCACACTTAAGTTGTTGAGCGGGCTCGAAACAAAGTAAGGGTGCAACACTAGTCGCAGCACACTTAAGTCGTTGAGCGAACTCGAAACAAAGTAAGGGCGCAACTAACTACGAGTTGGTTCCTCCATGCACAGGTTTTCCATACAAAGCACGGTTGTTCAAGGAAGATAACTTAAAAATTTAAAAATATGATTGCTCAAGATTTGGCAACTTAGCTTTTCTGTTGTTTGCTTCCCGGCAAGGCACAACTTTCTTGAATGACGCCTGGTCCATACCACTATCTTCTCCTTCCCCCTCGGCAAACTTGTGCGCGAGGGAACCTTCCTTTCCTTGAGAAAAAGAAAGAAGGGAAAATACAGGTATGGAGCCTTACGACTCGTTATTGCTTACCGGGGGTAGGTGCTGCACAAAGTGTCAGATAACACATGCAAAAAATAGAAAGCATGAAATTGACAAGATGTGCGGAGCACATGTGCTTTACTTATGCACGGGGTCTGCGCCCGGCTTTGTACAAAGGATTACATGCAACAGCAGCAAGACTTGTACAAAAGGTGGTTGCCGGAACGGGTTCCGGCAACCGCGCCTTACGGGTAAAACTTACGAAGATGCTCGATGTTCCAAGAGTTGCTCACCGAAATGCCATCTTCGGTCTCAAGGCGGATAGCGCCAGGCCTAGTGACTCGTTTCACCCGGTAAGGGCCTTCCCACTTCGGCGTCAACTTGTTGGAATTCTTGACGGACTGAACACGCCGAAGAACAAGGTCGCCTTCCTCGAGACTTCTGGCGTTAACTTTGCGGCTATGGTAGCGGCGCAAAGCTTGCTGGTAGCGAGCAGCTCGTACAGCAGCCTGAAGACGGTCTTCCTCAAGGAGCAGCGCGTCATCTTGTCGCAGCTGCTCTTGGTCAAGCTCATCATAAGCGAGCACTCGAGGTGACCCATATACGAGTTCCGTGGGGAGAACTGCCTCTGCTCCATAGACTAGAGCGAAAGGTGTCTGTCCAGTGGCTCGATTTGGCGTCGTCCTGATCGACCAAAGAACCACCGGCAGCTCCTCGATCCAGTTTCTTCCGCACTTGTGCAGCCTGTCAAAAGTTCTGGTCTAGAGGCCACACAGCACTTCAGCATTTGCCCTCTCCGCTTGACCGTTGCTTCTCGGGTGAGCAACAGAAGCGAAGCAGACCTTGGCGCCAAGATCTTGGACGTACTGCATGAAGGTGCGGCTCGTGAATTGCGTACCGTTGTCGGTGATGATCCTGTTAGGGATCTTGAAACGGCAAACAATCGACCTGAAGAACTTGACTGCTGACTGTGCTGTCACCTTCCTCACTGGTTCCACTTCCGGCCACTTTGTGAACTTGTCGATGGCAACGTACAAGTACTCAAAGCCCCCGGCTGCGCGGGGAAAGGGGCCGAGGATGTCGAGCCCCCAGACCGAAAATGGCCAGGATAAAGGGATCGTCTGGAGAGCTTGAGCTGGCTGGTGTATCTGCTTGGAGTGGAACTGGCACGCTTCACACTTGGTTACTTGTGCAGTTGCATCCTGGAGGGCTGTCGGCCAAAAGAAACCTTGCTGGAATGCTTTGCCGGCAAGTGCTCTTGCGCCAATGTGGTGACCACATATGCCTCCATGTATCTCTACCAACAGCTTTTGTCCATCTTCCCGGTGAATACACTTCAATTTCACATCGTTGAGTCTTCTTCTGTACAGTGTGTTGTCAAAAAAACTGCTACATACTTAACTGCCGGGCTACTCTTTCCACTTCTTCTTGCTCTTCGGGAAGTACTCATGTCTGAAGGAAACGGACAATCTGTTGTGCCCATGCTGGAGCTTGTGGCTCGACAACAAGGACTAAAGGCACATCTGCTGCTGCGGGAACGTCCGCTTCTACGGCGAGAACCTGCTGCTCAGCCGGAGCTTGATGTTCCCCGGCAAGCTTGCCGGAGCAAAACTTGTCGGGAGCGTCTGCTTCAACGGAACAAACCATAGGGCTTGCCGGAGCAGACTGCTCCTCAGCGCTCTTGGTGTTGATCTTGGGGACCTTCTTGGCAGCGGCTTCGGGAAGCTCTGCCGGAAAATACTCACCAGAAATCAACTTCTTCTTCTTGCTCTGTCCAGTTGATGGTGTTACAGACGGTTGAGTCAGCTTGAGCACAAAGATCCATGGTTCCACAGGTAACTTAAGTGCGGCGCACTTTGACAGGCCATCGGCGATGTCGTTCTGAGCTCTTGGAACATGCTCCATCTGTAGGCCGTCAAAGTGCTCATCAAGCTTTCTCACTTCATCGACGTAAGCTTCCATCAACTGACTCTGATAATTCTTGTTCACTTGGCGGACGACAAGCTGCGAGTCACCCCTGACAATGAGCTTCTTGATCCCAAGGTCTGCCGCGATCCTGAGACCGGCAAGAAAACCCTCATACTCTGTGGTATTGTTTGTTGCTTGCTCCTTGGGAAAGTGCATCTGGACTATGTACTTGAGGTGCTCTCCGGTGGGTGCGACAAGCAGCACGCCAGCACCGGCGCCTTGCAGCGAGAAGGCACCATCAAAGTACATCAGCCACTCTTTGCTTGCTTCCTTGACGGGGATGCTCGTTTCTGGAATTTCTTCATCTGGTGTTGGCGTCCACTCTGCTATGAATTCTGTCAATGCTCTGCTCTGGATAGTTGAAGTGCTCTCAAACTTGAGGCCAAAGTTTGACAGTTCCAGTGCCCACTCGACAATCCTGCCTGTTGCTTCTGGATTTTGCAGTATCCTCTTCAGCAGAAAGCGAGTGACAACTGTGATCTCATGTGCTTGAAAGTAATGGCGCAGCTTTCTCGAGGCCATGAGAAGGCCGAAAAGCAATTTCTGCACACCAGAGTACCTTGACCTAGCCCCCTGCAGAAGGGAGCTGACAAAGTAAACTGGGCGCTGCACCATTTTCTTCCGTATCTCCTCTTGCGCATGCGCAGATCCATCCTTGTCGGGACCAGAGCTTGTCGGGGAAGCCCCCTGCTTGTCGCTGGACGTGCCTGCCGCGGTTGCTGGCTCATCATCTGCCTCCCTCTCCGCTACTAACGCAACACTAACCACTTGATTGGTTGCCGCTAGATACAGCAGCAACTTCTCTTATGGCTTAGGTGCGACAAGTATTGGAGTGGAGGACAGGTATCTCTTCAAGTCTTGCAGCGCAGCCTCCGCTTCCGGAGTCCATTTCATTGGACCTGCCTTTTTCAATATTTTGAAAAACGGCAGGGCGCGCTCAGCAGACTTAGAGATAAACCTGCTGAGAGCAGCCACGCAGCCAGCAAGTCTTCGTACATCCTTGACGCGCTTTGGCGCTGCAATCTGCTCAATGGCCTTGATCTTGTCGGGATTGGCTTCAATTCCCCTCTGAGACACGAAGAACCCGAGAAGCTTGCTGGAAGGGACCCCAAACACACACTTCTCGGGGTTGAGCTTGAGGCTGATCTTGCGCAGATTTGCAAAGGTCTCGTCTAAATCTTGAAGCATAGTAGCCATGTCCTTTCTCTTGACCACTATGTCATCCATGTAGGCTTCCACATTTCTGTGTATTTGTGGCTCAAAAGCGGTATGGACTACCCTTGCAAATGTTGAACCAGCATTCTTCAAACCGAAAGGCATCCGTATGAAACAGTACGTGCCACATGGAGTGATGAATGCGGTCTTCTCCCCATCCTCTTCTGCCATGAAGATTTGATGGTATCCTGAGTATGCGTCAAGAAATGAAAGCAAGTCACATCCGGCCGTGGAGTCCACAATCTGGTCAATGCGCGGCAAGGGAAATGGGTCTTTGGGACAAGCTTTATTGACATCGGTGAAGTCGATACAAAGCCTCCATTTCCCATTTGCCTTGCGCACGACTACGAGATTGGCCAACCACGTAGGATGGAGCACTCCTCTCACAAGGCCTGCTGCTTCCAACTTCTTGATTTCTTCTGTGATGAATTCTTGTCGCTCCACTGCTTGTTTCCTAACTTTCTGCTTGACGGGCCGCGCATGAGGACAGACGGCAAGATGGTGCTCAATTACTTTCCTGGGAACACCGGGGATGTCAGACGGTTGCCACGCAAACACGTCGATGTTCGCCCGTAGGAAAGCAATGAGTGTGCTTTCCTATTTAGGGTCAAGAGTGGCACTGATGGTGAAGGTACCACCAGTGCCGTCCTCCTTGGCGGACACCTTCTTGGTCTCTTGCGGAGCTGCCATTGTCTTCTTACACTTGCCGGTGGAGCTCGATGGTGCGTCCTTGACGGTAGCGCAGCACTCCGAAGAGGTGCGCTTGCCGGAGTGGGCATCAGAGCTCTTGTCGGACTTGGTCTTCTTCTTCCCCTCGGGAGCTTCAGCAGCAAGTGTCTTGCGATCTGTTGCGGCTGCTCCTTCCCGGTAGATCTTCTCAGCGCAGATAAGAGCATCCTTCTTGTCGCCAGGGACAGAAATGACGCTTATCGGGCCTGGCATCTTCAGCATGTTGTATGCGTAGTGAGAGGCTGCCATGAATTTGGCGAGTGCTGGACGGCCGAGTATCCCATTGTAAGGCAATGGAAAATCGGCAACATCAAAGGTTACCCTCTCAGTCCTGAAGTTCAGCTCGCCGCCAAATGTCACTGGCAACGTAATCTTCCCCTTCGGCTTGCTCCTTCCCGGGTTGATTCCTTGGAATGTGCCGGTCTCTTCGAGCTCGCTGTCAGGGATCTGGAGTTTCTGGAGTACAGCGGAGGAGATCAGGTTCAAGCCGGCCCCGCCGTCAACTAGCATCTTAGTGACCTTGAGGTTGCGGATAGTTGGTGAAACCAACATCGGCAAGCACCCGACCGCAGTTGTGCGATCAGGATGGTCCTCAATATCAAAGATGATAGGCGTGCTGGACCATTTCAGAAGCTTGCGCGATTCGACAGGTGGTTCTGCTGCATTAACTTCCCGCACCCACTGCTTGAGTTGGCGGTGTGAAGTATGCAGAGAAGCACCGCCTTCAATGCACAAGACCTCTGTGGATTTCTGGAACTCCTGCTCACTGGTCTCAACAACATCCATGTCTTCATCGTCGTCGTCGTCTTCGTCATTGTCGCGGCCGCGGGGAGGTCTGTCTCCTTGCCGCTGCTTGGCCTTGCCGCGGCGTCCTCCCCGGCCAGGGCGTTTCTGGCCAGATCCTCCAGTACCTCCTTGGGCCTTCTCCTTGTCGCGTCACTCGTACTCAGCCTTCTTCTGCTCAACAAGCTGCTCGACCCTCTTGCAGTTCTGGAGGTCATGGCCCTTGGTGCGGTGGATCTTGTAGTACTGCTTGTTGGTGCCGTCCTGCTTGTCGGCGGTAGCCACAGCCTGGCAGTTGGTGCATGCGGCAATCTCCTTGCTGGAGCTACCAGCTTTGGCTTTCTTGGCGCCACCTTCGTTGCCGGACTGCTCAAGGACTAGCACATCTTTGTTTTTATTTTTCCTGTTGTTCCGCCGCCGGTTTTTCTTTGCCGGGGCAGCATCCTCGCTGTCAGATCCTCCTGCTCATGTATCCTCTCCGGGGAGTTTCCTCCCTTCCTCAGCACGTGCGCACTAGTCGGCCAGGGCGTACAGCTCACTGCGTCCCTGATCTTGCACATCGCCATCTCCTCCCTCATCCTGCGGTTACGCACGTTCTGATGGAACGCGCTGATAACAGCGGCAGGGTGGACATCTGGGATGTTGTGTTGTACACGGTTGAATCTCTGGATATACTTGCGCAGGGGTTCTCCTTCCTTCTGGGCGAGCAGATGAAGGTCACTTTCTTGGCCATGAGGTTTGTGGCCGCCTGTAAAGGCGCCCACAAACTGATGGCACAGGTCAGCCCAGGAGGATATGGAGTTGTCCGGCAAGTGCATGAGCCAGGACCTGACGTTGGGCTTGAGCACCAGCGGGAAGTAGTTGGCAAGGATCTTGTCGTCCCGCCCCCCGGCAGCTTGCACCGCGATGGTGTAGGTGTTGAGGAACTCCGACGGATGTGTCTTGCCGTCGTACTTCTCTGGTACGTCTGGTTCGAAATTCTTCATGCTGGGCCACTGGACTTGCCGCAGCTCACGAGTAAACGCAGGACAACCTACCACGTACGGCAAGTCGCCTGGTTCCCCTGGCGCATGCATGTTGACAGCGGGCCCAGCACGCTGGTCTGATTGACGCCGCACTTCTCTTCGGCGCTCGATACGAGTACGAGCGTCTTCTTGTTGTCGTTCGTGAAGAACTTGGCGCTGATCGCGACGAGCTCATGGATCTGACGACGCGGTGGAGTCGTTGTCGAGGTGGATCCGGCGAGTCGGCGATTTTGGCCTTCGGGGCGGAGAGTGCACGGTGGTTGCACCCCCACCGGTCTTGTCGCCATCGACCCGTGCCTGGCTGACTTGCCGCGGCTGCGATGTACTCGGCTGCCGTGGAGTGTCGCCGTTGGCGAAGGCGATGAGACTCTGAATGGTGGCCCTCCAGTCGTCGGCCTTGTCTGCCGTTGGAGGGTACTCTAGGAGCAGTTGAGCTCGTGCCAAAGCTTCTGCTGGAGTGGCGGGTAGCGGTGGCGAACGGTGTGAGGAGCGGGATATGGTCGGACTTCTAACTATGTTAGAAGGAGCAATATTCCGTCCAGGCGACCGTGCCTTGCTCGTGCTGGCATTTTGGCGTGCATGCTGGTCTTGAGCATCCCGAGATCCACCAGCTCGATCTTGGTCCAGCAAGCGTATGGTACCGTGAGTACCATGATGCTGCCGGTCCCGCGCCTCCTAAGATGGGCGCGGTGCATGTACAGTCGCCGAGGTCTTGGAGTGCGCCCGGTCGTTGTGGGAGTCGACTACGCCGCCGATGGGCAGCGCAGCTTTGTCCTTGGACTTGGCGGCACCGTGAGCTCCCTCGTCGACGCCCGTTCTTCCGCCGGCGTCTACCCCACCAGCCGTTGGCTCCGGCGGTGGTGGGATCGACGTGGACGGAGCAGCTGCCTCCGAAGCCTTCTTCTTCGGCGGCATGTTGATGAAGATGATGGAGATCTAGCTCGTGTGGACGCCGGATCAGGTGAAGAAATTCCGACGTGCCATCTGCTTCAACTACGCCGCCAAGGGGGAGTTCTCCGGCAAGGGAGAGTCCTCCGGCGAGGGGGAGCTCTCCGGCAAGGGGGAGTTCTCCAGCAAGGGAGAGTCCTCCGGCGAGGGACGGCGCTAGCGGCCCTCCGCCGACGGAGACCACGACTGCGCCGCCAAGGGAAACCTCTCCGGCAAGGGAGCCTGCCGAGGAGCCGGCTCGCGCAGGTAATCCTCTCGCTTCAAACTTCCCTTGGGCGTTTCTTCTTTTGATTCTTCTTTTTGGATATTTGCTTGACTGTTTTTCTCCCCTTTCTGGCCGTCAGACCCATCCGCTGCGGAGCCGATGGAGACGGAGGTCGCTGTCGAGGAGAATACGCGCGGCAACACCGGCGACGCCGCTGCCACCGAAGAGGCGGCCGGTGCTGACGATCCCGCCAGCGATGAGGCCG
Organism: Secale cereale; assembly: GCA_902687465.1. Lineage (NCBI taxonomy): Eukaryota > Viridiplantae > Streptophyta > Magnoliopsida > Poales > Poaceae > Secale > Secale cereale. The sequence continues at coordinate 173,068,701 of LR738710.1, forward strand.
CCAAGGCTGCCGCTGAGGCAGCTGGCGAGGGGTCCGGCGATCGCACTGACGGCCCTAAGGCCGCAGGAGCGCCAGGCGCTACACCGACCGCCGATCCCTCTGCCACTGCCGCAGCACCAGGCTTCGAAGAGCCCCAGCCAGGCGTCTACCTGAAGGCCGGCGATGGCGTCTTCATCAGCCTCCCCTGGTCGTCCATGTCCAGGGCGATGGTCGAAGGGGAGAGCTTTGACGGAGAAGTGCTTGCCTCCGCTGGGCTGACGCTAGTGGACGCGCCGAGCAGCAGCAGCGGCGAGCCCGAGGAGGAGCGGCTGTTGCGGAAGCTGTTGTCGCTCTACCGCGCTCGGCAAGCCAAGCTAGAGTCCCGCGAGGCGCTTGCTGCGAAGGCGGGAGCCGATATCGAGAAGCGCATGGAGGAGCTCCGGGCCCTCAACCAGGCAGCTCTCCGGTCCCTGGCAGAGGAGCGGGAGCAACTCACCGAGGAGCAGCAGGCCTTCTTCCTCGAGAAGGGTGAAGTCGAAGAACAGCAGCGGCTTGCCGCTGAGAAGCTGTCCGCGCAAGAGGGCGAGCTGGCGCAGCGGAAGATTAACCTCGATAGCCACGAGGAGGATCTTGCCGCGCGCGAGCAATCACTTGGCGGAGCCCTCAAACAAGCAGAGGACGCTGCCGCAGCTGCTGAGGTCACCAAGAAGGAGCTGGAGACGAAGGTGGCGCGGCTAGAGGCCGATCTCAAGGCGAGCGGCGAGGAGCTTGCCGCGCTCAAGCATGAGTGGGAGAAGGACGCCCACAGCCACTCAGAGTTGCAGGTCCGCCTCGCCGAGAAGGGCAAGGAGCTTGCCGCCGCCAAGGACTCCAACGCTGATCTTGAGTTGAAGCTGACCACTTTGACCAAGACGCTGGACGGCGCCAGGGAGCGGGAGGCGACCTTGAAGGAGGAGATCAAGGCCGAGAAGGCGCTGCTGGCGAGTGTTGCTGCTGTCCAGAACACATTCAGGGAGACCGTCGAGCACTGGACGAAGGGTCTCATGAACGCTGCCGTGGATATTGACAAGGAGCTGGCGCAGCTGGGGATGGAGGATCTCGGGTATCCCTCCGATGAGAGCCTCCAGCCTAGCACCAAGGTCACCCTATTCTTCAAAGGCGTGGCGACGGCCCTCCAGCGACTCCGAGAAAGGATTCCAAAGCAGCTGGCCGACGAGTCGTGCAAGCTCTGCGCGGGAGCTCTACAAAAGGTGTTGGTGAATGTGACCTTCCGTAACCCGGGCCTCAACCTCACCAACGTCCTCAAGTCCCTGCCGCGGGATGCTGATCTGGAGGCGCTCAAGGCCCTTGTCGCACCCATTGTGGACAAGGTGAGCGGGATCAAGAAGGTTGAGGGCGATCGCGTAGATTAGGCCGCCCGTTTTCTTCTTCCCTTATTGCTGCTAGTCATGTTATAAGAACAATCTGTTAGAGCTGCGACAAGCTACCTTGTATTATAACTCTATTTTGGGTAGTAATTGCAATGTTATTTCCTTTATTTGACTCCTTCCTTTGTATGTTTTTGCCCTACGCTTTTAGGGAACTTGCCGGCGCAGGCACCTTAGCCGCGAGCGCTGACTGCGGAACATCGGCAGCCTGCTGGCGGTGCCATTACCGACAAGAAACCTTGTCGCAACCAGTTGCAGCACACTTAAGTTGTTGAGCGGGCTCGAAACAAAGTAAGGGCGCGACACTAGTCGCAGCACACTTAAGCTATTGAGCGAACTTGAAACAAAGTAAGGGCGCAACTAGCTACGAGGGTGTTCCTCCGCGCAAAGGTTTTCCATACAAAGCACGGTCGTTCAAGGAAGATAACTTAAAAAATTTAAAAATCTAATTGCTCAAGCTTTGGCAACTTAGTTTTTGTGTAGTTTGCTCCCTGGCAAGGCCAAACTTTCTTGAACGATGCCTGGTCTATACCACTATCCTCTCCTTCCCCCCCCCCCCGGCAAACTTGTGGGTGAGGGAACCTTCCTTTGCTTGAGAAAAAGAAAGAAGAGAAAACAAATATATGGAGCCTTAAGGCTCGTTATTGCTTACCGGGGGTAGGTGCTGCACAAAGTGTCAGATAACACGTGCAAAATATAGAAAGCATGAAATTGACAAGATGTGTTGAGCACATGAGCTTTACTTATGCACGGGGTCTGCGCCCGGCTTTGTACAAAGGATTACATGCAACAGCGGCAAGACTTGTACAAAAGGTGGTTACCGAAACGGGTTCCGGCAACCGCGCCTTACGGGTAAAACTTACGAAGATGCTCAATGTTCCAGGAGTTGCTCACCGGAAAGCCATCTTCGGTCTCAAGGCGGACAGCGCCAGGCCTAGTGACTCGTTTCACCCGGTAAGGGCCTTCCCACTTCGGCGTCAACTTGTTGGAATTCTTGGCGGACAGAACGCGCCGAAGAACAAGGTCGCCTTCCTCGAGACTTCTGGCGTTAACTTTGCGGCTATGGTAGCGGCGCAAAGCTTGCTAGTAGCGAGCAGCTCGTACAGCAGCCCGAAGGCGGTCTTCCTCAAGGAGCAGCGCGTCATCTTGTCGCAGCTGCTCTTGCTCAAGCTCATCATAAGCGAGCACTCGAGGTGACCCGCATACAAATTCTCTGGGGAGAACTGCCTCTGCTCCATAGACTAGAGCGAAAGGTGTCTGTCCAGTGGCTCGATTTGGCGTCGTCCTGATCGACCAAAGAACCACCGGTAGCTCCTCAATCCAGTTTCTTCCGCACCTGTGCAGCCTGTCGAAAGTTCTGGTCTTGAGGCCACGGAGCACTTCAGCATTCGCCCTCTCCGCTTGACCGTTGCTTCTCGGGTGAGCAACAGAGGCGAAGCAGACCTTGGCGCCAAGATCTTGGACGTACTGCATGAAGGTGCGGCTCGTGAATTGCGTACCGTTGTCGGTGATGATACTGTTAGGGATCCCGAAACGGCAAACAATCGACCTGAAGAACTTGACTGCTGACTGTGCTGTTACCTTCCTCACTGGTTCCACTTCCGGTCACCTTGTGAACTTGTCGATGGCAACGTACAAGTACTCAAAGCCCCCGGCTGCGCAGGGAAAGGGGCCGAGGATGTCGAGCCCCCAGACCGAAAATGGCCAGGATAAAGGGATCGTCTGGAGAGCTTGAGCTGGCTGGTGTATCTGCTTGGAATGGAACTGGCACGCTTCACACTTGGTTACTTGTGCAGTTGCATCCTGGAGGGCTGTCGGCCAAAAGAAACCTTGCCGGAATGCTTTGCCGACAAGTGCTCTTGCGCCAATGTGGTGACCACATATGCCTCCATGTATCTCTGCCAACAGCTTTTGTCCATCTTCCCGGTGAATACACTTCAATTTCACACCGTTGAGTCTTCTTCTGTATAGTGTGTTGTCAACAAACTGCTACATACTTAACTGCCGGGCTACTCTTTCCACTTCTTCTTGCTCTTCGGGAAGTACTCATGTCTGAAGGAAACGGACAATCTGTTGTGCCCATGCTGGAGCTTGTGGCTCGACAACAAGGACTAAAGGCACATCTGCTGCTGCGGGAACGTCCGCTTCTACGGCAAGAGCCTGCGGCTCAGCCGGAGCTTGACGTTCCCGGGCAAGCTTGCCGGAGCAAAACTTGTCGGGAGTGTCTGCTTCAACGGAACAAACCCTAGGGCTTGCCGGAGCAGACGGCTCCTCAACATTCTTGGTGTTGATCTTGGGGACCTTCTTGGCGGCGGCTTCGGGAAGCTCTGCCGGAAAATAGTCACCAGAAATCAACTTCCTCTTCTTGCTCTGTCCAGTTGATGGCGTTACGGACGGTTGAGTCAGCTTAAGCACAAAGATCCCTGGTTCCATAGGTAACTTAAGTGCAGCGTACTTTGACAGGCCATCGGCGATGTCGTTCTGAGCTCTTGGAACATGCTCCATCTGTAGGCCGTCAAAGTGCTCTTCAAGCTTTCTCACTTCATCGACGTAAGCTTCCATCAACGGACTCTGATAATTCTTGTTCACTTGGCGGACGACAAGCTGCGAGTCACCCCTGACAATGAGCTTCTTGATCCCAAGGTCTGCCGCGATCCTGAGACCGGCAAGAAAACCCTCATACTTTGTGGTATTGTTTGTTGCTTGCTCCTTGGGAAAGTGCATCTGGACTATGTACTTGAGGTGCTCTCCGGTGGGTGCGACAAGCAGCACGCCAGCACCGGCGCCTTGCAGCGAGAAGGCACCATCAAAGTACATCAGCCACTCTTTGCTTGCTTCCTTGACGGGGATGCTCGTTTCTGGAATTTCTTCAGCTGGTGTTGGCTTCCACTCTGCTATGAATTCTGCCAATGCTCTGCTCTGGATAGTTGAAGTGCTCTCAAACTTGAGGCCAAAGCTTGACAGTTCCAGTGCCCACTCGACAATCCTACCTGTTGCTTCTGGATTTTGCAGTATCCTCTTCAGCGGAAAGCGAGTGGCAACTGTGATCTCATGTGCTTGGAAGTAATGGCGCAGCTGTCTCGAGGCCATGAGAAGGCCGAAAAGCAATTTCTGCACACCAGAGTACCTTGACCTAGCCCCCTGCAGAAGGGAGCTGACAAAGTAAACTGGGCGCTGCACCATTTTCTTCCGTATCTCCTCTTGCGCCTGCGCAGATCCATCCTTGTCGGGACCAGAGCTTGTCGGGGAAGCCCCCTGCTTGTCACTGGACGTGCCTGCCACAGTTGCTGGCTCATCATCTGCCTCCCTCTCCGCTACTAACGCAGCACTAACCACTTGATTGGTTGCCGCTAGATACAGCAGCAACTTCTCTTGTGGCTTAGGTGCGACAAGTATTGGAGTGGAGGACAGGTATCTCTTCAAGTCTTGCAGCGCAGTCTCCGCTTCCAGAGTCCATTTCATTGGACCTGCCTTTTTCAATATTTTGAAAAACGGCAGGGCGCGCTCAGCAGACTTAGAGATAAACCTGCTGAGAGCAGCCACGCAGCCGACAAGTCTTCGTACATCCTTGACGCACTTTGGCGCTTCAATCTGCTCAATGGCCTTGATCTTGTCGGGATTGGCTTCAATTCCCCTCTGAGACACGAAGAACCCGAGAAGCTTGCCGGAAGGGACCCCAAACACACACTTCTCGGGGTTGAGCTTGAGGCTGATCTTGCGCAGATTTGCAAAGGTCTCGTCTAAATCTTGAATCAGAGTAGCCATGTCCTTGCTCTTGACCACTATGTCATCCATGTAGGCTTCCACATTTCTGTGTATTTGTGGCTCAAAAGCGGTATGGACTACCCTTGCAAATGTTGAACCAGCATTCTTCAAACCGAAAGGCATCCGTATGATACAGTACGTGCCACATGGAGTGATGAATGTGGTCTTCTCCTCATCCTCTTCTGCCATGAAGATTTGATGGTATCCTGAGTATGCGTCAAGAAATGAAAGCAAGTCACATCCGGCCGTGGAGTCAACAATCTGGTCAATGCGCGGCAAGGGAAATGGGTCTTTGGGACAAGCTTTATTGACATCGGTGAAGTCGGTACAAAGCCTCCATTTCCCGTTTGCCTTGCGCACGACTACAGGATTGGCCAACCACGTAGGATGGAGCACTCCTCTGACAAGGCATGCTGCTTCCTACTTCTTGATTTCTTCTGCGATGAATTCTTGTCGCTCCACTGCTTGTTTCCTAACTTTCTGCTTGACGGGCCGCGCATGAGGACAGACGGCAAGATGGTGCTCAATTACTTTACTGGGAACACCGGGGATGTCAGACGGTTCCCACGCAAACACGTCGACGTTCGCCCGCAGGAAAGCAATGAGCGCACTTTCCTATCTAGGGTCAAGAGTGGCACTGATGGTGAAGGTACCACCAGTGCCGTCCTCCTTGGCGGACACCTTCTTGGTCTCTGGCGGAGCTGCCATTGTCTGATTACACTTGCCGGTGGAGCTCGATGGTGCGTCCTCGACGGTAGCGCAGCACTCCGAAGAGGTGCGCTTGCCGGAGTGGGCATCAGAGCTCTTGCCGGACTTGGTCTTCTTCTTCCCCCCGGGAGATTCAGCGGCAAGTGTCTTGCGATCTGTTGCGGCTGCTGCTTCCCGGTAGATCTTGTCGGCGCAGATAAGAGCATCCTTCTTGTCGCCAGGGACAGAGGTGACGCTTATCGGGCCTGGCATCTTCAACATGTTGTATGCGTAGTGAGAGGCTGCCATGAATTTGGCGAGTGTTGGACGGCCGAGTTTCCCATTGTAAGGCAATGGAAAATCGGCAACGTCAAAGGTTACCCTCTCAGTCCTGAAGTTCAGCTCGCCGCCAAATGTCACTGGCAACGTAATCTTCCCCTTCGGCTTGCTCCTTTCCGGATTGATTCCTTGGAATGTGCCGGTGTCTTCGAGCTCGCTGTCAGGGATCTGGAGTTTCTGGAGTACAGCGGAGGAGATCAGGTTCAAGCCGGCCCCGCCGTCAACTAGCATCTTAGTGACCTTGAGGTTGCGGATAGTTGGTGAAACCAACATCGGCAAGCACCCGACCGCAGTTGTGCGATCAGGATGGTCCTCAATATCAAAGATGATAGGCGTGCTGGACCATTTCAGAAGCTTGCGCGACTCGACAGGTGGTTCTGCTGCATTAACTTCCCGCATCCACTGCTTGAGTTGGCGGTGTGAAGTATGCAGAGAAGCACCGCCGTCAACGCACAAGACCTCTGTGGCTTTCTGGAACTCCTGCTCACTGGTGTCAACATCATCCATGTCTTCATCATCGTCGTCATCTTCGTCCTTGTCGCGGCCGCGGGGAGGTCTGTCTCCTTGCCGCTGCTTGGCCTTGCCACTGCTTGGCCTTGCCGTGGCGTCCTCCCCGGCCGGGATGTTTCTGGCCAGATCCTCCAGTACCTTCTTGGGCCTTCTCCTTGTCGCGTCGCTCGTACTCAGCCTTCTGCTGCTCAACAAGCTGCTCGACCCTCTTGCAGTTCTGGAGGTCATGGCCCTTGGTGCGGTGGATCTTGTAGTACTGCTTGTCGGTGCCGTCCTGCTTTTCGGCGGTAGCCATAGCCTGGCAGTTGGTGCATGCGGCAATCTCCTTGCCGGAGCTACCAGCTTTGGCTTTCTTGGCGCCACCTTCGTTGCCGGACTGCTCAACGACTAGCACATCTTTGTTTTTCTTTTTCTTGTTGTTCCGCCGCCGGTTTTTCTTTGCCGGGGCAGCATCCTCGCTGTCAGATCCTCCTGCTCCCGTATCCTCTCCGGGGAGTTTCCTCCCTTCCTCAGCACGTGCGCACTTGTCGGCCAGGGCGTACAGCTCACTGACGTCCCTGATCTTGCACATCGCCATCTCCTCCCTCATCCTGCGGTTACGCACGTTCTGATGGAACGCGCTGATAACAGCGGCAGAGTGGACATCTGGGATGTTGTGTTGTACACAGCTGAATCTCTGGATATACTTGCGCAGGGGTTCTCCTTCCTTCTGGGCAAGCAGATGAAGGTCACTTTCTTGGCCATGAGGTTTGGGCCGCCTGTAAAGGCGCCAACAAACTGATGGCACAGGTCAGCCCAGGAGGATATGGAGTTGTCCGGCAAGTACATGAGCCAGGACCTGATGTTGGGCTTGAGCACCAGCAGGAAGTAGTTGGCAAGGATCTTGTCGTCCCGCCCCCCGGCAGCTTGCACCGCGATGGTGTAGATGCTGAGGAACTCCGACGGATGCGTCTTGCCGTCGTACTTCTCTGGTACGTCTGGTTTGAAATTCTTCATGCTGGGCCACTGGACTTGCCGCAGCTCACGAGTAAACGCAGGACAACCAACCGCGTACGGCAAGTCGCCTGGTTCCCCTGGCGCATGCATGTCGACAGCGGGCCCAGCGCACTGGTCTGATTGACGCCGCGCTTCTCTTCGGCGCTCGATACGAGTACAAGCGTCTTCTTGCTGTCGTTCGTGAAGAACTTGGCGCTGATCGCGATGAGCTCGTGGATCTGACGACGCGGTGGAGTCGCTGTCGAGGTGGATCCGGCGAGTCGGCAATTTTGGACTTCGAGGCGGAGAGTGCATGGTTCTTGCACCCCCACCGGTCTTGTCGCCATCGGCCCGTGCCTGGCTGACTTGCCGCAGCTGCAATGTACTCGGCTGCCGTGGAGTGCTGCCGTTGGTGAAGGCGATGAGACTCTGAATGGTGGCCTCCAGTCGTCGGCCTTGTCTGCCGTTGGAGGGTAGTCTAGGAGCAGTTGAGCTCATGCCAAAGCTTCTGCTGGAGTGGCGGGTAGCGGTGGCGAACGGTGTGAGGAGCTGGATATGCTCGGACTTCTAACTATGTTAGAAGGAGCAGTATCCCGTCCAGGTGACCGTGCCTTGCTCGTGCCGGCATGTTGGCGTGCATGCTGGTCTTGAGCATCCCGAGATCCACAAGCTCGATCTTGGTCCAGCAAGCGTATGGTACCGTGAGTACCATGACGCTGCCGGTCCCGCGCCTCCTGAGATGGGCGCGGTGCATGTACGGACGCCGAGGTCTTGGAGTGCGCCCGGTCGTTGTGGGAGTCGACTACGCCGCCGACGGGCAGCACGGCTTTGTCCTTGAACTAGGCGGCACCGTGAGTTCCCTCGTCGACGCCCGTTCTTCCGCCGGTATCTACCCCACCAGCCGTTGGCTCCGGCGGTGGTGGGATCGACGCGGACGGAGCAGCTGCCTCCGTAGCCTTCTTCTTCGGCGGCATGTTGATGAAGATGATGGAGATCTAGCTCGTGTGGACGCCGGATCAGGTTCACACAATCTCGACGCACCCCTACTTGGCGCGCCAAAGATGTCGGGGAAACTGATCCACGAACACCTATGGGACCGGCGGGCCGAGTCCCTTTCGGTTTGGCGGGGGCGGAGATCGCACGAAGAGCAGATCGAGGCGAAGCACACGAGCAGTTTACCCAGGTTCGGGCCGCACGGATGCGTAAAACCCTACTCCTGCTTTGTGGTTTGTATTGAGTTCTTGCTCGGGAGCGATGGGTGCTACAGTACATACTAGCAGCTAATGAGACCGAGCGTGAGAGTGTTCGAACCCCCCCCCCCTACGTTGCGCATGGGCCTCCTTTTATATGCTCAAGGGGTCACCGACAGGTGGCAACGCAGATGAGGGTAAAAATGGGAAAGTGTTGTAGTTGGTACAGCTACCTGTACAGTGTTTCATACCTAACCCTGACGGCAGGGGACAAGGGCATTAAATGCCCATCGGCGTCGCCCAAACAGTGCAAAAAGGGGCCGTCAAGGGCGCCACCGTTCGCCACGATGGCAATCTTGTCAGCGCCACTTGCCTCCCGCCACGTACGCCTGGAAGGGTCCCAGAGCGACACGTTGGTGGATGCGCTGGAGCGCTGGTACAGGATGGTAGCTTGCCACGGCAAGCGCCTTGCCGCGGTCGTTGTCTTGTCGCGTCCGGGAGCTTGTCGCTCACCGGGCCTTGCCGGGACGCGTGGTGCGTCACGGCAAGTGCCCTGGTTGGCCTTGCCGGCAAGCTCCTCTTGCCGGGGCCTTGTCTCCTTGGCTTGAATACTTTGTTCTTGAATGGCTCCAAAGGAACCACGGAGGACCTTGGCGGTCGCCCGGCAAGCCTTGCCGCGGGGCGCTGCGACTGCCCGTGCACAAGTTCGGGATACTAGGGTACCCCTACTTTAGTACACCGACACATATTTTTCCTCATGCCTTTTCTTTCTCAATTCCTTGCCTCACCTTGCCAACATTTCATTTCCCTTTTATCGAGGCTCCTCCTAAAGTCTCAACATATTTTGGACAATTTCTAAGCCATGTCCTAATCCAAACCACTTGAATTAAATTCAAATGAGTTTGAATCTAACTCTTGCGTTCATGCCTCTCCTATTTTTTCATGGACCATGCGCATTTTTTGCGAGTCCAGAAAATAACCCCCATACTCAAATTCTACCCCTAACTCTTCCTTTCTTCTCTTTTTCTTTCTTCTTTATTTTTTTCTTTTTATTTTAGAAAGAGGGAGAGAGAGATGGACTAAGGCCCACCCCGGCCTCCCTGGCCCATCTTTTCCAAAGGCCCAGCTCGCCCCCTTCCTAAGCAAACCCTACCCCCGCAGCCCTCTCCCTCGATCTCCCTTTTTCCCCTCGTCCTCAGCCGCACCACCTCTCCTCGATCCCCTCCTTCCTCTGCTCGCCGCCACCGTCCTTCTCCTCCAGCCACAGGCCAGCGCCGCCGCCGCCACCGCGCTGCTCCCACGACCCCGCAGCCCCGCCTTCACGCCTCCGCATCGTGCCCGTACCAGCGACCGCCACCGCCAACATCTCCAGCGCCTCCGTATCGCGTCGCCAGAGCTGCCGAGCGCCGCCCTTACTCTGCCTCGCCCGACCCTCCCCCTCGCGTCCTCGCCGAGGGCCTGCGCGCTGCCCGGCGACCCTGCTGCGCGTCGGCGAGACGACGCCCCACCGCGCCAAGCCACCTCTGCCACCGTGTGTTGTCGCCCTGAATCCGGTCGAATCAAGCTGCAACGCCGGACCGTCGCTCGTTCGGTCCTCCTCTGCTTCGAGACCGCCTCCTCGCCGATGTCTAGCAGCTCCAGCAGGCTCCACGGGCCCCTCTCCTTCACCATCGTCGCCCGCCAAGTCCCTGTCCTCGACCTCACCTCATCTTGTTCGACGTCGGCCGTCACCGCTGGCCCTTTGGACGCGCCCCTGCTTGCTGTTTCGAATCGCTGCCCAAGCTCCGTTTTCGTCATCGACGTGGGGTAGCAGCTGAACCTCGCCATGTTTCTGTCCGACGCTACAAGTCTGACGCCAAGACGACCTCAAGTTCAACTACATGCAACAGCAAGTACCACTACACATGGAATGCCAAGACCATCTCGGATTTGGAATGCAAGTCCCAAGTACCACGAGTACAACCGAGTACCCCTTCGAATACGCCGAGTTCGACTACACACGACGATACGTCAAGTTCCACCACCGTCACCCCGAACATCTACGGAAACTCGAACGTCAATGATACGGGTACAACTACTGTCGCTATGGATCCATCAAGTACCTCCACGAAGACTCGAACATCTACATAAAACGTGTACCACTACTTCCACTACCATCGCGAGAACGACTACTTTGATGACGAACCGCGAGTATCACTACTTCCCTCGACGACTCGAACCGCCCCGAGATGCACGCTTTGAAGGTATACCGCGAGACGACGCCCGTGAACGCATGCTTGTTGTATGAGTTGCACCCCGTGTTGCACCGTGCCCGTTTGTCATTGCACGTTGACCTTCGTTGCCATGTCGCCGACTCACCCCACCTATTTCTTGCATGACATGCTCTTGCCACCTTTCTTTTGCACCGGTCTCTCAACGAGTTACTGGAACCGATATGTTGCCGTGGCAACAATCTCGGATTCGCCGCCGTGGCCCCTTTTCTTTTCACCACGGTGAAGAATGCTTCATATCATGTTCATGTCAACTTTTAATGAAAATTGCGTAAAACTTGCATTTGTCATCCGCATCATGAGAACAACATTAAAATGTTTAAATTGTTGTTTGCTTTATAATTGCTAAATATGCACATGGGGAGTTTCCAGAATTGTTGTTGTTATTTCTGGCCTCATTTAAAATGACTAAATAGTGTAGTTTGTTTAAGCTTCACCTCTTGACATGTTAACAAACATTTAACCTTGTCTTGTAAATAAACGAGAGTGAACTAAATAAATATAACCTCGTGTTTCGTCAATATGCAACTCGTTGCATATTGAGCTCCACTTAACTTGTAGTACTTGTTTGTGCACTTGCCATGCCATGCATATTTAAACCGGACATGCATCATACTTGTTTGAGCATCATGCCATGGTTATGATATGTGTGTTTACCCTGTTGTTTGCTTCTTTCCGGTATGCTTCTCTCGTTAGCTTCGGTTTCGTTCCGGAGTTGTGAGGTTTTGTTCGACTACTTCATGGACTCCTTCTTCTTCCTTGCGGAATCCCATGCAAGATGACCCTTCCCCGATATCACCTCTATCTTTTCCTATGCTAGTTGTCTCACTCTTTAGATATGCCTCGATGCCTATTCCTGTTTGTCAGCCTCCTATTATTGCCATGAAACCTCTAACCTTTGACACCTTCCCAGCAAACCGTTGTTTGGCTATGTTACCCGCTTGCTCAGCCCCTCTTATAGCGTTGTTAGTTGTAGGCGAAGATGAAGATTGCTCCATGTTGGAACTTGTCATTGGAACATCACAATATCTCTTAAATATATTAACACACCTATATACTTGACAATGGGTGGAAGGCTTGGCCTTTTGCTCGGTGTTTTGTTCCACTCATGCCACCTTAGGAACCGATAAACCGGTGTCATGTTCCTTGATCTTGATTTCCTAACACGGTTGGGGTTTATGGGCCCCCTTGATAATTCACACTGCTTAAAGCTTTTCCAGCAAGACCCAACTTTGGTTTTACTATTTGCCTAACAACTAAAACTTACATAGGGAGTAATTACCCCGAGGACTTAATTTACAACCCAGGCCAGTGCTCCTCATGAGTGTTGGTCCAAACCTGTCCACCACCGGTGACCGCCAGGGGCAACTTTGGTATTTGGTCTACCGGAAGTTTGGACAATCCGGTCGTGGCCTGAGACAAGATACGCGCGGCTACACCCATGGTGTCGGCACGCCGAGAGGTCTTGCTGGATTAGTTTTACCTTTGTCAAAATATCTTGAGCACGGGATTCCGAGAATACTCGGGTCTTTCCACTTTGGAGTTGCGACTCCGCAGATCGTGAGCTTGTGATGGGCTAAGTTGGGACACCCCTGCAGGGTTTTGAACTTTCGAAAGTCGTGCCCGCGGTTATGTGGCAGATGGGAATTTGTTAATATCCGGTTGTAGATAACTCGACACCATATTCATAAGAATACACTACCTGTGTGAGTAACCGTGATGGTCTCTTTCCGAAGTGCTTCGGAAAGTGAACACGGTGAGGTTATGTTTGATCGTGAGTAGCTAGGATCACTTCTTGATCAACTTGGCGACCGTTGGCACTTGTTCTCTTCTCGCTCTAAACTCATAAGCTAGATGTTTAGTGCTTGTTGCAGATACTTTTATAGCCTTTCCTCACCTAAAGGCTTTGTTAGTTTTGATACCCGGGAACGGGATTGCTGTGTCCTCTATGGCTCACAGATTCAACACACACCTGTTGTAGGTACCGCTGAGACTAATGCAGGAGATGGTCCAGAACTTCAGTGGGAGTTCGATGAAGAGCTTGGCCGTATGTATGTGACGTTTTTGACGATCAGTATTGGTTCCTACTAGGGCGATCAGGCCTTGTGGTTGTGGTATCTTTCTCATTTGAATTTCGTCCGTAGTCGGACCCTGATGTTCTTTGGATGATGTATGCTATTGTATTCATTGTGTGACGTGGCGAGTGTAAGCCATCTATTTTACTCTTTCATCCTTGTATTTTACATGAGTCGTGCAAAGATACCACGCTTGCGATCATTCCAGAATGTGCTTATGTCTCTAAGTCGTGCCTCGACACGTAGGAGATATAGTCGCATCCTGGGCATTACATTATGCTTCACATGATAGTTATTTTGTTGAGTTTTCTCCCACTACTATGAATGAGAAGAATTTTGCTTATGTGGAGAGTAGTAAAATTTCTATGCAAGTAGATCATGAAAAGAATGATTTATGTGGTGGTTATATTGTTGAATTCATTCATGATTCTACTGAAAATTATTATGAGAGAGGATCATATGCTTCTACATATTGCAATAATATCAAGTTTCCTCTCTATGTGCTTAAAATCTTGGAGTTATGCTCGCTTTCCCTTCCTATGCTAGTTGATTACCGTACCCATAAGTTGTTTGCTCACAAAATCCCTATGCATAGGAAGTTGGTTAGACTTAAATGTTCTAGTCATATTCTTCATGATGCTCCATTTATGTTTCAATTCTTATCTTTTATGCGAGCATCATTGAAATCATTGTGCCTAGCTAGGGGCGTTAAACGATAGCGCTTGTTGGGAGGCACCCAAATTTTATTTTCTTTGTTTTTGCTTCTGTTTAGGAATAAATATTGCATCTAGCTTCTGTTTAGATGTGCTTTTGTGTTTTAATTAGTATTTGTGCCAAGTAGAACCTTTAGGAATACTTGTGTGAAGTTTATGCGATCATGTTGAACGGAAACTTCAGCGCTCACGAAATTAGCTATCATTTTTTACTGGAGAGTGCTCTTTAGTTGATTCGTTTTGAAGATGATTAATAGACAAATTCCTCAAGTTAACCAATTTATATCAGAATTTTTAGAGTTACAGAAGTATTCGAAAGTTACAGATTGCTACAGACTGTTCTGTTTTTGATAGATTCTGTTTTCTATGTGTTGTTTGCTTATTTTGATGAATGTATGACTAGTATCGGAGGGTATGAACCATGAATAAGTTGGAATACAACAGATATTACACCAATATGAATTTATAATGAGTTCATAACAGTACCTAAGTGGTGGTTTTATTTTCTTATACTAATGGATCTTACAAGTTTTCTGTTAAGTTTTGTGTTGTGAAGTTTTCAAGTTTTGGGTAAAGATTCGATGGACTATGGAATAAGGAGTGGAAAGAGCCTAAGCTTGGTGATGACCAAGGCACCCCAAGGTAAAACTCAAGTACAACCAAAAGCCTAAGCTTGGGGATGCCCCGGGAAGGCATCCCCTCTTTCGTCTTCATCTATCGGTAACTTTACTTGATGCTATATTTTTATTCACCACATGATATGTGTTCTGCTTGGAGCGTCAATGTGTTTTATTTTATTTTGCTTGTTGTTTGAATAATATCCCAAGATCTGAAATTCTTAAATGTTAGAGGGTCTTCACATAGTTACATAATTATTCAACTACTCACTGATCTTCACTTATATCTTTAGGAGTAGTTTGTTGCTTGCTCTAGTGCTTCACTTATATCTTTTAGAGCACGGTGGTGGTTTTATTTTGAAGAAATAGATGAACTCTCACGCTTCACTTATATCGTTTTGAGAGTCTTTTAGAACAGCATGGTAATTGGCTTTGGTTATAAAACTAGTCCTAATATGATAGGCATCCAAGTTGGGTATAGTAAAAACTTTCACATAAAGTGCTTTGAATGATAGGAGAAGTTTGATACTTGATGATTGTTTTGAGATATGAGGATGGTGATATTAGAGTTATGCTAGTGGGGTAATTATGAATTCAAGAAATACTCGTGTTAAAGTTTGTGATTCCCGTAGCATGCACGTATGGTGAACCGCTATGTGACGAAGTTAGAGCATGAGGTATTTATTGAGTGCCAACCTTTGTGTGGAGGTCGAGGGCGCGCGATGGTTAACTCCTACCAACCTCCCCCCTAGGAGCATGCGTTGATTTCTTTGTTTTGATGACTCGTAAATTTTTGCAATCAGTATATGAGTTCTTTATGACCAATGTCGAGTCCATGGATTATACGCACTCTCACCCTTCCACCATTGCTAGCCTCTCTTGTACCGCACAACTTTCGCCGGTACCATAGACCCACTATATACCTTCCTCAAAACAGCCACCATATACCTTCCTCGAAACAGCCACCATATCTACCTATCATGGCATTCCCATAGCCATTCCGAGATATATTGCCATGCAACTTTCCACCGTTCTCTTCATATGACACACTTCATATTGTCATATTGCCATGCATGATCATGTGGTTGACATAGTATTTGTGGCAAAGCCACCATGCATAATTTTTTCATACATGTCACTCTTGATTCATTGCACATCCCGGTACACCGCCGGAGGCATTCATATAGAGTCATACTTTGTTCTAGTATCGAGTTGTAAATCAATATAAGTGTGATGATCATCACTATTAGAGCATTGTCCCAAAGAAAAAAAGAAAAAAAAAGAAGAAACAAAAGGAAGGAAAGGCCAAAGAAAAAAGAAAGCCCAAAAAAAGAAAAAAAGAAGAAGAAAAAAGAAAAAAAAGAAAAAAAGAAAAAAAGAAAAGAAAAAAAAGGGACAATGCTACTATATTTTTCCACACTTGTGCTTCAAAGTAGCACCATGATCTTCATGATAGAGAGTCTCTTGTTTTGTCACTTTCATATACTAGTGAGAATTTTCATTATAGAACTTTGCTTGTATATTCCAACGACGGGCTTCCTCAAATACCCTAGGTCTTCGTGAGCAAGCAAGTTGGATGCACACCCACTTAGTTTCTTTTGTTGAGCTTTCATACATTTATAGCTCTAGTGCATCCGTTGCATGGCAATCCCTACTCACTCACATTGATATCTATTGATGGGCATCTCCATAGCCCGTTGATACGCCTAGTCGATGTGAGACTATCTTCCTCCTTTTTGTCTTCTCCACAACCACCACTCTATTCCACCTATAGTGCTATATCCATGGCTCACGCTTATGTATTGCGTGAAAGTTGAAAGGTTTGAAAGAATTAAAGTGTGAAACAATTGCTTGGCTGAAAACCGGTGTTGAGCATGATATGAATATTTTGTGTGATGAAGAGGGAGCATAGCCAGACTATATGATTTTGTAGGGATAAATTTCTTGGCGATGTTATTTTGAGAAGACATGATCGCTTTGTTAGTGTGCCTGAAGTATTATTATTCTTATGTCAATATAGACTTTTATCTTGAATCTTTCGGATCTGAACATTCATGCCACAATAAAGAGAATTACATTGAGAATTATGTTAGTTAGCATTCCACATCAAAATTCTGTTTTTATCATTTACCTACTCGAGGACGAGCTGGAATTAAGCTTGGGAATGCTTGATACGTCTCCAACGTATCTATAATTTTTTTTATTGTTCCATGCTATTATATTATCCTTCTAGGATGTTTTATGGGATTTTATATACACTTTTATATGATTTTTGGGACTAACCTATTAACCTAGAGCTCAGTGCCAGTTTCTGTTTTTTCCTTCTTTTTGAGTTTTACAGAAAAGGAATACCAAACAGAGTCCAATTGACGAGCCAATTTTTGATGATTTTTCTGGACCAAAATAAGCCCTCGAAGTAAAAGAGTTGGGCCAGGAGAGCCACGGGCTGCCCACGAGGGTGGGGGCGCGCCCACCCTAAGTGGTGGCTCCCCCTATCTTGTGGACAGCCCGGAGACCCCCCTGACGTGAGACCTACGCCAAAAAATCCTATAAATACAGAAACCTTCGGAAAATAACCTAGATCGGGAGTTCCGCCATCGAAAGCCTCTGTTGCCACCGAAAACCAATCTAGACCCGTTCTGGCACCCTGTTGGAGGGGGGAATCCCTCTCCGGTGGCTATCTTCATCATCCCGGCACTCTCCATGACGAGGAGGGACTAGTCCACCCTTGGGGCTGAGGGTATGTACCAATAGCTATGTGTTTGATCTCTCTCTCTCTCGTGTTCTTGAGATGGCATGATCTTGATATATCGCGAGCTTTGCTGCTATAGTTGGATCTTATGATGTTTCTTCCCCTCTACTCTCTTGTGATGAATTGAGTTTTCCCTTTGAAGTTATCTTACCGGATTGAGTCTTTAAGGATTTGAGAACACTTGATGTATGTCTTGCATGTGCTTATCTCTGGTGACAATGGGATATCACGTGATCCACTTGATGTATGTTTTAGTGATCAACTTGTGGTTCCGTGACCTTGGGAATCTATGCATAGGGGCTGGCACACGTTTTCATCTTGACTCTCCGGTAGAAACTTTGGGGCACTCTTTGAAGTTCTTTGTGTTGGTTGAATGAATGAATCTGAGATTGTGTGGTGCATATCGTATAATCATGCCCACGGATACTTGAGGTGACAATGGAGTATCTAGGTGACATTAGGGTTTTGGTTGATTTGTGTCTTAAGGTGTTATTCTAGTATGAACTCTATGATAGATCGAACGGAATGAATAGCTTCGTGTTATTTTACTACGGACTCTTAAATAGATCGATCAGAAAGAATAACTTTGAGGTTGTTTCGTACCCTACCATAATCTCTTCGTTTGTTCTCCGCTATTAGTGACTTTGGAGTGACTCTTTATTGCATGTTGAGGGATAGTTATATGATCCAAGTATGTTATTATTGTTGAGAGAATATGCACTAGTGAATGTATGAACCCTAGGCCTTGTTTCCTATCATTGCAACACCGCTTATGCTCACTTTTATATTTAGTTACCTTGCTGTTTTTATATTTTCTTACTACAAAAACCTATATCTACCATCCATATTGCACTTGTATCACCATCTCTTTGCCGAACTAGTGCACCTATACAATTTGCCATTGTATTGGGAGTGTTGGGGACACAAGAGACTCTTTGTTATTTGGTTGCAGGGTTGTTTGAGAGAGACCATCTTCATCCTACTCCTCCCACGAATTGATAAACCTCAGGTCATCCACTTGAGGGAAATTTGCTACTGTCCTACAAACCTCTACTCTTGGAGGCCCAACAACGTCTACAAGAAGAAGGTTGTGTAGTAGACATCAGCCCTCTCGGTAATGCACATCACTATAAGCCTTGCAAGCAAATGACTAATGAGTTAGTCACGAGATAATGCATTACTGAACAAGTAAAGAGACTTGCAGGTAACGAGATTGAACTAGGTATTGAGATACCGACAACCGAATCTCGGGCAAGTAACGTACCAATGACAAAGGGAACAACGTATATTGTTATGCGGTTTGATCGATAAAGATCTTCGTAGAATACATAGGAACCAATATGAGCATCCAGGTTCCGATGTTGGTTATTGACCGGAGATGAGTCTCGATCATGTCTACATAGTTCTCGAACCCGTAGGGTCCGCACGCTTAACGTTCGGTGATGATCGGTATTATGAGTTTATGAGTTTTGATGTACCGAAGGTAGTTCAGAGTCCCGGATATGATCACACACATGACGAGGAGTCTTGAAATGGGAGAGACATAAAGATCGATATATTGGAAGCCTATATTTGGACATCGGAATAGTTCCGGGTGAAATCGGGATTTTACCGGAGTACCAGGAGGTTACGGGAACCCCCTGGTAAGTATATGGGCCTTGTTGGGCCATAGTGGGGAGAGAGAGAAGACCAGGGCAGGCCGCACGCCCCCTCCCCCTCTAGTCCGAATTGGACTAGGAGGGGAGGGGCGACGCCCCCCCCCCTTTCCTTCCTCCCTCCCTCTCCTTCCTTCTCTCCTAGTCCAACTAGGGAAGGGGGAGGGGGAATCCTACTCCTGGTGGGAGTAGGACTCCTCCTAGGGTGCGCCATAGAGGGCCGGCCCCTCCCCTCTTCCACTCCTTTATGTACGGGGGTGGGGGCACCCCATGGACACACAAGTTGATCATTGATCCTTTAGTCGTGTGCGGTGCCCCCTTCCACAGAAACACACCTCGGTCATATCGTTGCAGTGCTTAGGCGAATCCCTATGTCGGTAACTTCATCATCACCATCATCACGCCGTCGTGCTGACGAAACTCTCCCTCGAAGCTCTATTGGATCGTGAGTTCGTGGGACGTCACCGAGCTGAACGTGTGCAGATCACGGAGGTGCAGTACGGTCGGTACTAGGATTGGTCGACCGTGAAGACGTACGATTACATCAACCGCGTTGTCATAATGCTTCCGCTTACGGTCTACGAGGGTACGTGGACAACACTCTCCCCTCTCGTTGCTATGCATCACCATGATCTCGCGTGTGCGTAGGGATTTTTTTTGAAATACTGCGTAACCCAACAGACAATTTATGTGCGACTATGCACACGAGATTGTGCAACTCTGTAGCCAAGCATGTGCGACTCTACTGACGAGAGTTTGCAACTCCATGGCCGGGCGTGAGCACCTCCCATGACAATTCATGTGTGACTATGCAGATGAGATTGTGCAACTCTTTGGCTATGCATGTGCCACTGTGCCGACAAAAGTGTGCAACTCCGCGGCCATGCAAGAGCACCTCCCATGACAATTCATGTGCGACTATGCGGACGAGATTGTGCAACTCTGTGTCCATGCGTGTGCTACTATGCGGGCGAGAGTGTGCAACTCCGCGGCCGGGCGTGAGAACCTCCCACGATAATTCATGTGTGACTATGCAGACCATATTGTGCAACTTTGTTGCCATGTATGTGTCAGGCCCAAGATGCGATTCTATCCCGATCACGTGACACTTACGTGATTGGGGCATAACCGCATTTCGGGCGCTTAGCAAGATGGATATCATTACATCGTACCATTACATACATACATGGGGGATACAACAATACATACAAGTCACATGAATACAACAACATCATCACAAGGCATCCGACTACGGATGCAAACATGAAAAGCAAAACGACATCCATCTACTATCCCAGGCTGCCGACCAGGAACCTAACCCAATACCGAAGAAGAAGAAGAAGAAGAAGAAAGAACTCCAACACAACGATCAACGCTCTCACGTCAAGTCATCGGAAACCTGCACCTGCAACTGTTGTTGTAGTATCTGTGAGCCACGAGGACACATCAATCCCATAACCATGGGTAACAAGACTAGCAAAGCTTAATGGGTAAGGAGAGGTAAAGTGGTGGGGTTGCAGCAGCGGCTAAGCAATATATGGTGGCTAACTTACGGATACAAGAATAAGATGAGCATCTACGCAAACGGTCGCAAACTAGTAGTGATCGCTAAAGATCTTGAACTACCTACGAGTCAAACATAACCCCACCATGTTCTCTTCTCAAAGTGAAAAGAGACAGTCACGGTTACTCACACAGTTGTGTGTTTTATCTCGGATTCTCTATCAAGTTTTCTACAACCGGACATTAACAAATTCCAATCTGCCACATAACCATGGGCACGGCTTTCGAAAGATCATAACCCTGCAGGGGTGTCCCAACTTAGCCCATCACAAGCTCTCACGATCAGCAGAAGTAACAATAATATTACCCCTTATCTTCGGACCAATCCGATCTGGCTCGGAATCCCGGTGCACAAGACATTTCGACAATTCTAAAACAAGTCCAGCAAGACCTCCCGGCGTGCCGACACCCTGCTGGTAGCCGCGCGTATCTCGTCTCAGGCCACGTCCGGATGAGCGAAGCGTACAGGAGCCAGCTACCCCAAGTTGCCAAGGGGCGGTCCCGCACAATGCTCTATTTGGGACCAACACCATTAGCACTGCCCCCACTGTTATGTAGAAAGAATCCTCGGGGACGCGACCCCCTATGCAAATTTAATTAATTAATTAAGTTATTATTATGAGGCAAATTAAAACCAATGTTGGGCCTTGCTAGAGGAGTTTTATTGAAAGACGAACTGTCAAGGGGTCCCCATATACCCAACCGTGTAAGGAACGCAAAATCAAGGAACATAATGCCGGTTTATCGGCTCCTAAGGTGGCATGAGTGGAACAAAACACCGAGCAAAAGGCCAAGCCTTCCACCCATGCCCAGTATATAGGTGTGTTAAAATATATAAGACATATTGTGATATTCCAAAAACAAGTTCCAACATGGAACGATCTTCATCTTCACCAGCAACTAACAACGCTATAAGAGGGGCTAAGCAAGCGGGTAACATAGCCAAACAATGGTTTTGCTGGGAAGGTGTCAAAGGTTAGAGGTTTCATGTCATCAAGGAGAGGGGCTGACAATAATGATGGGTAGCGCGACATCTAACGATAGCATCGAGACAACTAAGCATGGCAATGATAGTAAAGGTATCCAAGGTGATGGTCATCTTGCCTGAGATCCCGCAAGGAAGAAGAATGAGTCCATGAAGAAGATGAAGAAGAGGCCTCGAAGATGAACCAAGTGTAGTCGAATGAATCCTCGCAATCGCAACGGAACAAGCACTAACGAGAAGAAGAAACCAACATGGTAAACACACCACTCAAGAACATGCCAAGAAGCTCAACCAAGTATGATGCAAGACAAAAATCTATATGATGCAATACATTTCAAGGGATGAAGCACACAAGAACAACACAAGACAACAAGTTTAAATGAGGCCGGAATCAACATATAACAAATCTGGTAAGTCCTCATATGCATATTTTGAAATTAGTCCAGATCTGAACAAACCTTAAGTTAAAGTTATTAAACAGCAAGTTAACATGCACCATGATGATCTACTCGAAATTCTAGTCAAGTTTCATATAAAGTTCGTTTAATTCGGAGCTACGGCCTAGAAGATATGAGCAAAACAAGACAAGCATGGAAATGGTGCAAGATGCACCCAAACATCAAGCAAACACACTCCAAGCATGAAAATAACATGATATTATGCTTCTACATGCAAAATCACACAAGTTTCATATAGGGCACGCTCAAAACGGAGCAACGGTTCAACACATACACACGAAACAAGATACAATGCAAAGCTGAAGTTAACAGCCACATAGCAACTTTGGAGCAAGGTAAATATATGCTACAGCACCCAAACATGATAACAAGAGGCATGGATATGAAGTAGACATGATACTTAACAAGCATGAACTTAGAACACACCCAAAAGCTTGCTGGAACACATTTAAACAAGCATGGCAAGTTGCAATAAAATTATCCAGACTTGGTCAAAATCTGGGAAGGCAAAAACATCATCACGATGCTGCCTTCGGAGGCACAAAACAACAAGCATATCAACTCTATTAAGTATATAAAGAGCATGGACATGTAGTAGACATATCATACATCAAACAACTCCATTGGAGCATCTCCATAGGAGGCATGGATCAGTAACAACAAGCTTCACCAAAATGATCATGCTGATAAAAGGCTGACAGGTAAAATTTATAGCAACTTGAGAGCAAGAAATAAATAAGCTACAGCAGGGCATATGTGCAAGTAAGGGCATGAATGGATAGACAATAACATGGACAACAAGACATGATCATTAGCCACTCCAAAAAAAAGCATGCTTTTGAATGGGGCATCAAGCAAACATAGCACCAGGTTATAACAGATTCCAGACTTAGCAGTTTTTCCACTAAGTATAAAACAACAACAACAACATGGCAAGTTTACAAGCTTGTTTAAGTCGCCTCAAGGCATATCATGAAAAGTGGATTGCACCACAGCAAAGACCATAAGATGGTGCTTCTAAAACATATAGACATGTGGCATGTAGACAAACACATCAATAGTAATCAGCAAGTGAAATTAGCATCTCATAACAAGTTTCAGCACTTAACAGCCAAATGCACTTTTGGAACAAAGATTAACATGGCAATATGGCACCTAACATTAATGCTACAGCAACCATCATGTAGAGCACTTCACAATGAACATTTTGACATATCATATGCTCCATTTGGATAAACATGCACAAAGTTACAATCACCACAAGCATGCAACAAATTAACAACAAACAACAGTTTTAACTTATAGCACTCTTGCAACAGAGATTAGAGCATCAAGATGAACTCAAATAAGCATGGCACAATGGAACAAAGTGAAGAGCATATCACCATAATCATTTTGATATATCATTCACTCAATTTGGATAAGCACACAAAAAGTTACAACCACATGAACATGCACATTTGCTGATGATTTTTGAGCACTTAGCCAAATAAACAGACTCGGGTCAGCGCAATATAACAATATCACGATCGGGCGAGGGATAACAGAGAGGTGCTCACATTGGGCCGGTGGGCCAGGAGGAGGAGGGGGCAGACCGGGCCAGCCCAAACGGAGACGAGGCGGCCTAGGCGGCGGCGATGGGAGGCTGGGCCACGGTGGTGGGATGTGGCGGTTGGCGACGTGGCACCGCGGGATTCGTCCCGGGGCGGCGGCTGGCTGAGGTGGCAGCCCCGGATTGGCTGAAGCGACGTGGACAGCGGGGCGGACATGTCCGGGGGCGCGGGGAGGAGGATTTTTAGGGTTTCATCCGCGAATTTGGACGGGGAGGGCTAATTTATAGGCATAGGGAGCTAGGAGTGTCCAAATGAGGAGCGGTTCGCGGCCACGCGATCGTGATCGAACGGACAAGAGCATGGAGGGGGTTAGGATGGGCTTGGGGGCTGTTGTGAAAGGGGTGTTGGGCCAAAAGGAAAAAGGCTTCCAGCGGTTAACACGGTTAACCGTTGGGCTATCAAACGAACTCCGAATGCGACGAAAATTGACAGGCGGTCTACCTATGCTATAATAAGACCACACGCCAAGTTTCAACCCATTCCGAGAACATTTTCCCGCCACTCATGAAATAAATATTCAGAGGCGCCGCGGGCGCGTGCAAGTGTGTCTGGGCTCAGAACGGACAACGGAAAGGACAGGCGGACTCGGACGGATGCAAGTTTTGAAAACATGAGGATGCAATGCACATGATGACAAGGCAAAGATGCACACACAAGCAAATGACATGGCAACGGCGACGAATAACTGGCTGACACCTGGCGCATCAGTCTCGGGGTGTCACAACACTCTCCTACTAACAAGAGATCTCGTCCCGAGATCTTAGGAACGAGACAGAAGAGAAAAGGAAGAACAAGTTCTTCGATGACAAAAGAGTGAAACCAAGGAACCTTGAGAGGTTGAACATTTTGAAAGAAAGGATACAACGGAGATGAACGAAGTTGCAAAGACTTCGTTAAACAAGAGGAACAAGGAATACGACGAGAATCAAGGAGGTTGAAAGGCATGAAACAAGATCTAAAGGAACAAGAATAAATTCGAAACCACTCCGGTTAGAAGAGATGGAAAAGAACTTCGAACGAATGAATTTAGGCAGCACTCCGGCTAAAAGAGATAGAAAAGGAATTCGAACTAAAGTATTCGGGTAGCACTCCGGCTGAAATGGAATGAATAAAACAAGAACTTGAGAAAATGGGATAATAGTTGACAAGATGAACAAGACAACGCCTCCGGAAGAATTACAAGAGTGAATGAAAAGAACGGATAAGAGAACAATAGGTTCCACCGTGAATGAATTTGAAAGAGAATCTTTAAGAAAAAGTTTTTGAACGGAGTTGTTGAGAAAATCAACAACCAAAGAATAAGCTTGATGTGGGCTTATGGAAACCTCTCAAAACTTGAGGTGAGTATGTGCCACAATGAAAAGATGGATTAGCTGAGAATGAAGAAATGCAAAACTCCACTTCAAAAGAATACGAAGAATTAATTACACTCGAGAGGCGAAAGAATAAGAATGCTTGAGCTGCTCTAGAAGAATTATTGGCGAACACTTGAAGAATGATTAAACCATTAAGAGCCACCGTGAAGAACTCCGGTAACCAAAAGGATGATGATAACGGATGAAGAGAATACGATTAAAGCATTGCGATGATTTAGATGGGGGTTCCGATGAGAAGGCCGAGAAAACTATTAACTCGGGAAAGAAAAGATAAAACACCTGGAACTAGAATTTATTCATCAAGAATAAACTCGGAAGGAAGGAATAAATCAACTTGATGAAAAGAATAAGAATTATGTTATGCTTATCCTCCACCAATTAAGTTGATGAGAAGCAATGGATTTGCATATCACTTATTCACGTTGAACTTGATTAAAGAGGGATATATTGCGAACTTGCGAAAATGTTCATGAGCCACCGGTAGGATTGGAATAAAATGAATGGATTGATATGAAAACACCGGAAAAGGAACTCTTGAGAGAACCACCGTAAGAATTGAAGCCGAGTGAAGAAAAGGAACGAACCACCGGGAAGAATTAAAATCGAGTGAATACGATGAATCGCCGGGAAGAATAAAGCACTTGGGGAATTAGATACAAGAGAACGATGAGATCGCGAACTGATTAAAGAATACTTGAATGAAGCACCAGAAGAATGTGAGATGAACGAAGAGGCATCAATGAAGAATATTTGTAGGACGAAGTTGAAAACTGAGAATGAAGAAATCTGCTGAAATGATGGCCTTCGGAGGAACACAAAGAAAATAATTCATGAAATACTTCGGATGAATGAAGAGAAGAAAGGTTGAACCAACGATGAAAAAAATTTGAAAACAATCTTAGAGAAGGCATATGACTGATGGAATCCATTCTTATGTCACACTTGAAAAGAATTTCGAAACACTCCGGGAAATAATTAGAAGAGTCAGGTAAGATCCTGGGAATAAACCTGTGGGTTATGAGCCCACCGAAGAGAAAAACACCGTTGGAAGGATTGAAAAGGAGATAATGCACTGGAATTATTAAAAGACTCGAATGAGGTGACAACCTCGAATTAATTGGAACACGGACAATTCTCCTAAGATGTCTTCGGAACTACGGGATGATTAAATGGCGAGAGGTGAACGAGCAAGAGGAAACATCTGAGCCGAGGGAAAAGAATATGATGAACACCGAATACTTGAATTGAATCCGCCAGAAAGAAGAAGAGGTGAAGAATATCGAACGAGAGGAGAATTCATCGGAGAATAAAGGAGATGAAAGATGACGAACTAGACGAAAATTCATCAGTTGAAACAATTGAGGAAATAATTCAAAACTCCACTCGAGTAGGATGGATACTCGATTAAGGACTTCGGTCCGAGAAGCAAAAGGGTGGGCGAGTGGGAAAATAAAAGGCCACATCGGACGGGGAAACACCGGTTGAAAAGAAATGAGGATTGAACTTGTAAAGAAGAAGAGGGTCGAATCCACTTGACGAGAGATGCACCAGATGAAAGAACTGACAACGCAACAAGCGAAAAAAAACTAACCACGCAATCCTAAAAAAAATTGAAGGGGAAGAGGAGTAATCCAAAACACCTACGTCAAGATTCCTCACCAGAGCGACGAAGGGGCTGAGGAGTAAAAAGAATTTCCTACTCTCCGATATAACTAGACTCCGAAAAAGTTTTCTGCTAGACTCAACAACGACCAGACTACGATCAATCAAGGGGGCTCCTATGGTCGGTCGAGGCTTTGATACCAACTTGTCAGGCCCAAGATGCGATTCTATCCCGATCATGTGACACTTACGTGATTGGGGCACAACCGCATTTCGGGCGCTTAGCAAGATGGATATCATTACATCGTACCATTACATACATACATGGGGGATACAACAATACATACAAGTCACATGAATACAACAACATCATCACAAGGCATCAGACTACGGATGCAAACATGAAAAGCACAACGACATCCATCTGCTATCCCAGGCTGCCGACCAGGAACCTAACCCAAGACTGAAGAAGAAGAAGAAGAAGAAGAAAGAACTCCAACACAACGATCAACGCTCTCACGTCAAGTCATCGGAAACCTGCACCTGCAACTGTAGTTGTAGTATCTGTGAGCCACGAGGACTCAGCAATCCCATAACCATGGGTAACAAGACTAGTAAAGCTTAATGGGGAAGGAGAGGTAAAGTGGTGGGGTTGCAACAACGGCTAAACAATATATGGTGGCTAACTTACGAGTACAAGAATAAGATGAGCATCTACGCAAACGGTCGCAAACTAGTAGTGATCGCTAAAGATCCTGAACTACCTACGAGTCAAACATAACCCCACCGTGTTCTCTTCTCAATGTGAAAAGAGACAGTCACGGTTACTCACACAGTTGTGTGTTTTATCTCGGATCCTCTGTCAAGTTTTCTACAACCGGACATTAACAAATTCCAATCTGCCACATAACCACGGGCACGGCTTTTGAAAGATCATAACCCTGCAGGGGTGTCCCAACTTAGCCCATCACAAGCTCTCATGATCAGCAGAAGTAATAATAATATTACCCCTTATCTTAGGGACAATCCGATCAGGCTCGGAATCCCGGTGCACAAGACATTTCGACAATGGTAAAACAAGTCCAGCAAGACCTCCCGGCGTGCCGACACCCTGATAGTAGCCGCGCGTATCTCATCTCAGGCCACGTCCGGATGAGAGAAGCGTACAGGAGCCAGCTACCCCAAGTTGCCAAGGGCCGGTCCCGCACGGTGCTCTATTTGGGACCAACACCATCAGCACTGGCCCCCCTGTTATGCAGAAAGAATCCTCGAGGACGCGACCCCTATGCAATTTTAATTAATTAATTAAGTTATTATTATGAGGCAAATTAAAACCAATGTTGGGCCTTGCTGGAGGAGTTTTATTCAAAGACGAACTGTCAAGGGGTCCCCATATACCCAACCGTGTAAGGAACGCAAAATCAAGGAACATAATGCCGGTTTATTGGCTCCTAAGGTGGCATGAGTGCAACAAAACACCGAGCAAAAGGCCAAGCCTTCCACCCATGTCCAGTATATAGGTGTGTTAAAATATATAAGACATATTGTGATATTCCAACAACAAGTTCCAACATGGAACGATCTTCATCTTCACCTGCAAATAACAATGCTATAAGAGGGGCTGAGCAAGCGGGTAACATAGCCAAACAATGGTTTTGCTGGGAAGGTGTCAAAGGTTAGAGGTTTCATGGCATCAAGGAGAGGGGCTGACAATAATGATGGGTAGCGCGACATATAACGATAGTATCGAGACAACTAAGCATGGTAATGATAGTAAAGGTATCCAAGGTGATGGTCATCTTGCCTGAGATCCCGCAATGAAGAAGAATTAGTCCATGAAGAAGACAAAGAAGAGGCCTTGAAGACGAACCAAGTGTAGTCAAACGAATCCTCACTATCGCAGCGGAACAAGAACTAACGAGAAGAAGCAAGCAACACGTCAAACACACCACTCAAGAACATGCCAAGAAGCTCAACCAAGTATGATGCAAGACAAAAATCTATATGATGCAATACATGGCAATGGATGAAGCACACAAGAACAACACAAGACAACAAGTTTAAATGAGGCCGGAATCAACATATAACAAATCCGGTAAGTCCTCATATGCATATTTTGAAATTAGTCCAGATCTGAACAAACCTTAAGTTAAAGTTGTCAAACAGAAATTTAACATGCACCATGATGATCTACTCAAAATTCTAGTCAAGTTTCATATGAATTTTGTTTAATTCGGAGCTACGGCCTAGAAGATATGAGCAAAACAAGACAAGCATGGCAACGGTGCAAGATGCACCCAAACATCAAGCAAACACACTCCAAGCATGAAAACAACATGATATTATGCTTCTACATGCAAAATCACACAAGTTTCATATAGGGCACGCTCAAAACGGAGCAACGGTTCAACACATACACACGAAACAAGATACAATGCAAAGCTGAAGTTAACAGCCACATAGCAACTTTGGAGCAAGGTAAATATATGCTACAGCACCCAAACATGATAACAAGAGGCATGGATATGAAGTAGACATGATACTTAACAAGCATGAACTTAGAACACACCCCAAAGCTTGCTGGAACACATTTAAACAAGCATGGCAAGTTGCAATAAAATTATCCAGACTTGGTCAAAATCTCGGAAGGCAAAAACATCATGACGATGCTGCCTTCGGAGGCACAAAACAACAAGCATATCAACTCTATTAAGTATATAAAGAGCATGGACATGTAGTAGACATATCATACATCAAACAACTCCATTGAAGCATCTCCATAGGAGGCATGGATCAATAACAACAAGCTTCACCAAAATGATCATGTTGATAAAAGACTAACAGGTAAAATTTATAGCAACTTGAGAGCAAGAAATAAATAAGCTACAACAGGGCATATGTGCAAGTAAGGGCATGAATGGATAGACAATAACATGGACAACAAGACATTATCATTAGCCACTCCAAAACAAGCATGGATTTGAGTGGGGCATCAAGCAAACATAGCATCAGGTTATAACAGATTCCACTAAGTATAAAACAGCAACAACAACATGGCAAGTTTACAAGCTTGTTTATGTCACCTCAAGGCATATCATGAAAAGTGGATTGCACCACAGCAAAGAAAATAAGATGGTGCTTCTAAAACATATAGACATGTGGCATGAAGACAAACACATCAATAGCAATGAGCAAGTGAAATTAGCATCTCATAACAAGTTTCAGCACTTAACAGCCAAATGCACTTTTGCAATAGAGATTAACATGGCAATATGGCACCTAACATGAATGCTACAACAATCATCATGCAGAGCACTTCACAATGAACATTTTGACATATCATATGCTCCATTTGGATAAACATGCACAAAGTTACAATCACCACAAGCATGCAACAAATTAACAACTAACAGTAGTTTTAACTTATAGCACTCTTGCAACAGAGATTAGAGCATCAAGATGAACTCAAATAAGCATGGCACAATGGAAGAAAGTGAAGAGCATATCACCACGATCATTTTGATATATCATTCACTCAATTTGGATAAGCACACAAAAAGTTACAGCCACATGAACATGCACACTTACTGATGATTTTTGAGGACTTAGCCAAATAAACATACTCGAGTGAGCGCAATATAACAATATCACGCTCGGGCGAGGGATAACAGAGAGGTGCTCACATTGGGCCCGTGGGCCAGGAGGAGGAGGGGGCAGAGCGGGCCGGCCCAAACGGAGACGAGGCGGCCCAAGCGGCGGCGATGGGAGGCTGGGCCACGGTGGTGGGAGGTGGCGGTTGGCGACGTGGCGCCGCGGGATTCGTCCCGGGGCGGCGGCTGGCTGAGGTGGCAGCCCCGGATTGGCTGAAGCGACGTGGACAGCAGGGCCGACATGTCCGGGGGCGTGGGGAGGAGGATTTTTAGGGTTTCATCCGCGAATTTGGACGGGGAGGGCTAATTTATAGGCATAGGGAGGTAGGAGTGTCCAAATGAGTAGCGGTTCACGGCCACGCGATCATGATCGAACGAACAAGAGCGTGGAGGGGGTTAGGATGGGCTTGAGGGCTGTTGTGAAAGGGGTGTTGGGCCAAAAGGAAAAAAGGCTTTCGGCGGTTAACACGGTTAACCGTTGGGCTATCAAACGAACTCCGAATGCGACAAAAATTGACAGGTGGTCTACCTATGCTATAATAAGACCACACGCCAAGTTTCAACCCATTCCGAGAACATTTCCGCCCACTCATGAAATAAACATTCGGAGGCGTCGCGGGCGCGTGCAAGTGTGTCTGGACTCAGAATGGACATCGGAAAGGACATGCGGACTCGGACGGATGCAAGTTTTGAAAACATGAGGATGCAATGCACACGATGACAAGGCAAAGATGCACACACAAGCAAATGACATGGCAACGGCGACGAGTAACTGGCTGACACCTGGCGCATCGGTCTCGGGGTGTCACAGTATGTGCGACTGTGCAGACGAAAGTGTGCAACTTCGCAGCGGGGTGTGAGAACCTCCCACGGCAATTCATATGCGACTATGCGGACCAGATTGTGCAACTATGTGGCCATACATGTGCCAACTAGGACTACTATATGTGCAACTACTGTGGATGCCAACAAAAAAATAGTAAACAATAGATCAAATAAAATAATGTGCGCGCATCTACATCAACGAGAGTGTGTAGCTCTATGGTCGTGGGTATGCCACTATGCTGCCACTCGGGTGCATCTCCTGAAGTAGTGCATGAGCTACTATGCGGACGAGGATGTGAACCTCCGTGGTTGCTTGTATGCGAGAATGATGATGAAGTTGTGCAACTCTGTGATCATGTGTGTGTGACTATGTGATCGGGAGTGTGCAACTTCACGACCATACATGTACAACTATACCGACGATGCGGCCTACTTATAGCACGATATGCTTCTAGTTTTTAGTAGTAGTTGTAGTTGATCGAGCTTACAAACAATGTTGTAGATTGATTTAGGATAAGCTTTACTACCCTTCAAAGTTTTAAGAACTAAAAATTACTGTAGATTGATTTAGCATGTGTGTATGAAGCATTAGTATCATCATTCTAGTATCTTCACTCCCCGTGTCCAAAACATGACCGTAAAGAAAAGACTGTCCAGGCTGGTCGATGCCTTAGGGCATCCACAATGTGATGTTTTTGCGTCTCTAAGGCAACCTCTAAGGATTTCTAGTCTGGCTCTATACATTGCGCGATTTAGTTTGTCCGCCTCTATGTTTAGTGTCGCCTCCAACACTAGAGGCAGCCTCCAAGTGAATAAACAAATTGAAGAAAAGAAGAGAGGAGGAAAGAGACCTGCATGCACGTGGATAAGAAGCTGTAACTTGGATTTTTTTTAATATTTGTTGTAGGCTTATGGTGGGCTCCACCTTGGAGGCATGTTAAAATCTTTATACACTGCGAAACTTTCATTCATGCTTAGAGGCACTAACGTGGGGCCCAGCTTAGAGGCTGCACTGCCTCCATACATTGGAGATGCTCTTAACGAGGATGCTAGATGGTGCGGGGCCTGAACCTGCCATCGGGGACCCTACCAGATGTCTTTTCCGCGTACCTCACGACCTCCTGCGGCGTGGCGACCTGCGCCCGGCACCACTTCTCAATACCCCAGGGCAATACTTCCACTCCGCTCTTCTTGACGGCGACTTCTTCCTTCGTCTCCTCTCCCTCTTCTCCGAACGACGGTGGCAGGCTTAACAACAAGGTAACAGTCGTGAAGAAAAGGGTGCAGAGAAGTAGACTAGGGCTAGGCTGCTCATGTACCATTTTGCGGCAGTGGAGGCGGAAAGGAGGCATCACCGCCGTCTGGGCCTTCTTCGGCATCCAGGAGCCCCAGGTCGCCGTAGTCGCGGAGCCAGCTATTGCAAAAGGACGACAAGGGGGCGCCACAAGTTGGGGGAGAAGTCGTCGACCTCCGCGGGAGAGAGGCGGGGGATGGCGGCACACTCCGGTGGCCGATCGGCGGTGGTCGCCGAACGAGCAGAAGTAGTGGACACGCGCATTCCACCTTCCGTGCGTGTGTGTGTGGTGGCGCGGGGGACAGAGAAGGAATACGAGACTGGATTGGGTTGAATCAGTGCAAACGGCACAATCCGACAAAACTTTTGTATCGCCCCACCCACCCTGGACTCTGTCGAAAGATTGCATCAGACGGTCCGCGCTCGGCCGCTCGGAAAGCTGAAATCGCGTGGGCGCACTTTTTAGATTTTAGTTTTTTTTAAAAGCATCACCTTTGTATTTCTCTTGAGAAAAAAAACAACAACAGGTCTGCCCAGCTTGCTATTCTCTTCGGTTTTAGCCCAGCCCACCAGAGTAAACACAGACTCCCCCCACCCCCCTGCGCTACGTACCCTAGCCGCCAGCAGTTTTCTTCCCCGCGCTCCCTGCTCCCCGTCCCCTGCTCTAGACGTCGCCGTCCGTCGTCCACGTCCGGCGAAGCGGCCAGAGCAAGCGGCCTTGATTCCGTCTCCCACCTCCACCCATCCACTCCAGAGCCAGGTCTCGTCTAGAACCCACATCGAGGTTTGAGCGAGATGGGGTTGAGAGACAAGAAGAGGAACCAGAGGCGCGTGCTGTCGCGGCGCTCGGCCGGTCCCCGGACCGGCGAGGGCAAGGATTTCCTGGTGCGTGCTTTGCTCCCCTTCGAACCAAATCGAACCCAACAGATAAAACATACACATCCTTTTGGCTGCTGTCCCTGACGATGTGTTGTGATTGGCGTAGCCGCTGGAGGGGAAAGAGCAGAGGATCCGGGAGAAGCAGCCCGAGGAGCCGGAGAACACGGCCACCGTCCTCTACATCGGTCACATCCCGCACGGCTTCTACGAGGACCAGATGCAAGGTCTGTCTCTGTCAGCAGAGTTTAGAGAAGCGCAGGGTATGCGAGGGGCCTGGTTCTGATACGGTCTTTGTTGGTTTGGTTGATTATGCAGGTTTCTTTCAGCAGTTTGGGGCTGTTAAGAGGGTCAGGATTGCCCGGAACCGCAAGGTATCCTATACTGAATTACGAGGTATCTGATGATCTGTGTGCTGTTTTCTGCGAGCATCTAACTTGCTGTTTGGTGGTACATGTAGACAGGAAAGTCCAAGCATTATGGATTCATTGAGTTTGAGAACCCCGAGGTACGCACCTGCGTTGGGCGATATATCAGATTATCAGGGCACACTGTATGTTTGTTTTCTGCTTACAAATTCCTGGCATGTTTTTTGGTATATCAGGTGGCCAAGATTGTTGCTGATGAGATGAATAACTACCTCTTGTTTGAGCACACTCTGCAAATTGCGCCTGTCCCACTGGAGAAAGTTCATGCCAAATTGTAATCACTGCAACTGTGCTGCTTAATTCTCTTTATTTTCACCATTCGATAACGGAAACATAGCCTTCATCTTCTGCTTAGGAGTACATGTTAAGTACCACTAAATGAGGTCAATATTTTTATATTCTTGGGAAAATGCTGCCTACTTTGTGTTTCTCTGTCATGGAATACTGTTTACCGTGATATACCCTCCCAACAGGCTACATACATTTACTTAATATTACCAGGCTATTTGCTTCCACTGCATTGCACAGTTAGTAATGATGTGACCTCATTGGGGTAACACAGATTAATGTTGATACCTTCTGATTGCTTTATGCAAATTGTAAGTCATGTTAGAAATATATATCAATAGGCATAGTAAGTGATATGTGAATGTCAAAACTAAATTACAAAGGCAAGGATTTGTGACAGTATTATGAATTGGTATATATACCACTGCATTGATGGCAATCTCTTGCAAGAACTTGCAAGCTTCTTGTGTTAGATTTCATTTGTGTGCCTGTGTTTATTATTTAATCCTTGTTCTTTTTATGTACTTAAGACGGAGGTTGCAGCAACTCTTCTACATCACTAGAGTTTTGTTTCCCTGTACTTTTGTAACATATAGCTGTACATAGTTACAGTTTCTTGCGTTTTTATTATA
The DNA here is from genome assembly GCA_902687465.1 of Secale cereale. Lineage (NCBI taxonomy): Eukaryota > Viridiplantae > Streptophyta > Magnoliopsida > Poales > Poaceae > Secale > Secale cereale. The sequence continues at coordinate 173,103,245 of LR738710.1, forward strand.
ATGAGAACATAATTCTTACGATCTATAATGTCCATATCTTGTATTGCTTCTAGATGGAAAGGTGTGCGGAAGGGATTTGTACCAGTTGACCGGGTAGCAATTGAACGGAAGAAGCTTAGTAAGGTAATCTGTTGCTAACTACAACTGGAACGCAAAAGTTTAACCCTGTAGATTAATATTAGCTGTTGTGTTACCAGGATAAAACAGTAGAAGAACACAAGAGGATGCTTGAAGGAATTGTAAAGCGGGACGAGAATCGTCGCAAAAGAATCAAGGCTGCTGGTATCGATTATGAGTGTCCAGCCCTTGTAAGTAACACTTTGATGATGTTCATTGATTTAATAAATCTATCTTACTTAATCAGATCTGAAATAGCTCAGCAATTTGCCACAGAATTGTAATGGTATTAGGAACAATTTAACTTTTCTATTGACCTGGGGCAAAAGGCATGCATTTGTAGTTTTCTACTCCCTCCGTTCCTAAATATAAGTCTTTTTAGACATTTCAAATGGACTACAACATACGGATGTATGTAGACATATTTTAGAGTGTAGGTTTACTCATTTTGCTCCATATGTAGTCACTTGTTGGAATCTTTAGAATGACTTATATTTGGGAACGGAGGGAGTAGAAGCCAATTTTGCCATGTGTTACTGTGTAGGTCATTGATAATTATAGTACTGCTTGTTTATTCTTATCTACATTTGCTTGCTGAAATAATTTATGTATTAGCACCATTGTTCGTCACAGGCTTTGCTTAATCATATTTTGAGCTGTGCTTCAATTGTTTTTAACGGATAAACAGTTGATATTGATCGCTAGTACATTAACTTCTGTTTTCTAGCTTTTTCTTTTCTTTTCTGATTCTATTCTTTGTGAGGTAATAACAAAATATTTGCCTCGTTGCTAATGCTTTCTTGGCTATACACAGATCGGGAGCGTTCAGCCTTCAGCTAAGAAGATCAAGTTTGATGAGGATTAGCTATACATAAGGCAGATGAATCTTTATCCAGTGGAAGTGATGGGACTGCTGAGTTAAACATGGCTGGTCTATTTTTAGTGAGGATGAGATGGCGGTTTCGTACATCTGTTTTGCATCATGTCTTCAGTGGATGTTGTATTAGGCAAATGACTGATGTATGTTGGTGAAGAAGCATAAAGTTGTGGTGGAAAATGAATGACTTTTTTTCTTACCTGCCTCACTATAGATATTTTACATCTTTCATCGGTCAATGCAGACCCACCGTATAATTAATGCTGATTCATGCCATCTCTGTTACTCCGTACCTCACATTGATGATATATCGAAGTTTTACTTAAAAAAATACACCATATAATTTGGAACGGGGAGAGTAGTTATTTTATATACACAATGTTTTATATATGGATATTCATAATTCTATAATCATTAAAAATGCATAATTCTACAATCCATGAGAATATCATACCCAACTATGAACCGTACGAGCACATCCTCTGTTACGATCGAGCCTTTGTTAGGTGATTGATCTTCTTGTAAATGTCTTTGCCCTCTTCTTCTATGAAAATAAAAATATGATACATCATTGTTTTACTCTTGAAAAAAAAAACACCTCCTAAAACTTAATTCCTACAATCATAATTTTTTAGCACAGTCGGTCCCCTAAAAATTACTCCCCAAACCTTAATTTTGCACAGCTTTCGGCATTCAAACATGACACAAACTGAACAAATTGATTAAATATCACAACAGTGCACAATTAAACATCACATAATTGAACTAAGCATGGTGGAACTAACATAAGCTACAACTTGATTATTTAAATTACATCTTAGCTAACCTAATTTAAGCTAATTGTCAGATGGGGAGATGGCAAAGGGCTCCTTCCCCTTGTCCGAGCCTGATGCCTGACGTCATGCGTGCCCTTTGGCGTGGCCTCATCGGCGAAGGGGTTTGAGGCACCAGCATTGAGATAAGTCTTTGTCTGTGTTTTTCATCTGTGTTTTTTCTTTTAGTATGTACTGCACACGACTGCGATATATGATGTCCAAATTTCCAGGCCCAGTTACGTGGAGCCCCAATCACCTCAACCACAAACCACCACAAATGCAAGGAAAAAGCTCAGGAGTCCAGGCTCCACATCAACAATAACAAACATGCTTCCATTTTCAGCATCTCAAAATAAGCGCACGGGGAGGTTTCCCGACCACAGCCCCTGAGCTTAACTTGCTGGTGAGTGGTGACCTAACGCCCGCCGGACCACGGCCACCGTGCGCCAGTGACCCGACGCCACGGTACGACGACGGACTGTCCGCTCCTACGCGAACGCGTGTACGCGCAATCCATGAACTCTGACAAGATGTATGGCGTCTTGAGGAGATCAGCCGGATCAAGGAGATAGTTGCAGCTGAGCTGCCCAACCAACCAATTTCCAAATCATCCCCAAAAACAGTTGCGTCCAGGTTCGCTGTGTAGCCATATCTGTTCATGTTAGAGATTGAAGTGTACTATCACCGACCATATCTCTTCCAAACCAAGTTAACCACAAAACAGAAGTAAGTAAACAACCAGCGAAATGCGGTGATCTGCCAGCGAACCCACCAAAGTTTCAGTCAGGCTACAATTGTCCACTGAAAGTTACATGCATGCCGCGATTTTTCCATTTGGATTTTGGAGCGCTATAAATACCAGCCTTCTCCTATCTCCAAGACATCACAGCAAAAACCCTCCCGTTGATCGATACACACAGACACGAACACCATGCTGGGCAAGAACACCATGGCCTCCCTTGTCTTTCTCGTGGTGCTGCTGCTCTCATGCAGCACCATGAGCAACGCGGCACGGCACCTAGAGGAGGCCGTGCCCAAGAAGGAGTATCCACCACATCCGATCGTCCCGGAGCTGCCAAAGCCGGAACTATCGCCGCACCCTGCCGTGCCCGACCTGCCGAAGCCTGAGCCACCACACCCTCTCGTGCCCGAAGTGCCACACCCCATGGTGCCCGAGGTGCCAAAGCACGAACTACCGCCGCATCCTGCTGTGGCCGAGCTCCCGAAGCCTGAAGTGCCGCATCCAGTTGTGCCCGAGGTAGCAAAGGAGCCCGAAGTGGCACACCCCGTGGTGCCTGAGGTACCAAAGCACGAACTACCACCGCACCCTGCTGTGCCCGAGATCCCGAAGCCTGAAGTGCCGCATGTGCCTGAGGTGGCAAAGGAGCCTGAAGTGCCACACCCCGTCGTACCAAAGCTGGCAAATGAGCACGAAATGCCGCACCCCATGGTGCCCGAGGTGCCAAAGCACGAACTGCCGCCGCACCCTACTATGCCCGAGCTCCCGAAGCCTGAACTGCCGCATCCGGTTGCCGAGGTGCCAAAGGAGCACGAACTGCCGCACCCCGACGTGTCGGAGGTGCCAAAGGAGCACGAGCTGCCACACCCTGCCATACCAGAGTTGCCGAAGACTGAAATGCCACACCATGCTGTGCCAGAGGTGCCAAAGGAGCCCCATGTGCCGCACCCTGAGGTGCCAGAGGTGCTGAAGGAGCCCGAGTTACCGCACCCTGCTGTGCCAGAGGTCCCGAAGCATGAAATGCCGCTGTATCCCAAGGCCGAGCTGCCCCCGAAGCCCGAATTTCATTTTCCCGAGCCAGAGTCCAAGCCATGATCGGACTAGCTACATCTACACAGTGCCCGTCATCTAAGTATCTGCGTGCGTGCGTGTGTGTGTGTGTGTGTGATTGTTATAGTACATACTATACATGTGTGTGTTGTACATGTCAGTTGGAGGTCGATCCCACTCTAGTTCTTGACAAGAGCCTTATGGCTGAGTAGTATTGTATGGTACAGCTGCTCAATCTGTTCTTTTTATGTATAATGCACGATGTATATGATATGCACATGCATTAATATGTTTGTGTTTGGAGTTTTTATATTGCAGTTGCTTATGTGTGTCACTAAAGAATTCTTATGTTTTTGCTATGTCAAGCGCTTTTCAAACCATAAAATTATTATTTTTGTATTGGCAGAGAAGGCCCAAGAATGCATGTCTGATCAGAAGCATATATAATACTCCCTTCGTCCCAAAATAAGTGACTCAACTTTGTACTAACTTTATCACAAAATTATGTCATTTTTGAGTCACTTATTTTGGGACGGATGAAGTATAAGATAACAAAGACTCTAACCAAAAGCTAGCTGTGGTTCATTACAAAATATATATTTCCAAGGGTTTCTTACATATAAGAGAAGTGAAATAGTATTAGCATGTGTTGCTGGCATAGCCTACTTTTTCTAAACCGTCGTTAAATCTTAAACAAATTACTTGGTTCACATCATAAATAAGTGATGCTTTGGACATTAATTGCTAGTCCAAAACGATGTCGAAAGCTTGGTTGTTTGTGTGACCGGACTCTTCTCCAAAGTTTGGCTGGTTGGCTATGTGCAGTTCTGGGCGAAAGCTTGGTATTCAACCGGGGTCAATGTTGGTGACGACCGCGTTATTTTCCTCATTGGAGGCGTTTTCCGAAGATTCTGCTCAGTACTCCTCGGGCGACGGTCACGTTGGTGCTGGTGGTCTAGCTTGACCAATGACTAGCGGTGTTGTTTACTTTCGTGTATTTCAGCCTAGTTTCCTCAATAAAGCAGACAATTCCGTAAATTTTTGCCTTTAAACTGACAGAGCACCTGCCTTGCAAGTAAATAATGATATTTTTTTAAATGGCAGATCTATTTAAAATGATATCAACATTCAAAGTTTTAACAACTTTTTAGACATACGTCCAAAACCACCTATATACCATGGGTGATTTTATTTCTACAAATAAGTTTTTTTCAGGTATTTTTTTATGGGGATTTTTTTTCCAGAAGTTCATGCCAAAACTCGAAGGGGGCGTCTATTTTCCCCTACAGAATACATTTTTTTCTTCTTCTTAGCAAAAGTTCTTGAGTTTTATAGCTCACGGTTAATGCAAGTGGTTTTTGGCGAGAAATATTGGATGTAAAGCAAGTTTTACTTTCATTCAAGAAACAAAAGAACGAGATTTTTTATTTTGCAGGCAATAGATTTTTTATAAACCCATCTTATATCTACATATCTTTATAACCATTGTCGCAACAACTAAGAAATATGTGCAACATTATGTCGTTATGACAACATAATAAAAATCAAAATCTCCATTTAAGGAACTTACAAAATATATATTTTCACCCATTTGATTAACGAAATTGTTCTAATTGGAGTCTAAACAACAAGGTGTGCTATTGAAGTTAGTGATTGTAACTTTCAATATTTTTTTTTCATAAATTGTAACATACTTATTTTTGCGAGAAACATTCTGGTTGCTATATGTGGAGTAAAAGCGACCCCGAGAGTAATGTACAACAAAACGAGGAATTAATAATCTATAGTCCTTTTGTTATGTAGCTTTGGTTAACGTACTTTTCCAAAAGCGACATGCATCCTTGGTATCATGTATTATTATTTCTTCTCTAAAAAAAGTATTATTATTACTACTCGCTTCGTCCAGGTTTATTAGTACCCAACATATTTTGATGAAATTTTGACCATATATTTGACTGTCAAATATGAGTAATATGGCATTAAAATTATATTGTTGGATTTGTATTCAGAAGTAGTCTACAATTGGTACTATTTTTGCAACATATAACTTAAATTTACTGTCAAAAATTGATCCATGAAGCCTAGTAAATTCGGACTATGAAGTAGCTGGTACCTGTAGATTTTTGTGTGTGTGTGGCTTTGGTACCTGAAGAGTTAGATGGCTTAAGTTGATTGAAGAATGGTCACGTCAACATGCATGAGAAATGGAAGGCGTCATGGAACGGTCATTTTCAACTCGATTCGGAGCTAGCGAAGTCAAATATACTTCATGCACTACTTTGTATCTCGGCAGCTTGTCCTTGACATGCAAGTCTGCTCATGTGATTTAGAAAAGAAAAAAAGGTTTGCTGGTTTGGTGTATTTTTCCCAACTAATATACACGGAAGTCGTTTTCTGCTCAACTTGCAACCGAGCAGTCGCCTTGCCGACAGACACATCCCACATGACAGATTGCATGCGATCTCTAATTACATGACGTAGAGCTATCTTTTTTTTACCACAAGACGTAGAGCTATCCTTAAAGGCATGTACAATGGTGGCATATGGATACTGATGTCCCATGACAAAAAGTATTTTGAGGCATCTACTTTTAATTTTCCTTCCCAATGCAATACTCTAATACACATGCATCTCTACTTTTCACTTCAACCTTTTCAGCTTTTGATATCGGACCATATTTTTTCACTCCAAGCACCCGCCTCCTGCAGAGGATCCCGCTTCCCTATCAGAACCTACTTTATCTGTTATTCGATCCCACGTGACATGTGAGGCATCACCCTGGGGCTATGCATTGTACATGCCCAAATCAAGCACAACCACCACAATGCAAGATAAAGCTCAAAAGCGCACGGCGACAACAATAAACACCATGCTTCCGTTTCCACCTTGTAATAATAAGCGCACGGCCGGGGTTATTTTATTTCCTGACCACAGCCCTGAAATTAACATGTCTCTGCTAGCCGTTCGCTGGCGAGTTGTGACCTAACACCTGCCGTGGCACGACGACGATGCGCCAGTGACCTGACACAACGGTACGGCGACGGACGCTCCTACGCGAACACGTGCACGCCCAATCCGTCAACTCTGACTGATGTATGGCGTCTCCAGGAGATCAGCCGGGCATCGACCAGATAGGTGCAGCTTAGCTGCCCAACCGACCGACCAATGACCGAATCATCCAAGAAACACTTTTTCTTAAGGAGCCAGCGACGCTGGCTAGATTCTCTACTACCTAAAAGATAAGTAACGTTACTCTTCCTCTTATGTTGTCTCATCTTTCGTCCGCCCCTTCACGTACGAGAACCCACATCCTTAGAGCATCTCCAATAGCTTGTCTATATGGATGTCTATACTCGTTTTCTACGACGTGAGTCCAAACAGACGTCCAACAGCTTGTCTATATGGTCGTTCAAATATACACATCCTCTAAATCGATCTCGACAATATCCACGCGTGGACAATGTGAAGGCGTTGTCTAAACTCAGTTGCAGTCAAGATTTCTTCCTCTCTCCAGCGACGGCCCACCTGTCATGGTCCCAGTATATAGACGTTCTGATGCAAAATTGGACGTGTATATGAGAGAATCTTTTTAGACCATTGTCTACATGAATATATAGACATCTAAATATACACATGCTATTGGAGATGCTCTTACCGATTTTCCTTTCCCTTCCACAGTTTTTTCTTTCTTACTGTTTTTTTTCGTCTGGCCATGAAAACCCAGTGTATCTCAAATATGATAATTACGGTAATCAATCAATTCACATATGATAAGGCCATAAACTCACGAAAATCTCAACTATGATAATCATGGTAACCAATTAATTCACGTATGGCAAAATTATAAACTCGTGGAAATCAAATAATCAATCAATCTCTGCCATATGTATAAGGCAATAAATCATGGTGTTATCCAGATGTGATTCATACCTACCGAAAATCGCGAGTTCAAGCTAGAATTTTACGTTGAACTATGGATGTACACATACTTGATTGATGTTATATTACTGGAATGTGTATTGTCCCGTTGCAACGCACGGGCAAATAGCTAGTATATTGATATAAGTGCAGGCAGAGGCAAAGCAAATTTACAGGTGGTCCAAGATGGCCAAGTTGCAAAAATGAGAAGCTAAGGAGAAAAGAGAAACCAAAAACGTTTCACCATCCAAGAATCACTTGCCTTCACGTTCGCCGTAGCACAGGATATCCGGTGCGCGCGTAGGCTAGGTAGCATGTATAGATATGACTTATGAGTACATTTGGACAGCGCAGGTTCTGGTACAATCTTAGAGCATTTTTCTACAGCAAACTAAACAAAGAATTAGGGTTCGAAATGTATCACTGGCCATATCATGTCATCACTCATGTGATGTCTCCTCAATATTCCAAACTAATTTAACTACACATAAGTAGAGATGGATAGGCAGAGGAAGTGAGTAAACAACCACCAAGATGCAGGTGACCTACCAGGACACCAAAGCACCAAAGTTCGGCCAGATCACTACTAGTGTCCACCGGAAACATGCATGCGTGTACACCCGCTGCGTGTAGGTTGTAGCATTTTTGGCTATAAATATGAGCCATCTTCTATCTCCCAGCCATCACACCAAGAACCAGAAGCACACACGGCATCAACCATGTTGTGCAAGAACACCATGGTGTCCCTTGTCTTCCTTGTGGCGCTGCTGCTCTCATGCAGCTCGATGAGCAGCGCAGCACGGCACCTAGCGGAGGCGGTGCCCAAGAAGGAGTATCCACCACATCCGATCATCCCGGAGCTGCCAAAGCCCGAACTCCCGCCGCACCCTGCTATGCCCGAGCTGCCCAAGCCTGAACTACCGCATCCTCTTGTGCCCGAAGTGCCACCCCCTGTGGTGCCGGAGACGCCAAATGAGTCTGAAGTGCCACACGCCGTGGTGCCAGAGGTGCCAAAGCACGAGCTGCCCCCACACCCTGCTATGCCTGAACTCCCGAAGCCTGAACTGCCACATCCGGCTGTGCCAGAGACTCCAAAGGAGCCTAAAGTGCCACACCCCATGGTGCCAGAGATGCCAAAGCACGAGCTGCCACCGCACCCTACTATGTCTGAGATCCCGAAGCCTGAACTGCCGCATCCGGCTATGCATGAGGTGCCAAAGGAGACTCAAGCGCCACACCCAATCGTGCCGGAGGTGCCAAAGAAGCCTGAAATGCCACACCCTGTTGTGCCGGAGGTACCAAAGGAGCACAAGTTGCCGCACCCTGCGATGCCAGAGTTGCCGAAGCCTGAAATGCCACACCACCCTGAGGTGCCAACGGAGCCCCATGTGCCGCACCCTGAGGTGCCAAAAGAGCCCGAGTTACCGCACCCTGCCGTGCCAGAGGTCCCGAAGCACGAAATGCCGCTGCCCCCAAAGCCCGAGTTCCACTTTCCGGAGCCAGAGACCAAGCCATGATCGGACTAGCTACATCCGCGTAGTGCCTGTTATATAAGTATTAAACTATATAGTACTATACATGTGTGCGTGCGTGTGATTGTTATAGCATACACTATGCCTGTGCGTGCTCGTTTAATACTATGCCTGTTATATAACAATCATACACTATAGTTTAATACTTATATAGTACTATATAGTTTAATACTATATAGTACTATCTGACTTCCCTTTAATTAAGCTGAATAGAATTGTCGAATAGATTGACGGAAAACCAGATGAACATCGTTACAACAAGATTACATGCAAACTACAAAGAAAGCATGAATCTCCACGACCGCCCCGACAGACAAATAAACGCCCCGACCAGCTACAAGCACAAAACCATGTCCCATGGATCACATCTCAAAGAAACCCCCTGTTGAAAATGCGTAGACAAAGACATCAGAAATGAAAACCTGAAGAAAAAGAGAAACCTGCATGAAACATATACAAACACCTTCCATATAACGCAACTCTTCTTGCTTTTGCTCCCAGATGATTTCTCTTTTGAAATGTCAGAACGATGGCTAGCTCACACCCTGTGTACTTGTCCCTGGTTGCCTTCTACTGCAGGAGGCAACTAACCCTTTTGATTCATGGCCAGCACCTCGAATTTGGCAATCAATTCGCAAATCTTTCTACCAAAGATAGCCTTAGAAACGAGTAAATTGCTCAAAACCATCATATTTGTGTCCAGGGTATTGAAAACCACCGCTTTTGTCAAAAATAAAAGAATAGCACCAACTCTGTGTTAAGTGAGTAACAAATCGCACTGATTCGGTATTGAGCCGTGTCCAACAGCAAAACTGACGGGTGGGACCCGTCTGTCTAGGCTGATGTGGCGAAGATTAGTCCTAGTCAAAGTTTGACCTCATGAGGTGGATGGGGGACCCACTTGACTGCCTCACACCTTCTTCTTCCTCAATTTTTTTCTCCCCCTCCCCTTCTCCCCGGTTCCACCGGCGGTTTGAGGCCGACGTGAAGGAGGGGCGCCCGTCGGCAAGCCTCGCCCCGCGCCCAACTTCCCCTGCATGCCCGACCCGCCGCTCCTCTGGCTTCCCCCGCGGCAGAATCGACAGCTGCGGTGGCGCCACCGCGCATGTCGGGCGTTTCAAGGTCCGCCACCGCTTGCTGCTACTCCCGCCGCCGCTACTCCCACCACTGCGGCTTGCTACTGCTCCCGCCATCGTCGCATGCTGCTTGCTGCTGCCCCGGCCGCCGCGGCCGCTAGCTGCTGCTCCCGTGGCCTCCGCTTGCTGCTGCTCTCCCCGCCGCCGCTTGCTTCTGCTTCCGCCGCCATCACTTCCTGTTGCTCCCGCGGCCGCCTCTTGTTGCCATAGATCCACCGTCGATGGGAATGACAACGTGAGGTCTCCCGCGCCCCAAGTGAGCTAACTAGAGCAGATTAGAGGGGAGGAAGACGCATATGAGGGGAAATAAAATGTGCGGCTCATAGGTGGGACCCCGTCCACCTCAGAAGGTCAACACATTGACTAGGACTAGTCTTTGCCACATCAGCTCGACAGACAGGCCTCACCCATCAGTTTTGCTGTTAGACGCGGCAAGTTCCGAATTAGTGCGATTTGTTACTCACTTGTCGCTTTGTTGGTCGTTTTTATAGTTTTCGGCAAAATCGGTGGTTTTTCAGTACCCTAGCCACAAATGTGATGGTTTTGAGCAATTTACTCCCTCGGAAACAGGTATCAACGCATCCGATATCACAACCTCGTCACCCACATGACCAACCTGGCCGATGGGTTGGACCGGAGCCACAACCTCGACGATGTCCTCGCTCATAGAGGCAGCCAACACATAAAGAAAGTTCAACTTCTTCTTTGGAATCACGACCCAAGAGCATACGCTGATTGCCATGCGTATCACCATCAATAGAGGGGAAGACAACTTCCCACATAGCTTCTATAGCTCAGACATAATTTCCAACAATGAAACCACGATCTTGGCACAACATGAATAAAGGAAAGGACAGACAAGGTCTAGCACGAGGGGGTAAACATGCAAATGTGCATGCCTCTTCCCAATATGCAAATCCACGTGGAGCTTGGGCAACATAGACACAAGAGACATAACCATGATTATGCCAAGGATGGCCTCTGCTCTGGCCAAAAGACTCCCAACACGTATTAGATAACTGCAGAACTCGGTGTAAGGCAATCTGACTTGCTCCATTTGGACTGGTTGCAATGGCACGTCCGTCATGTTGCATCATCGACGGGTGCAGGCGGTGGAGCAGTATGCCGGAGAATCGTGGACCAGTCATCTCAAGGCTTTGCACGAAAGTGGAGGCAACTCGTGAACCAAATCGGGCCCCTGCTGTGGATCATCGACGACTCCATGAGATTTATGCATGCAACACACACGAACCACAATCGCTGCTGGACGCCAATGCCTGCAAATGGTCATCTAGTTGTTGATGAGAATGTCCCCGAAATTAACATGCCTCGGCCAATTCCTACAAATGGTCTATAACCTTATAACTACAGATCTTTATAACCTTTATCACAACAACTAAGAAATACATGCAATATTGTGTCGTTATGGCAACATAATAAAAATCAAAATATCCATTAAAGGTAGTTACAAAACATATGCTTTTACCCATTTGATTCACCAAAATGTTCTAATTGGGTTCACCATCGATTCCATGAGTCCACTGAAGGGCAGTGCTAGGGTTCGCCACCCAAATATGCGCCATTCACAACCTCTGCTCCATCGACAACGCCAGCTCCGCAAAATCGTCGTCGTCGCTACAGTCCTCCGAGGTGGAGTAGCCACCGCTTTTGTCTATTCCTCATGCCGAGCTGACGCCGCCGCTGCGCCGTCGTCGCCGCCGTCGTCGCCGCCTGCCGGAGTCGTCAACGCCATCGTCGCACAGAGCAGTGCAACCGCGGGGGAGAGGAGGGCTAAAGGGGAGGAAGGAGACGACCCGACCGGACAAGCGACCGAGCGCCTAAACGGTTCGAGCCGGCCGTGTCCCAGTGAGCACGTGGGCACGCAACCACGGGCCAGCATGGCACCTGACGGGCGGGCCCAACCGGTCAGTTTGCCCGTCAATACGTATAAACAACCGTTTAGACTTTTCTGCAACGCCTCACCCCAAAGTTGGCACTAACACGTAAAAAATACCAATCTTGGTACCAATCTGCTTTCAATGCTTCAATTGTGGTACTTCTGTGCAGTTAACTCTTCATGTCATCTCTGTTAGTACCTCACATTGATGATATATAAAAGTTTGACTTAAAAAAATACACCAAATAATTTGGAACGGGGAGAGTAGTTATTTTATGGGAAAAATGATTTTATACCCCTAGTTCTGTCACCCTCGGCAGGTTTGCCCCTAGTTTCCGAAAACCCTCGTTCTTGCCCAACTCACTTTGGTTCCTTTGTGCTTTTGCCCTCCCGTCACGGTTCCGTCCAGTCAGCGCTGTTTGACCGCTACCGGCGCTAGATTTTGGACATTTTTGCCCCTGTGGCTGCTAACTTCATTACCCATTCGTCCTCAGCCAGCTCTCATGAAAAACAGAGGAAGGGAAGGCGCGGCCAGATTAGAGGGGGAGAGTGGGAAGCAGGAGAGGAAGGAGCCGCTGCGCATGGCAATCTCGGGCTCATCCAGCTTCTCGCCAGCGACCGGAGAGGTAAGCAATGTGGTGGGGCCGTGCTTCTCCACCCTACCCGACATTTTGGGTTCAAAGCTAGGGTTTGTGACATATTTGGGGAAATTTGACTTTTTAGGTCGATGGGGTCGGGATTGTGCAGCATTCAGCAGAGTTTTATCTTCCCGATGAGTCTTATTCCGACTTGGAGTTTCTGTCGAAGCATCGATGCCCCGGTCATGGCCTTGTTCATGCCCGCCGTGTATCATGGGGTGGTGCAAGCAGTGGCCGCCGTTTTTTAGGTTGCCCATTGGATGTAAGTTCATGTCAATTTGATCCAGATTTGTTTTTTTCTCTCTAATTTTTCTTTTCTAATTAGCTTCTAATTATGACTCTTGATCTTCATTTAGTTACCAGATGAGTGTGACTGGGTGGTGTGGGTTGACCCAGCTCCTCCATTGCGTGTTGGACTAGCTTTTGAAGACTTGCACGCTGAGGTTGAAGGCAGTTGGATCAAGTGCCACCATTTGAAGAAGGAAAACATTGAGCTGGCAAGGAAGAACAAGGCTTTGAAGAAGAAGCTTAGAGAGAGAGATGAGATGCTATTGTTGTGGGCACTGTTGTTTGTGGGAATTAGTATGATAGCTGTACTACTATGGTAATGTGGTCGTAGTTTGGTATTAGTATGAGCGCTGTACTACTATTGTCAAAGAAATTATGCAGTTGTTCGATGTCAGCTGTAGTAGTTTGGTATTCCAATATGTTGTTGTTGTCAAATGTGGTCGTAAACTTGTCAAATGTGGTTTGGTGAATGAATTAGATCTTGCGAGCTGAATTTGATCTTGCCAGCACAATTTTATCGTAAACTTGTGAAATGACAGATGAATGACACAAGTTCAACAACAACTTGAGATCATACAACATTGTGCATCACATTTGAATGACACAAGTTCAACAACAACTAGATATCACACAAGTTCGACAACCTTAATATTAGACCACATTGTGCATAACAACACCAAGTACATAACAACACCATAGCACACAGTAGACATAACATGTGCATCTCAGAAGTTTGGCAACATCACACGGTACACATAACAGTAAAAACATCATCTAGGTCATAACAACTTCTAGAACTTCAGTTTTTTGCTCCTGGTGTTTCTGGCTGGGTTTGGAGCTTGCATTGCCTTGCTTCTAGTGTTTCTGGCTGGGTTGGGGCCAGTTGGTGGAGCTTGGTTTTGTGCTTGTTCTTTTGTTGCAGGAGGAACAACCTTGCCGTCAACATTGCTTCCAGTAGCTGAAAATGTAGTTGCTGGTTGTACATCTCCACCTATCCTCTCTTTCACACACTTTGGAGAAGCTCCTCTATCTGCTGCTCTTTTATAGTTTTTCCTTGGGCTAAACAATTGCAAATATGTCATAAATTGTAATGTATGCATGAACAGAAATGGATGTGAGAATTGCACATACCTTACTACACTTGCTTGTGTAGATGCTTCATGAGATGGTTCCTTTGGTGGTCGCATTTCATGCTGGACTACTGATGGGCCTCTAACCCCTCGTTGGTTACCCCAAGTGGAAGGTGTAAGATGCAGTGTTGTGGAAGTTTTTCCCTTAGCAAAGATGCCAAGGATCGAATCCCCAGAGACTCCTAGGTTCAATAAGTAGGTGTCAACTGCTAACGGCACCGGATTAGCAATCAACGTGGACCGGCACACAGATACAAATAACTTTGCTCCCAACGAGTACAGAGAGGTTGTCAATCCCTCCGGCCTTGTAGTTCACAAAGGATTAAACGCAAATGATAGTAGTGATAGATAATGTTTGCAATAGTAAATAAAAGCGAAAAGTAAATAGCGGATGTGATCAATGATGGTAATATGGATCGGAGTCTCATGATGTTCACTAGTGATGTCTCTCTCCCAAAAGATGATAAAACAGCTATGTGAGGTAAACGAATTACAGCTGGGCAATTGACATGACCACGAACGCAAACCAATGATGACTACATTGCAAGAAAGGTTGAGGTTCAAAGCATGGGCGGGACGCCAAAGTAAGTAGACCGAAATCCATCAATATCTACTACTAATCATCCACCTTGAGATATCTATCCAGAACATCTCGCTGGTATTAAGTTGCGAGTCCCACCCATAGTGTAAACTCAAAGCAACAGACAACTGCATTAAAAGAACTTTGCGTAAAGTAAACAATCCTTGCACCCGCGGGCACAAGCATCGTTGTTTTCCCCCTTGTGGCAACATCACATCCCCTAGACTCATGTTTCTGTCACTCAAGCTAGTCATCGGGGGGCATGAACCCACAATCGAGCATAACGTTCCCTCTTGGAGTCACTACGCATTACTTGGCCAAAGCAATAAATAACAACGGAGAATATGCAAGAATTACTTATGAACATAAATATAAAAGAGGTAGATCAAATATATTACTCAAGAACAATCTGAACATAATCTCATAATCCATCGGATCCCAGCAAACTCATCATAGCAACAACATAAGGATTACATATGTGCCTCGATCATGTAGGGCAGCTCACGAGGACTAATTAGTGAAGCACAAGAACGGGAGGAGAACATCACATAGCTACTGGTCATGGACTCATGGTCCAAGGGAGACTACTCACAACTCATCCGGGAGGCGTCCATGGTGGTGGAGAAGCTCCCGATGGTGATCCTCCCCTCCGGCAGGGTGCCGGGAAGAGTTCTCCTGGTGCTCCCGATCTTGGAAGCGGCGGCGGCGGCGGAACAGAGATGAGATCGCGAAAAAGAGTTCCCGTTCCGAGGGTTTCAAAGGACGCTCTAAATATATGCCGAAGGGGGGCACCAGACGGGGCTCGGGGGGCCCAGGCCCCCCCCCCCCCGCGGCCTAGGGGGGGGGGCGCCGCCAGGGCGCCTGGAGCCCTGGTGCCCCCCCCCCCGGCTGTCCTTCGGGCGCAAGGTAGGTTCTGGAACGCTGATTTTTTATATATTTTTTCTGGATTTTTCCTGACAGTTCTCGTAACGTGAAAACCTGAAATACAAAAACAGCCGAAAACAGAAACTGGCACCGGGGTGCACTGGATTAGTAGGTTAGTCCAAATATGATCAAAAGTGTATGAAAGTGTATAAATATCATAGCAATATCACCCAAAAGTGGCATGGAGCAAGCAGAAATTATAGATACGTTTTGGACGTATCAACATCCCCAAGCTTAATTCCTGCTCGTCCTCGAGTAGGTAAATGATAACAAGAATAATTTCTGTGGTGACATGCTATTAACCATATAGGACTTTTTCATAGTCATATGACAAAAGCTTACTGAGACAATGATTCTATAGTAATTAAGTTGCCTCATGAGAAAATCACAAATGACTGAAAGTTTTACAACATGACATTGAAGCATCAAATAGATTTGCAATGAACATGATGTGCAAATATGATAAAGTGATATCTAGCTTGCCCCCTTTAGTGAAGCAAAACATAAATGTAGGGGCACCTTCAAGGTTTAAGTGATGACTAGATACAATGATTTCAAAATAAACGATATCACAATCATGCAAAAGACAATGCTACTTTGGGACAATGCACATTACACTCAGAATGACAATCATGCTCTCAGTAGTTGGTGCTTGAAGAAAGAAGGTGGAGACTCAACATAAAAGTAAAAGAATGGTTATGTGCTAGAGCTTTTTATTTTGAAAACATAGAAGCAATTTTGTCAACGGTAGTAGTACTTCATATGTGTCATGCATAAGACATCCTATAAGTTGCAAGCCTCATGCATCGAATACCAATAGTGCTCGCACCTTGTCCTAATTAGCTCGGATTTCCATGGGTTATCATAGCATTACATATGTTTTAACCAAGTGTCACAAAGGGGTACCTCTATGCCACCTGTACAAAGGTCCAAGGAGATAAATCACATTTGATTTCTCGTTTTTGATAGATCTCAACTTGAGGACATCCATACCGGGACAACATAGAAAATAGATGATGGACTCCTCTTTAATGCATAAGCATATTCTCATAAGAGATTGAGGATTAATGTCCAAGCTAAAACTTCCACCATGATACATGGCTTTGGTTGGCGGCCCAATGTTCTTCTCTAACAATATGCATACTCATTCAACCCATGGCAAATCACCCTTACTTCAGACAAGACGAACATGCATAGCAACTCACATGATATTCAACAAAAGTGTGACAGTTGATGGCGTCCCCAGAAACATGGTTACCGCTCAGCAAGCAACTTATAAGAAATAAGATACATAAGCAACATATTCTTTACCACAATAGTTTTTAAGCTACTTTCCCATGAGCTATGTATTGCAAAGTTAGTTTGCTTAGTACAGGTGGAGTTTAGCAAAAGACTGGGAGCGACCAACTAAGAGAGCAATGACGGTCATAATCATGCAGAGCGACAAAGCAATATTGAATCAGGCATGGAAGTTATATCGCTACTCAGAAATAAAAGATCATCAAGGCTTGACAAACTTTCTTTACAGTCTTAAATATGCGTGAGCATACGCCAAGTCAATCAAAATAAATTCTCAAAGGAAGATATTACTAAACCATACCACATCATAGGCAAACAAATCATGTTGGTACTCCAATAACACATTGGGAATCCCCCAGCTATTTGAGACTAACCATAAGAAAACCTGAACTACTAAGCGCCATTATGCACGTAGCATCTTTATCATAGACATATTAACCAATGCAACGGAAGCAAACTCTCTTAATTAGATAAGCATGATAATTAAAGAGAGTTCAAGCAACCAACTAAACAAAAGCTCTTTGAAAAGATAAGCATGAATACTAAGAGCAGAGCATGATAGTAGCTATTAAAAGACAAAGAACACACACATCAAAGATAGACATGAAAATTCTATGTTATGTTCTAGGTAGAAGTGGAGCGTGTTTCTCTCCCACATAAAGAACGCCGAGTTCCGACTCGTTATGAAAAACTAAAAAGAAAACTAAAAGCAAGACGCTCCAAGCATAGCACTTAACACATGAAGTGATAAAAATATAGTGGAACGAAAGACGAACTGATAATGTTGATGGAGAAGGGGATGCACGGGGGCATCCCCAAACTGACGCTTGAGTCTCCTTGAATATTTCTTGGAGGTGCACGGGGGCATCCCCAAGCTTGAGCGCTTGACACTCCTGAATCTTTTTATCATCTTCCCTCGCACACTTGAAAACTCCCTTCATACATAACTCATCATAATCTGATTAGCGAGGTTAGTATCCTTAATAAAATAATTATACCTTGCTGGAAATAAAGATATTCTTGAAGGTCTACTGATTCTCAAGATTGCCAAAAGGTTTTTGCAAAGAAAAAGCAAGCTCTTGGTTTGCAAAATGAAGGAAAGGCAAAACAGGACAGAATCTGTGAAAAACAGAACAGCAGGTAGTAATTGATTTGTTCGGGGTACTTCTGCAACTCAAATCAAAAAACTCAGAACAGACGCACGAAAGAAAATTATATAGAGAACGCTGTCAAAAAAACTCAGACCAAAAAGATGATCTGGTGATTTTATAAGAATTTTTCTATCCAAGGACAGAATCTGTTTCCTGGACAGCACCTCACAACTTTTGAACTTTCTAGCAATCAGAGGCTATACTTGGCACAAATATAAAAAGCAAAGATACAATGATGATGCTACTGTAGTAAACAACATCAAGACACAACAAAAGCAAAATATAAAAAATTTATTCATGTGGGCTGCCTCCCAAAAGCGCTTTCTTTTATGCCTTTAAGCTAGGCATAATGCATAGAGGAATCAATAATCATCATAATAATCGGAGTTATAAATTGAGTCATATGGTTCCTCAACAAGTTCACTCTTGTTCCTTCTAGGAAAGGGGTACACACCTTTTGCCTTAC
This sequence comes from Secale cereale, assembly GCA_902687465.1. NCBI lineage: Eukaryota > Viridiplantae > Streptophyta > Magnoliopsida > Poales > Poaceae > Secale > Secale cereale. The sequence continues at coordinate 173,121,802 of LR738710.1, forward strand.
CGCGTAAGCGGATTTGTCCCTTACCTATATCGATGAAGCCTTTTACCGCTCGGAGGAAGTCCCTTCCAAGCACTATATTTTCTTGGTTTGGCTCCATGATGAAGAAATCAACCATTGAAATCCCTTTAAGGAATTTAACTGGCACATCTTTTATTCTTCCCTGGATTTCAGAAATATCTCCATTAGTGTGTTCATGATAAGATGGTAGTCTATCCATGTTAAATTTTAAAGAATCATGAACGGTTTTTGGCATAGTAGAAACCATAGACCCAATATCACAATAATCAAGGAAGTCTTGATTAGAGATGCTAATCCTAACAAGAGGCTCCCAGTCATTATCTATTTCCAAAATATCTCTCTTATTGGGTTTGGGTTTCTCTACCTTCATTAAGTCTAGAGCATCCATTCTCTTTTCAATAGTAGCAAGTCTATCTATGACAGTATCAAAATTATGATCATAAACAAAGTAACTAGATAGACCATGTATAATTTCAAGAGCTCTAGCTTCATCACACTCTAGGAAATCTCCCTCGGCTATAATGTCAAGAGAGTGTTTACACCATTTAAAAAGACCCTGGTAAAAATTCCTAAGCACAATTTTTATAGGTATCCAAGGCATAATTCTCCTATGTGCATCAGAAATTCTGTCCCATGCCTTCTTCATATTTTCTCCATCCCTTTGATGGAAATCTAGAACTTCTGATTCCCTCAAAGCACCATATCCTAACATGTTTAGCTAAACAGATAGGACTACTAACAGGAAGGCAAAATAAAATTTTTTGTATTTTTTTTTGATAAAGGATACTAAAGCAAAAACTAAAAGGTAAACTAACAAGACTAAAAAGCAAAGGTAAAAGATAGCGTGCAACTCTCCTATCCTGAAGAGTGGAGTCCCCGGCAACGGCGCCAGAAAAACTCCTTGATGGGCCTCTAACCCCTCGTTGGTTACCCCAAGTGGAAGGTATAAGATGCAGTGTTGTGGAAGTTTTTCCCTTAGCAAAGATGCCAAGGATCGAATCCCCAGAGACTCCTAGGTTCAACAAGTAGGTGTCAACTGCTAACGGCACCGGATTAGCAATCAACGTGGACCTGCACACAGATACAAATAACTTTGCTCCCAACGAGTACAGAGAGGTTGTCAATCCCTCCGGCCTTGTAGTTCACAAAGGATTAAACGCAAATGATAGTAGTGATAGATAATGTTTGCAATAGTAAATAAAAGCGAAAAGTAAATAGCGGATGTGATCAATGATGGTAATATGGATCGGAGTCTCATGATGTTCACTAGTGATGTCTCTCTCCCAAAAGATGATAAAACAGCTATGTGAGGTAAACGAATTACAGCTGGGCAATTGACAGGACCACGAACGCAAACCAATGATGACTACATTGCAAGAAAGGTTGAGGTTCAAAGCATGGGCGGTACGCCAAAGTAAGTAGACCGAAATCCATCAATATCTACTACTAATCATCCACCTTGAGATATCTATCCAGAACATCTCGCTGGTATTAAGTTGCGAGTCCCACCCATAGTGTAAACTCAAAGCAACAGACAACTGCATTAAAAGAACTTTGCGTAAAGTAAACAATCCTTGCACCCGCGGGCACAAGCATCGTTGTTTTCCCCCTTGTGGCAACATCACATCCCCTAGACTCATGTTTCTGTCACTCAAGCTAGTCATCGGGGGGCATGAACCCACAATCGAGCATAACGTTCCCTCTTGGAGTCACTACGCATTACTTGGCCAAAGCAATAAATAACAACGGAGAATATGCAAGAATTACTTATGAACATAAATATAAAAGAGGTAGATCAAATATATTACTCAAGAACAATCTGAACATAATCTCATAATCCATCGGATCCCAGCAAACTCATCATAGCAACATCATAAGGATTACATATGTGCCTCGATCATGTAGGGCAGCTCACGAGGACTAATTAGTGAAGCACAAGAACGGGAGAAGAACATCACATAGCTACTGGTCATGGACTCATGGTCCAAGGGAGACTACTCACAACTCATCCGGGAGGCGTCCATGGTGGTGGAGAAGCTCCCGATGGTGATCCTCCCCTCCGGCAGGGTGCCGGGAAGAGTTCTCCTGGTGCTCCCGATCTTGGAAGCGGCGGCGGCGGCGGAACAGAGATGAGATCGCGAAAAAGAGTTCTCGTTCCGAGGGTTTCGAAGGACGCTCTAAATATATGCCGAAGGGGGACACCGGACGGGGCTCGGGGGGCCGAGGCGCCCCCCCCGACGCGGCCCAGGGGGGGCGCCGCCTGGGCGCCGGGAGCCCTGGTGGCCCCCCCGGCTATCCTTTGGGCGCAAGGTAGGTTCTGGAACGCTGATTTTTTATATAATTTTTCTGGATTTTTCCTGGCAGTTCTCGTAACGTGAAAACCTGAAATACAAAAACAGCCGAAAACAGAAACTGGCACCGGGGTGCACTGGATTAGTAGGTTAGTCCAAATATGATCAAAAGTGTATGGAAGTGTATAAATATCATAGCAATATCACCCAAAAGTGGCATGGAGCAAGCAGAAATTATAGATACGTTTTGGACGTATCAACTACATCAGGTATTGACTGATCCTCATCCTCATCCTCATCTTGCACTTCTGCTATTGCTGGCTCATTTGCTGTAGGATGGTCATCTGCATTTTGTGCACCCCAATGCTCTTCTTCCCCAAAAGCTGGATCAACAGATTGTGTGCATCCCTTGGCTTGGTGTCCACATCTATCACACCTTTTGCACTTCTTCTTCCTTGGTCCAAGGCCCTTTCCTTCACTGCTTGCTCTAATCCTCTATTTTCTTGGCCTGCCTGGTGCTTGCTTCTGAACAGGAGCACATAACCTGAATCCTGGATCTACAATGTCCCACTGCTGTTTGCCTTCCAAAGCTGGTAGGTTTTCATTATAAGTTGCTCTGAACATCTCAACAGGGTAGTACTTATGGACATACTTATCAATTGCACTAGCATCACCCCTTAGAGAAGTGATGAAGAAAAGTGCATGGATGCATGGCTTACCAGTGACCTGCCATTGCCTGCAGCTGCAAGTCCATTTCTCCAGGTCCACATGACACCTCCATTCTCTCTTCTCTCTATCAATTGCAGTTACCTCAGCCTCTGTTGGGCTTCTCCTAACAATGCTCATCTCCAAACCTTTAGTTTTCTGCATTAATGCCTTCATTACTACTGGTAAGATGTTGTGCCCAATGAAATGGTCATTGCAAATTCTTTGTCTTAGGTCAAACTTCTCCATAATGTACTGCCTGATCTTGTCAAGCAGTTCAACTAGGTGTAGGCCCTTGTATTTCTTGATTCTAGAGTTGAATGATTCAGCTAGATTATTATTTACATAGTCAACCTTGCTCAATTCAGTGAAATCAGCTCTAGCCCAGATTTTGGTGTGGTGCTCCTCAAGATACTCCTTCACTTTTAGCTTGCTTTTCAACTGGTTCAGATGATAATTGTGCTTTTTGATGCTGGAAGTTAGTGAGCAAGGCCACAGATTGTCATCATAAAATTTCCCTTTGAATTTCTTGCCAAAATTTTGAGACAAATGTCTCATGCACTCTCTGTGCTCAACTCCAGGAAAAACATCATCAACAGCACTCTTCAGTCCTTTGCAAGCATCAGTATGGATAACTAATCCTTCAGGATGTCCTATAGCTTTCTTCAAATTATTAAAAAACCATGTCCAACTCTCAGTGGACTCCACTTCAAGAACACCATATGCAACAGGAAATAACCAATTGTGTGCATCTAGGGCACATGCTGCTACAAGTTGGCCCCTAAACCTACCATGCAATGCAGTTGCATCTACAACCAAGTATGGCCTGCACCCCTCTAGAAACCCCTTCTGACAAGCTTTGAAGTAGACAAAAACCCTTCTAAAACACTCTTTGTAGAATTTCTTTCCTTTTAACTGAGATCTGTTCACACTAGGACATGTGTGAGGGTGGGGGTTCACTTTGATCTGAAAATAAAACAAGGGAACAAATATTAGTAAATCAAAAAGTCACAATTTTATAAAGTCACAATTGTAAAACAAATATTAGTAAACTAAATAGCTAGTACCTGAAACAAAGTGCTCCTCCTCATCACAGACGCATGCAGCCTCCACTTACGCGTGTCATAGGCACACTTAACAGTGAACCTACTCTGGTCACTCTTTAGTGTGATGTACTCAGTTTCAGACTTGATTGAGAATGTTCCAACTGCATTTCTGCAATCAACTGCCCCAGGAAAGACCACACCTTCCTCAATGCTTGGGTTATCTCTATCATACATCATGAAAGGTCTGTCCTCATCTGCATCCTCAAAAGCTCCCATGTCATGATCATCTTGCCTCTCATCTTCATCACTATCTGAAAATTCTGCAGGTATGTAGTCTTCATTTGCTGCATGTTCCTCATTATTTTGTTGTACATAACCTGGATAAAGCTTCTCATCCTCCTCATCAGACAAAATAGGTGCATCAGGCAGTGCTTCCTCCACAACTGGATCAGGTTGATCATCTTGTTTCTCAGTGACACCTAGAGCAGTTGGGGTGGTACTAGCACTTGCTGCACTAGTGCCAGGAGCACTAGGAGTACTGCTATCTCCTGGCCTAGATGCACATGGTCTACCCCTTCTTCTACCTCTGGTTCCTCTAGCACTTTTCCTAGATGTAGGTGTTTTCTCACACCTTTCTCCTCTCTTTCTCTGAATTACTGTAATTTCCAAATTGCATGACCTTGTCTCTGCATTTCTTGCAAACATCAAACATAACTCATCATCACACTGTAAAGGGTTCCAACTCCCATGTAAACTGTCCCATAATTTCAACAGCATCAAACAATCCCCATGGATACTTTGCACAAATATTAGCCCTAAAATCATTAAATGAACTAATACTGCTGTCCACAACTAACGGAAATGTGAAGCTGCTTTCTTTTCCTCTGGTACCAGCAGAAACTATGAGTGTGGTCTCCATTCTAACAGACAGAAAGAATGCAACAGTTGGATCCATCCTACAATAATGAACACATCATCTACCATGATTGAATCTTCTCTGAATGAAGCCTACGATACTAAGGAAAAGCAGATCTGAGACTTACCCCGTTGGGATCTCCCGTGCAGATGCGGTGCCCTTGCCCTTGTCGCCCTGACTGGTATGATAGTCACCTTCAACGCTCCCACTAACCGATGGCGAGATTTTTTCGCCGTCGACGACGCCACCGCCGCAGTGGCCGTGCGCGCATCCATCGCCATCCCGCGCCGATGCGGTTCCCTTCTTGTGGCGGCGGCTGCCGCCTAGGGTTTCTCCATTTGCCCCCATCACCTGGAAATGGATGTGCTGTTGCTGCAGCCGACGTTGTGGTGGTGGTGCCCCTAGGGTTTGTGGATCTCGTGTTGAGGCGCCGGCGAACTAGGTTGGACAGGGGAGAGGGAGTGACGAGAGGAATGGGGAACGAAAGGGTGAGGGGGGAACAAGCGAGTGAGCACGGGGGCAAGCTGTGTCCACAATCTAGCGCCGGTAGCGGTCAAACAACGCTGACTGGACGGAACCGTGACGGGAGGGCAAAAGCACAAAGCAACCAAAGTGAGTTGGGCAAGAACGAGGGTTTTCGGAAACTAGGGGCAAACCTGCCGAGGGGGACACAACTAAGGGCACCAAATTATTTTATATACACAATGTTCTATATATGGATATCCGTAGTTCTATAATGACAAAAAATGCATAATTATGTAATACTTTTGTGCGAAACTAATTATGTTAATTTCTTTTTATCATAACAGTCAGTTCATATGTCGACAGTCAAAGCTAGAGAAGTATGATTGTACATTTTTAAAACCTTGATAGATATGTAATATTTACCACATGTCTTTACCTTGACCATTGCAAATAATGAACACCAGTTTTTTCCCTAGCCGTTCAACTCAGCTCCTTAACAGTGGCGGGAGGAAAAGTAAATCACATATTATGGAGCATAGAAAGTAGAAAAAGAAAGCAGTTTATTGTCCGTGTAAGAATAATTATAACCTTTTACAGTAATTACAACAAAATCAGAAAATCATTAGCTCTTTGTCTGCGGTGGATGCGTCCGCCTGCAAGCCTACATTTCTATCTCTTCCCTGAATTTTTAACTCCCCAAACCACCTCCTGAAACTCCCTACGCAAAGATTGGAGGAAGGCCGGTGCTGGGAGCCTGGGATGCCTAGATAGATTAGCGAGTAACTTTCGGTTCTTTTGTAGGCGTTGGTGTCGGTGGTCGGTCGAGCCTTTGTTCCCAAGGTGCTTGATCTTCTTATTGTCTTTGCTCTCAATTATAAAAATATGATACATCATTGGTGTACTCTCGAAAAAGAAAACCACCTCCTGAAACCTAACTCCTTCAACCATAAACTTTTAGCATAGTCAGTCCCCTAAACATTACTCCCCAAACCTTAATTTTGCGCAACTTTGGGCATTCAAACATGACACAAACTTAACAAATTGATTAAATATCACAACAGTGCATAATTAAACATCACTTAATTGAACTAAACATGGTGGAACTAACATAAGCTACAACTTTATTACTTAAATTACATCTTAGCTATCCTAATTTAAGCTAATCGTCATATGGGGAGATGGCAATGGGCTCCTTCCCCTTGTCTGAGCCTGATGCCTGACGTCATGTGTGCCCTTTGGCGTGGCTTTATCGGCGAAGGGGTTTGAGCCACCGGCATCGAGATAGGTCTTGAACTCCGCTCAACCCCATTGCCCAGGATGGCGACGGCAGTCGCATGACTTTGGTAGAGGCCTCGATCGCTAGGTGCTCATCGAGGACCTCGGAGTTAGTTCACATGGCGGGGACCACAACCTCGTCTCCTCATGAGGCCATTTACGCCTCATCGACCATGTGCTCGTCGAGAACCTCCTCCTCCATATTGAGTTCCCGCTCTTCCTCTTCCCATGGTTCGAGATCCATGGACTACGACATCGTTAAGGTCAAAGGAGCGCGTCAGCGACGAGAGAACCACAATTGCCGTGTAGGCGCGATGAAGAAGGACAATGAGGACGCATGATACAACCCCACACACCACCATGGAATCCTCACCGACACAATGACCTTGCAGTGACCATCACACGTAATGGTAAGAAAGATAAAATATGAGCCTGTTTTATAGCAGGAGTAATTAATCGTTATTGTTGCATAGAAATAGGTAATTGCATGCGCGTTGCACAGTGCCAGAACCAGAAACGAAATATAGAGGGGACCAAAACATGTCATATAATTTTAGAGGGGGCCAAATCATCTAAACCTAGCTAATTTTGCCTAATAAATGAAGAATTAAGAGTACATATACGTGTATGTGTGAGAGCGTAGGGGGGCCATGGCTCCTGCCAGCACCCCCGGCCTCCGCCACTGGCGTTGCCCATCTGAACCTAGAGATCAAAACACAGACAAAGAGTACGCAAATTAATAGCGTCACCCATGTACAAATTATGTTCTCATTGCAATGACACCGCTCGCTAGAGGCGGCCGCGTTACCGCCTCGGGTGTTTTGTGCCGTGGATGTCTGGCATCACTGTGCTAAATTGTCCCGTTGGGCCGTGAAGGGCTGGGGGCGAACCTGTTGGGGATCGTAGCAGAAAATCAAAATTTTTCCTACGCATCATCAAGATCTATCTATGGAGTAATCTAGCAACGAGGATGAGGGGAGTGCATCTACATACCCTTGTAGATCGCGATGCGGAAGCGTTGAAAGAACGCAGATGAAGGAGTCGTACTCGCTGCGATTCAGATCGCGGTTGATTCCGATCTAAGCGCCGAACAACGGCGCCTCCGCGTTCAACACACGTGCAGCCCGGTGACATCTCCCACGCCTTGATCCAGCAAGTAGAGAGGGAGAGGTTGGGGAAGACTCCATCAGCAGCAACACGACGGCGTGGAGGTGGTGGAGGAGCGCGGGACTCCAGCAGGGCTTCGCCAAGCACTGCGAGAGACGAGGAGGGAGAGAGGTAGGGCTGCGCCAAGCGAGAGAGGTCAAACCCTGTTATGGGCAGCCCCAAACCTCACATATATATAGGGGGAAGGGAGGGGCTGCGCCCCCTTTAGGGTTTCCCACCCCTAGGGGTGCGGCCACCCCAGATCCCATCTAAGGGTGGCGGCCAGAGGGGGAGAGGGAGAGGGGGCGCACCAGATTGGGCCCTAGGGCCCATCTGCCCTAGGGTTTGCCCCTTCCCCTCTATGATGCGCCTTGGGCCCTAGTGGGGGGCGCACCAGCCCACCTGGGGCTGGTCCCCTCCCACACTTGGCCAACGCAGCCCTTTGGGGCCGGTGGCCCCACCCGGTGGACCCCCGGGACCCTCCCGGTGGTCCCGGTACGCTACCGATAGCGCCCGAAACTTTTCCGGTGACCAAAACGGGACTTCCCATATATGAATCTTTACATCCGGACCATTCCGGAACTCCTCGTGACGTCCGGGATCTCATCCGGGACTCCGAACAACATTCGGTAACCGCGTACATACTTTCCCTATAACCCTAGCGTCATCAAACCTTAAGTGTGTAGACCCTACGGGCTCGGGAGTCATGCAGACATGGCCGAGACAACTCTCCAGTCAATAACCAACAACGGAATCTGGAATACCATGTTGGCTCCCACATTCTCCACGATGATCTCATCGGATGTGTTGGGGAACATAGTATTTTCAAAATTTTCCAACGATCACGCAAGATCTATCTATTAGATGCATAGTAACGAGGGGAAGAGTGTGTCTACGTACCCTCGTAGACCGGGAGCGGAAGCGTCTAGTGACGCGGTTGATGTAGTCGAACTTCTTCGCGATCCAACCGATCAAGTACCGAACGTACGGCACCTCCGTGTTCAGCACACATTCAGCTTGATGACGTCCCACGAGCTCTTGATCCAGTTGAGCTTCACGGGAGAGTTTCGTCAGCACGACGGCGTGGTGACGGATATGATGTATCTACCAGCGCAGGGCTTCGCCTAAGCACTGCAACGGTATGACCGAGGTGTGTTTCTGTGGTGGGGGGCACCGCACACGGCTAAAACAATTCAATTTGTGTGTCTTTGGGTGCCCCCTGCCCCCGTATATAAAGGAGCAAGGGAGAGGCCGACCCTAGAGGGGGCGCGCCAAGTGTGGGGAGTCCTACTAGGACTCCCAAGTCCTAGTAGGATTCCTCTTTCCTTTCCGGATTAGGAGAGAAGCAAAGAGGTGAAGAGGGAGAAGGAAAAGGGGGCTGCACCCCTTGTCCAATTCGGACCAGAGGGGGGGCACGCGCCTCCTTCCTTTTGGCCTTTCTCCTCTATTCCCGTATGGCCCAATAAGGCCCATATACTCCGAAAAATACCCGAATCACTCGGAACCTTTCCGATGTCCGAATATAGTCGTCCAATATATCGATATTTACGTCTCGACCATTTCGAGAGTCCACATCATGTCCCCGGTCTCATCCGGGACTCCGAACTCCTTCGGTACATCAAAACTCATAAACTCATAATACCGATCATCATCAAACGTTAAGCGTGCGGACCCTATGGGTTCGAGAACTATGTAGACATGACCGAGAGTCATCTCCGGTCAATAACCAATAGCGGAACCTGGATGCTCATATTGGCTCCTACATATTCTACGAAGATCTTTATCGGTCAAACCGCATAACAACATACGTTGTTCCTTTTGTCATTGGTATGTTACTTGCCCGAGATTCGATCGTCGGTATCTCTATACCTAGTTCAATCTCTTTACCGGCAAGTCTCTTTACTCGTTTCGTAATACATCATCTCGTGACTAACTCATTAGTCTTTTGCTTGCAAGGCTTATTATGATGTGCATTATCGAGAGGGCCCAGAGATACCTCTCCGACAGTCGGAGTGACAAATCCTAGTCTTGATCTATGCCAACACCACGAACACTTTCGGAGACACCTGTAGAGCATATTTATGATCACCCAATTACGTTGTGACGTTTGATAGCACACAAGGTGTTCCTACGGTATTCGGGAGTTGCATAATCTCATAGTCATAGGAACATGTATAAGTCATGAAGAAAGCAATAGCAGTAAAACTAAACGATCATAGTGCTAAGCTAACAGATGGGTCTTGTCCATCACATCATTCTCCTAATGATGTGATCCCGTTGATCAAATGACAACTCATGTCTATGGTTAGGAAACATAACCATCTTTGATCAATGAGCTAGTCTAGTAGAGGCATACTAGGGACACTATGTTTTGTCTATGTATTCACACATGTACTAAGTTTCCGGTTAATACAATTCTAGCATGAATAATAAACATTTATCATGATATAAGGAAATATAAATAACAACTTTATTATTGCCTCTAAGGCATATTTCCTTCAGTCTCCCACTTGCACTAGAGTTAATAATCTAGCTCACATCGACATGTGATTTAATACCGATAGTTCACATCGTTATGTGAATAACACCCATAGTTCACATCGCCATGTGACCAACACCCAAAGGGTTTACTAGAGTCAATAATCTAGTTCACATCGCTATGTGATTAATACCCAAGAGTAATAAGGTGTGATCATGTTTTGCTTGTGAGAGAAGTTTAGTCAACGGGTCTGTCACATTCAGATCCGTATGTATTTAGCAAATTTCTATGTCTACAATGCTCTGCATGGAGCTACTCTAGCTAATTGCTCTCACTTTCAATACGCATCCAGATTGATACTTAGAGTCATCTGGATTTAGTGTCAAAGCTTGCATCGGCGTAACCCTTTACGACGAACTCTTTATCACCTCCATAATCGAGAAACATTTCCTTAGTCATCCAGTTACTAAGTATAATTTTGATCGTTGTACAGTGATCTACTCCTGGATCACTATTGTACCTCCTTGACAAACTCATGTCAAGGTACACAACATGTTTGGTACACAGCATGGCATACTTCATAGAACCTATGGCTGAGGCATAGGGAATGACTTTCATTCTCTCTATATTTTTCTGCCGTGGTCTGGCTTTGAGTCTTACTCAACTTCACACCTTACAAGTCAGGCAAAAACTCTTTCTTTGACTGATCCATTTTGAACTACTTCAAAACCTTATAAAGGTATGTACTCATCAAAAGTCTTATCAAGCGTCTTGATCTATCTCTATAGATCTTGATGCCCAATATGTAAGCAGCTTCACCAAGGTCTTTCTTTGAAAAACTCCTTTCAAACACTCCTTTATGCTTTCCAAAAAATTCTACATCATTTCCGGTCAACAATATGTCATTCACATATACTTATCAGAAAGGTTGTAGTGCTCCCACTCACTTCTTGTAAATACAGGCTTCACCGCAAGTCTGTATAAATCTATATGCTTTGATCAACTTATCAAAGCGTATATTCCAACTCCGAGATGCTTGCACCAGTCCATAGATGGATCGCTGGAGCTTGCACATTTTGTTAGCACCTTTAGGATTGACAAAACCTTCTAGTTGCATCATATACAAGTCTTCTTTAATAAATCCATTAAAGAATGCAGTTTTGTTATCCATTTGCCAGATTTCATAAAATGCGGCAATTGCTAACATGATTTGGACAGACTTAAGCATCGCTACGGGTGAGAAAGTCTCATCGTAGTCAACTCCTTGAACTTGTTGAAAAACTTTCGCAACAAGTCGAGCTTTGTAAACAGTAACATTACCGTCAGCGTTAGTCTTCCTCTTGAAGATCCATTTATTTTCGATGGCTTGCCGATCATCGGGCAAGTCAACCAAAGTCCACACTTTGTTCTCATACATGGATACCATCTCAGATTTCATGGCCTCAAACCATTTTACGGAATCTGGGCTCATCATCGCTTCCTCATAGTTCGTAGGTTCATCATGGTCCAGTAACATGACTTCCAGAACCGGGTTGCCGTACCACTCTGATGCAGAACGAACTCTGGTTGATCTACGAAGTTCAGCAGAAACTTGATCTGAAGTTTCATGATCATCATCATTAGCTTCCTCACTAATTGGTGTAGGAATCACTGGAACAATTTTCTATGATGTACTACTTTCCAATTCAGGAGAAGGTACAATTACCTCATCAAGTTCTACTTTCCTCCCACTCACTTCTTTCGAGAGAAACTCCTTCTCTAGAAAGGATCCATTCTTAGCAACAAAGACCTTGCCTTCGGATCTGTGATAGAAGGTGTACCCAATAGTTTCTTTTGGGTATCCTATGAAGATTTACTTCTCCGATTTGGGTTCGAGCTTATCATGTTGAAACTTTTTCACATAAGCATCGCAGTCCCAAACTTAAAGAAATGACAGCTTAGGTTTCTCGTCAAACCACAGTTCATACGGTGTCATCTCCACGGATTTAGATGGTGCCCTATTTAACGTGAATGTAGCTGTCTCTAATGCATAACCCCAAAAGCGATAGTGGTAGATCGGTAAGAGACATCATCGATCGCACCATATCTAATAAAGTACGGTTATGACGTTCGGACACACCATTACACTGTGGTGTTCCAGGTGGCGTGAGTAGTGAAACTATTTCACATTGTTTTTACTAAAGGCCAAACTCGCTAACTCAAATATTTTACCTCTACGATCATATCGTAGAAACTCTTATTTTCTTGTTACGATGATTCTCCACTTCAATATGAAATTCTTTGAACTTTTCAAATGTTTCAGACTTGTGCTTCATTAAGTAGATATACCCATATCTGCTCAAATCATCAGTGAAGGTCAGAAAATAACGATACCCGCCGCGAGCTTCAACACTCATTGGTCCACATACATCCGTATGTATGATCTCCAACAAATCTGTTGCTCGCTCCATTGTTCCGGATAACGGAGTTTTAGTCATCTTGCCCATGAGGCATGGTTCGCAAGCACCAAGTGATTCATAATCAAGTGATTCCAAAAGTCCATCACTATGGAGTTTCTTCATGCGCTTTACACCATTATGACCTAAACGGCAGTGCCACAAATAAGTTGCACTATCATTATTAACCTTGCATCTTTTGGCTTCAATATTATGAATATGTGTATCACCATGATCGAGATCCAACAAACTATTTTCATTGGGTGTATGACCATCGAAGGTTTTATTCATGTAAACAGAATAACAATTATTCTATGACTTTAAATGAATAACTGTATTGCAACAAATATGATCAAATCATATTCATGCTCAACGCAAATGCCAAATAACATTTATTTAGGTTTTACACTAATCCCGAAAGTATAGGGAGTGTGCGATGATGATCATATCAATCTTGGAACCACTTCCAACACACATCGTCACTTCACTTTTAACTAGTCTCTGTTCATTCTGCAATTCTCGTTTCGAGTTACAAATTTTAGCAACTGGACCGGTATCAAATACCCAGGGGTTGCTATGAACACTAGTAAAGTACACATCAATAATCTGTATATCAAAACATACCTTTGTTCACTTTGCCATCCTTCTTATCCGCCAAGTATCTAGGGCAGTTCCACTTCCAGTGACCATTTCCTTTGCAGTAGAAGCACTTAGTTTCAGGCTTGAGTTTTAGCTTTGGGTTTCTTCACGGGAGTGACAACTTGCTTGTCATTCTTCTTGAAGTTCCCCTTCTATCCCTTTGCCCTTTACTTGAAACAAGTGGTCTTGTTAACCATCAACACTTGATGCTTTTTTCATGATTTCTACCTTCGCCGACTTCAGCATCGCGAAGAGCTCGGGAATTCCTTTCGTCATCCCTTGCATATTATAGTTCATCACGAAGTTCTACTAACTTGGTGATAGTGACTAGAGAACTTTGTTAATTACTATCTTATCTGGAAGATTAACTCCCACTTGATTCGAGTAATTGTAGTACCCAGAGAATCTGAGCACATGCTCACTGGTTGAGCTATTCTCCTCCATCTTGTAGGCAAAGTACTGTCAGAAGTCTTATACCTCTCGACACGGGCATGAGTATGAAATACTAATTTCAACTCTTGGAACATCTTATATTCTCCGTGGCGTTCAAAACGTTTTTGAAGTCCCGGTTCTAAGCCGTAAAGCATGGTGCACTTAAACTATCAAGTAGTCATCATACCGAGCTTTTGTCAAAACGTTCATAACGTCTACATCTGCTCCTGCAATAGGTCTGTCACCTAGCGGTGCATCAAGGACATAATTCTCTGTGCAGCAATGAGGATAATCCTCAGATCACGGAACAATTCCGCATCATTGCTACTAACATCTTTCAACTTAGTTTTCTCTAGGAACATATAAAAAATAAACGGGGAGCAACATCGTGAGCTATTGATCTACAACATAGATATGCTAATACTACGAGGACTAAGTTCATGATAAATTAAAGTTCAATTTAATCATATTACTTAAGAACTCCCACTTAGATAGACATCCCTCTAGTCATCTAAATGATCACGTGATCCAAATCAACTAAACCATGTCCGATCATCACGTGAGATGGAGTAGTTTCAATGGTGACCATCTTATGTTGATCATATCTACTATATGATTCACGCTCGACCTTTCGGTCTACAGTGTTCCGGGGCCATATCTGCATATGCTAGGCTCGTCAAGTTTAACCCAAGTATTCTACGTGTGCAAAACTGTCTTACACCCGTTGTATTTGAACATAGAGCTTATCACACCCGATCATCACGTGGTGTCTCGGCACGAAGAACTTTCGCAACGGTGCATACTCAGGGAGAACACTTGTACCTTGAAATTTTGTAAGGGATCATCTTATAATGCTACCGTCGTTCTAAGCAAAATAAGAAGCATAATAAGATAAACATCACATGCAAATCAAAATATGTGACATGATATGGCCATCATCATCTTGTGCTTTTGATCTCCATCTCCAAAGCACCGTCATGATCACCTTTGTCACCGGCGTGACACCTTGATCTCCATCGTAGCATCGTTGTCGTTTCGCCAACTATTGCTTCTACGACTATCGCTACCGCTTAGTGATAAAGTAAAGCAATTACATGGCGATTGCATTTCATACAATAAAGCGACAACCATATGGCTCCTGCCAGTTGCCGATAACTTTACAAAACATGATCATCTCATACAAAACCGTATATCTCATCATGTCTTAACCATATCACATCACAACATGCCCTGCAAAAACAAGTTAGACGTCATCTACTTTGTTGTTGCAAGTTTTACGTGGCTGCTACGGGCTTAGCAAGAACCGTTCTTAGCAACGCATACAAAACCACAACGATGTTTCGTCAAGTATGTGTTGTTTTAACCTTCACAAGGACCGGGCGTAGCCACACTTGATTCAGCTAAAGTGAGAGAGACAGACACCCGCCAGTCACCTTTAAGCAACGAGTGCTCATAACGGTGAAACCAGTCTCGCGTAAGCGTACGCGTAATGTCGGTCCGGGCCGCTTCATCTCACAATACCGCCGAAGCAAAGTATGACATGTTGGTAAGCAGTATGACTAGTATCGCCCACATCTCATTGTGTTCTACTCATGCATATCATCTACGCATAGACCTGGCTCATGATGCCACGGTTGGGGAACGTAGTAATTTCAAAATTTTCCTCCGATCACGCAAGATCTATCTATTAGATGCATAGCAACGAGGGGAAGAGTGTGTCTACGTACCCTCATAGACCGGGAGCGGAAGCGTCTAGTGACGCGGTTGATGTAGTCGAAATTCTTCGCGATCCAACCGATCAAGTACCGAACGTACGACACCTCCGCATTCAGCACACGTTCAGCTTGATGACGTCCCACGAGCTCTTGATCCAGTTGAGCTTCACGGGAGAGTTTCGTCAGCACGACGGCGTGGTGACGGATATGATGTATCTACCGGCGCAGGGCTTCGCCTAAGCACTGCAACGGTATGACCGAGGTGTGTTTCTGTGGAGGGGGGGCACCGCACACGGCTAAAACAATTCAACTTGTGTGTCTTTGGGTGCCCCTCTGCCCCCGTATATAAAGGAGCAAGGGAGAGGCCGGCCCTAGAGGGGGCGCGCCAAGTGTGGGGAGTCCTACTAGGACTCCCAAGTCCTAGTAGGATTCCTCTTTCCTTTCCGGATTAGGAGAGAAGGAAAGAGGTTGAGAGGGTGAAGGAAAAGGGGGCTGCACCCCTTGTCCAATTCGGACCAGAGGGGGGGCGCGCGCCTCCTTCCTTTTGGCCTTTCTCCTCTATTCCCGTATGGCCCAATAAGGCCCATATACTCCGAAAAATACCAGAATCACTCGGAACCTTTCCGATGTCCGAATATAGTCGTCCAATATATCGATCTTTACGTCTCGACCATTTCGAGACTCCTCGTCATGTCCCCGGTCTCATCCGGGACTTCGAACTCCTTCGGTACATCAAAACTCATAAACTCATAATACCGATCGTCATCAAACGTTAAGCGTGCGGACCCTATGGGTTCGAGAACTATGTAGACATGACCGAGACTCATCTCCGGTCAATAACCAATAGCGGAACCTAGATGCTCATATTGGCTCCTACATATTCTATGAAGATCTTTATCGGTCAAACCGCATAACAACATACGTTGTTCCTTTTGTCATTGGTATGTTACTTGCCCGAGATTCGATCGTCGGTATGTCTATACCTAGTTCAATCTCGATACCGGCAAGTCTCTTTACTCGTTCCGTAATACATCATCTCGTGAATAACTCATTAGTCTTTTGCTTGCAAGGCTTATTATGTTGTGCATTACCGAGAGGGCCCAGAGATACCTTTCCGGATGAGTTGTGAGTAGTCTCCCTTGGACCATGAGTCCATGACCAGTAGCTATGTGATGTTCTCCTCCCGTTCTTGTGCTTCACTAATTAGTCCTCGTGAGCTGCCCTACATGATCGAGGCACATATGTAATCCTTATGCTGTTGCTATGATGAGTTTGCTGGGATCCGATGGATTGTGAGATTATGTTCAGATTGTGTTTGAGTAATATATTTGATCTACCTCTTTTATATTTATGTTCGTAAGTAATTCTTGCATGTTCTCCGTTGTTATTTATTGCTTTGGCTAAGTAGTAGGTAGTGACTCCAAGAGGGAACATTATGCTTGATTGTGGGTTCATGCCCCTCGATGACTAGCTTGAGTGACAGAAACATGAGTCTAGGGGATGTGCTGTTTCCACAAGGGGGAAAACAACGGTGCTTGTGCCCGCGGGTGCAAGGATTGTTTACTTTACGCAAAGTTCTTTTAATGCAGTTGTCTGTTGCTTTGAGTTTACACTATGGGTGGGACTCGCAACTTAATACCAGCGAAATGTTCTGGATAGATATCTCAAAGTGGATGATTAGTAGTAGATGCAGATGGATTTCGGTCTACTTGCCTTGGCGTACCGCCCATGCTTTGAACCTCTACCTTTCTTGTAACATAGTTAGCATTGGTTTGCGCACATAATTCTGTCAATTGCCCAGCTGTAATTCGTTTACCTCACATAGCTGTTTTATCGTCTTTTGGGAGAGAGACATCACTAGTGAACATCATGGGACCCCGGTCCATATTACCATCATTGATCACATCCGCTATTTACTTTCCGCTTTTACTTATTATTTACTATTGCAGCAAAACCTATCACTATTATCACTTGCGTTTGATCCTTTGTAAACGACAAGGCCGGAGGGATTGACAACCTCTCTGTACTCGTTGGGAGCAAAGTTATTTGTATCTGTGTGCAGGTCCACGTTGATTGCTAATATCTGGCGCCGTTAGTAGTTGACACCTTCTTGTTGAAACTGGGAGTCTCAGGGAAATCGATCCTTGGTATCTTTGCCAAGGGAAAACTTCCGCTACACTGCATCTCAAACCTTCCACTTGGGGTAACCAACGAGGGGCGAGAAGCCATCAAGCAAAGTTTTCTGGCACCGTTGCCGGGGACTCCACTCTTCAGGATAGGGGAGTTGCATGCTATCTTTTACCTTTGCTTTTTAGTCTTATTAGTTTACCTTTCAGTTTTTGCTTTAGTATCTTTTATCGAAAATCACAAAAATAGTTATCTTGCTTGCTTGCTACTATGGGTTCCACCGAGAACACCAAGTTGTGTGACTTCACTAGTCACAACAACGATGACTTTATCTGCACACCTATCACTACACCTGCCACTTCAGCACCTTCGTATGAAATTAAACCTGCTTTACTGAACCTAGTTATGAAAGATCAATTCTCCGGTGCTGGAGATGATGCTGCTTTACACATAAACAATTTTGTTGAACTCTGTGATATGCAAAAGTACCAAGAAATAGATGGTAATATTGTTAAGCTTAAGATTTTTCCTTTCTCCTTGAGAGGAGGAGCTAAAATTTGGTTTCAGTCTTTGCCTAGAAATAGCATAGATTCATGGGACAAGTGCAAAGATGCTTTTATTGGAAAATACTATCCACCTGCTAAAATTATCCAACTAAGGAGTAACATAATGAATTTTAAACAATTGGATAATGAACACGTTGCCCAAGCTTGGGAACGTATGAAATCTCTTATCAAGAACTGCCCTACTCACAGTTTGACTACTTGGATGGTTATCCAAACTTTTTATGCAGGCTTGAACTTTACCTCGCGAAACTTGTTAGATTCGGCCGCGGGAGGAACTTTTATGTCAACTATACTTGGTGCTGCCACGAAGCTTCTCGATGAGATGATGACCAACTATTCCCAATGGCACACCGAACGCGCTCCAACAGGTAGGAAGGTAAACTCTGTCGAGGAGATTTCCTCCCTAAATGAAAAAGTTGACTTGATCATGTCTCTACTTTCGAAGCAATCTTCTGTTGATCCTCGTGATGTTCCTTTAAATTCTTTGATTGCTCAAGAACAAGTAGACGTGAACTTTATCTCTAGAAACAATTTTAACAACAATGCTTATAGGAGTAATTTTGGTAGCAATCCTAGACCGTTCCCCTCTAATTCTTATGGGAACAACAATGCTTATCCTATCACCAAGAACTCCACTACTGAACTAGAGATCATGCTTAAAGATTTCATCACTACCCAAAAAGCCTTTAATAAGAGTGTAGGAGAAAAACTAAACAAACTAGATGATCTCTCTTCGAAGGTAGACAATTTAGCCAATGAGGTAGAATTGCTTAAAATTAGAACTTCTCCTCTTGAGGAGAGGAAGGTCACTCCTATGAATGCTATTCAAGTGCAAATTAATGAAAACATTAGGATGTTGGCTAAACTTAAAGAGAGATGGGCTAGAGAAAGGGAGGAAGAAAATAGAATTAAGAACCTTCCTACCCACCACACTGTTGCTACTATCCAAGTTGTTGAGGATATCCAAACTCTTAGCACCCAATGCACTCCTGGTCCCATTGGACCTATTAATGGTGATGCTATGACTATAGAAACTACCAAACAAGTGAACCTAAAGGACACCACTACCACCTTACTTGATAGTAGTGACCTTGATTTTGATAATTGCACTCTTACCGAAGTTATTGATTTCCTTCACAAGATGTCTAGAGATCCCCGCACTAGCACGCTTAACCTTGCCTTCACAGAGCATATCACTAATGCTCTCATCAAAGCTAGGGAGGAGAAACTTAGAGTAGAAGCCTCCATACCTAGAAAGCTAGAAGATGGTTGGGATCCTATGATTAAAATTAAGTTGAATAACTTCTCTTGCTATGCTTTATGTGACGTTGGAGCTAGTACCTCCGTTATGCCCAAAAGAATATATGATATGATTAAATTGAAACCTTTTGATTCTTGTTCTTTTGGTGTTTGTCTCGTTGATTTTTCCATAAAGAAACCTTTGGGGAGGATCGATGATGTTCTTATCATTGTCAATGACAATTATGTTCCCGTTGATTTTACTATTATGGACATTGAATGCGAACCTTCTTGTCAAATTATTTTGGGACATCCTTTCCTACGCACCGTTGGTGCTATCATTGACATGAAAGAGGGGAATATAAAATTCCAATTTCCTCTCAAGAAAGGGATGGAACACTTCCCTCGAAAGAAGATTAAGTTACCTTTTGAGTCCGTTATACGGGCTAGCTATTCTTTTACTCTTGATAAAACTTGATCTCTTTGCATTATGCCTAGCTTAAAGGCATAAAAGAAAGCGCTTTTGGGAGGCAGCCCACATGAATAAAATTTTATTTTGCTTTTGTTGTGTCTTGATGTTGTTACTACAGTAGCATCATCATTGTATCTTTACTTTTCAACTTTGTGCCAAGTGTAGCCTCTGATTGCAAGAAAGTTCAAAAGTTGTGACGTGCTGTCCAGGAAACAGATTCTGTCCTTGGATAGAAAAATTCGTATAAAATCACCAGATCATCTTTTTGGTCTGAATTTTTTTGACAGCGTTCTCTATACAATTGTATTTCGTGCGTCTGTTCTGAGTTTTTTGGTTAGAGTTGCAGAAGTGCCCCGAAAAAAATCATTTACTACCTGCTGTTCTGTTTTTCACAGATTCTGTCCTGTTTTGCCTTTCCTTCATTTTGCAAACCTTGAGCTTGCTTTTTCTTTGCAAAAGCCTTTTGGCAATCTTGAGAAACAGTAGACCTTCAAGAATATCCTTATTTCCAGCAAGGAACAATTATTTTATTATGGTTACTAACCTCGCTAATCAGATTATGATGAGTTATGTATGAAGGGAGTTTTCAAGTGTGCGAGGGAAGATGATAAAAAGATTCAGGAGTGTCAAATGCTCAAGCTTGGGGATGCCCCCATGCACCCCGAAGAAATATTCAAGGAGACTCAAGCGTCTAAGCTTGGGGATGCCCCCGTGCATCCCCTTCTCCATCAACATTATCAGTTCGTCTTTCGTTCCACTATATTTTATCACTTCATTTGTTATGTGCTATGCTTGGAGCGTCTTGCTTTTAGTTTTCCTTTTTAGTTTTCTTTAGCGTTTCATAACGAGTCGGAACTCAGCTTTCTTTGTGTGGGAGAGAAACACGCTCCACTTCTACCTAGAACATAACATAGAATTTTCATGTCTATCTTTGCTGTGTGTGTTCTTTGTCTTTCAATAGCTACTATCATGCTTAGCTTTCAGTTTTCATGCTTATCTTTTTAAAGAGCATTTGTTTAGTTGGTTGCTTGAACTCTCTTTATTTATCATGATTATCTTATTAAGAGAGTTTGCTTCTGTTGCATTGGTTGATATGTCTATGATAAAAATGCTACGTGCATAATGGTGCTTAGTAGTTCATGTTTTCTTATGGTTAGTCTCAAATAGCTGGGGGGTTTCCAATGTGTTATTGGAGTACCAACATGATTTGTTTGCCTATGATGTGGTATGGTTTAGTAATATCTTCCTTCAAAAATTTATTTTGATTGACTTGGCGTATGCTCACGCATATTTAAGACTGTAAAGAAAGTCTATCAAGCCTTGATGATCTTTTGTTTCTGAGTAGCGATATAACTACCATGCCTGATTCAATGTTGCTTTGTCGCTCTGCATGATTATGACCGTCATTGCTCTCTTAGTTGGTCGCTCCTAGTCTTTTGCTAACCTCCACCTGTACTAAGCGGACTGACTGCTTGTGCATCCAAATTCTTTTAAACCAGTTATGCCATATGAGTCCACCATACCTTCCTACATGGTATTTACCTGCCATTCCTAACGAAGACTTTCATGTACCATCTCGAAATTATTCAAAAAAAAATGCATTCCTATTTTGTGCCTCTGTTTTTAGTTCATGAGGAAGTAGTAGTTAATTCATGATCTTTTTAAGTTGGACAAGCTTCACCCCGGGATTGCATGTCTAATGTGCAAACCCATAACACGAGAAGGAACTGGCATTGAGTGCGCCCGGCTCAAAATTAATATAACAAACAAACCCTCCTTCACGCTTTGTTCATGAGAAATCAGAAAACTTTGGCAGTGATAAACAAAGGAGATTAAGAGGATGTGATCATCCTCATTCGGGAGCCGTTCCTCGAAACTTGTCCATCTCAAGAAGTGATTGAGCTATCTGCTAGCATTCGTTGACGGAACATGCATGATCTAAGAAAAAATATATATTATTACCTATGTTTTTAAAAACAAGAGCTCTGGTACATGTTTTGTCTTTGTTTCCGACTACGGGTTTTCAACCTTGCCAACAAAAGCCACGGTTCGAGAGTCTCCACCTTCTTTTAAAGCACCAACTACTGAGAGCATGATTGTCATTCTGAGTGTAATGTGCATTGTCCCAAAGTAGCATTGTCTTTTGCATGATTGTGATATCGTTTATTCTGAAATCATTGTATCTAGTCATCACTTAAGCCTTGGAGGTGCCCCTGCATTTATGTTTTGCTTCACTAAAGGGGGCAAGCGAGATATCACTTTATCATATTTGCACACCATGCTCATTACAAATCTATTTGATGTTTCAGTATCATATTGTAAAACTTTCAGTTCTTTGTGATTTTCTCATGAGGCAACTTACTTACTACAGATTCATTGTCTCAGTAAGCTTTTGTCATATGACTATGAAAAAGTCCTATATGGTTAATAGCATGTCACCACAGAAATTATTCTTGTTA
This sequence comes from Secale cereale, assembly GCA_902687465.1. NCBI lineage: Eukaryota > Viridiplantae > Streptophyta > Magnoliopsida > Poales > Poaceae > Secale > Secale cereale. The sequence continues at coordinate 173,144,227 of LR738710.1, forward strand.
TCATTTACCTACTCGAGGACGAGCAGGAATTAAGCTTGGGGATGTTGATACGTCCAAAACGTATCTATAATTTCTGCTTGCTCCATGCCTCTTTTGGGTGATATTGCTATGATATTTATACACTTCCATACACTTTTGATCATATTTGGACTAACTTATTAACTCAGTGCACCCCAGTGCCAGTTTCTGTTTTCTGCTGTTTTTGTATTTCAGGTTTTCCCATTACGAAAACTGCCAGAAAAATCCCGGAAAAATTATATAAAAAATCAGCGTTCCAGAAGCTTCCCGGTAGCCAAAGTACAGCTGGAGGGGGGCCACCAGGGCTCAAGGCGCCCTGGTGGCGCGACCCCCCTCCTGGCCGCGCCGGGGGGGCGCCTGGGCCCCCCAGGCCTCCGCTGATGCCCCCCTTTGGCATATATTTATATCGTGTCCCGAAACCCTCGAGACGGGAACCCTTTTTCGCGATCTCATCTCTGTTCCGCCGCCGCCGCGCTTCCAAGATCGGGAGCACCAGGAGAACTCTTCCTGGCACCCTGCCGGAGGGGAGGATCACCACCGGGAGCCTCTCCACCACCATGGACGCCTCCCGGATGAGTTGTGAGTAGTCTCCCTTGGACCATGGGTCCATGACCAATAGCTATGTGATGTTCTCCTCCCGTTCATGTGCTTCACTAATTAGTCCTCGTGAGCTGCCCTACATGATCGAGGCACATATGTAATCCTTATGCTGTTGCTATGATGAGTTTGCAGGGATCCGATGCATTGTGAGATTATGTTCAGATTGTGTTTAAGTAATATATTTGATCTACCTCTTTTATATTTATGTTCGTAAGTAATTCTTGCATGTTCTCCGTTGTTATTTATTGCTTTGGCCAAGTAGTAGGTAGTGACTCCAAGAGGGAACGTTATGCTTGATTGTGGGTTCATGCCCCTCGATGACTAGCTTGAGTGACAGAAACATGAGTCTAGGGGATGTGCTGTTTCCACAAGGGGGAAAACAACGGTGCTTGTGCCCGCGGGTGCAAGGATTGTTTACTTTACGCAAAGTTCTTTCAATGCAGTTGTCTGTTGCTTTGAGTTTACACTATGGGTGGGACTCGCAACTTAATACCAGCGAGATGTTCTGGATAGATATCTCAAGGTGGATGATTAGTAGTAGATGCAGATGGATTTCGGTCTACTTGCCTTGGCGTACCGCCCATGATTTGAACCTCTACCTTTCTTGTAACATAGTTAGCATTGGTTTGCGCACATAATTCTGTCAATTGCCCAGCTGTAATTCGTTTACCTCACATAGCTGTTTTATCGTCTTTTGGGAGAGAGACATCACTAGTGAACATCATGGGACCCCGGTCCATATAACCATCATTGATCACATCCGCTATTTACTTTCCGCTTTTACTTATTATTTACTATTGCAGCAAAACCTATCACTATTATCACTTGCGTTTGATCCTTTGTAAACGACAAGGCCGGAGGGATTGACAACCTCTCTGTACTCGTTGGGAGCAAAGTTATTTGTATCTGTGTGCAGGTCCACATTGATTGCTAATATCTGGCGCCGTTAGCAGTTGACACCTTCTTGTTGAAACTGGGAGTCTCAGGGAAATCGATCCTTGGTATCTTTGCCAAGGGAAAACTTCCGCTACACTGCATCTCAAACCTTCCACTTGGGGTAACCAACGAGGGGCGAGAAGCCATCATGTGATCCCGTTGATCAAATGATAACTCATGTCTATGGTTAGGAAACATAACCATTTTTGATCAATGAGCTAGTCTAGTAGAGGCATACTAGGGACACTCTATTTTGTCTATGTATTCACACATGTACTAAGTTTCCGGTTAATACAATTCTAGCATGAATAATAAACATTTATCATGATATAAGGAAATATAAATAACAACTTTATTATTGCCTCTAGGGCATATTTCCTTCAGGATGAACCACGATGTCAAGGATTCAATCAATCCCGTATACAATTCCCTTTGTCTATCGGTACAATACTTGCCCGAGATTCGATCGTCGGTATCCCGATACGTTGTTCAATCTTGTTATCGGCAAGTCTCTTTACTCGTTCCGTAACACATCATCCCGTGATCAACTCCTTGATCACATTGTGCACACTATGATGATGTCCTACCGAGTGGGCCCAGAGATACCTCTCCGTAATACGGAGTGACAAATCCCAGTCTCGATTCATGCAAACCCAACAGATACTTTCGGAGATACCTGTAGTGCACCTTTATAGCCACCCAGTTACGTTGTGACGTTTGGTACACCCAAAGTATTCCTACGGTATCCAGGAGTTGCACAATCTCATGGTCTAAGGAAAAGATACTTGACATTTCGAAAAGCTTTAGCATACGAACTACACGATCTGTGCTAGGCTTAGGATTGGGTCTTGTCCATCACATTATTCTCCTAATGATGTGATCCCGTTATCAATGACATCCAATGTCCATGGTCAGGAAACCGTGACCATCTGTTGATCAACGAGCTAGTCAACTAGAGGCTTACTAGGGACATGGTGTTTGGCTATGTATCCACACATGTATCTGAGTTTCCTATCAATACAATTCTAGCATGGATAATAAACAATTATCATGAACAAGGAAATATAATAATAACCAATTTATTATTGCCTCTAGGGCATATTTCCAACAGTCTCCCATTTGCACTAGAGTCAATAATCTAGTTCACATCGCCATGTGATTAACACTCACAGGTCACATCGCCATGTGACTAACATCCAAAGAGTTTACTAGAAATAATGTAGTTCACATCACCATGTGATTAAAACTCAATGAGTTCTGGGTTTGATCATGTTATGCTTGCGAGAGAGGTTGTAGTCAATGGGTCTGCTACATTCAGATCCCTATGTACTTCGCAAAACTTTATGTCATATCATAAACGCTGCTACCACGTTCCACTTGGAGCTATTCCAAACTGTTGCTCCATTATACGTATCCGGTATCTCTACTCAGAGTTATCCGGATAGGTGTTAAGCTTGTATCGACGTAACTCTTTACGTCGAACTCTTTATCACCTCCATAACCGAGAAACATTTCCTTATTACTCTAAGGATAATTTTGACCACTATCCAGTGATCTATTCCTGGATCACCTTTGTACCCTCTTGCTAGACATGTGGCAAGGCACACATCAGGTGCGGTACTTAGCATGGCATACCGTATAGAGCCTATGACAAAAGCATAGGGGATGACCTTCGTCCTTCCTCTTTCATCTGCCGTGGTCAAGCTTTGAGTCTTACTCAACTTCACACGTTACAACTCAGGTAAGAACTCCTTCTTTGACTGATCTATTTTGAACTCCTTCAAAATCATGTCAAAGGTGTGTGTTCTTTTGAAAGTATCATTAGGCGTCTTGATCTATCTCTATAGATCTTGATGCCCAATTATGTAAGCAACTTTATCCAGGTCTTCCTTTGAAAAATTCTTTTCAAACAACCCATTATGCTTTCCAGAAAATCCACATCATTTCGGATCAACAATATGTCACTCACATATACTTATCAGAAATGTTGTAGTGCTCCCACTCACTTTATTGTAGATACAAGTTTCTAACAAACTTTGTATACCCAAAAACTTTGATCACTCCATCAAAGCATATATTCCGACTCCAAGATGCTTGCTCCAGTCCATGGAAGGATCACAGGAGCTAGCATACCTGTTAGCATCCTTAGGATCGTCAAAACTTTTCTGATTGTATCACATACAACCTTTCCTTACGAAAACTGGTAATGATTCTTGTTTTGACATCCATCTGCCAGATTTCATAAATGCAGCTAATGCTAACATGATTCCGACGGACTTAAGCATCGCTACGGGTGAGAAAATCTCATCGTAGTCAACTCCTTGAACTTGTGAAAAACTCTTCGCCACAAGTCGAGCTTCACAGACGGTGACATTACCATCCACGTCCGTCTTCATCTTAAAGATCCATTTATCTCAATGGCTTGCCAATCATCGGGCAAGTCCACGAAAGTCCATACTTTGTTTTGATACATGGATCCTATCTCGGATTTCTCGGCTTCTAACCATTTGTCGAAATACGGGCCCACCATCGCTTCTCCATAGTTCATAGGTTCATTGTTGTCCAACAACATGACATCTAAGACAGGATCACCGTACCAGTCAGGAGTAGTACATATCCTTGTCGACCTACGAGGTTCGATAGCAACTTGATCCGAAGCTTCATGATCACTATCATTAGTTTCCTCTTCAACAGTCGTAGGTTCCACAGAAACATCTTTCTGTGTTGCACTGCTCTCTGGTTGAAGTGAGGGTTCGACAACCTCATCAAGTTCTATCTTCCTCCCACTCAAATCTTTCGAGAGAAACTCCTTCTCGAGAAAGGACCCATTCTTAGTGACAAACATTTTTTGCCCTTGGATCTGAGATAGAAGGTATACCCAAATGTTACATTTGGGTATTCTATGAAGATGTATTTGTCCGCTTTGGGTTCGAGCTTTTTCCGGCTGAAGCCATAAGCATCGCAGCCCCAAACATCAAGAAAATGACAACTTTGGTTTCTTGCCAAACCATACGGCGTCGTCTCAACGGACTTAGATGGTGCCCTATCTAAAGTGAATGCAGCTGTCTCTAATGCATAACCTCGAAAATAATAGCGGTAGATCGGTAAGAGACATCATAGATCGCACCATATCTCATAAGGTTCGATTACGATGTCCGGACACACCATTACGCTCTGGTGTTCCAGGTGGCTTCAACTGCGAAACAATTCCACAATGTCTTAAGTGATTGCCAAACTCATAATTCAGAAAATCTCCCCTTGATCAGATCGTAGGAACATGATCTTCTTGTTATGATGATTCTTAACTTCACTCTGAAATTGCTTGAACTTTTCAAACGTTTTCAGACTTTTGCTTCATTAAGTAAATATACCCATATCTACTCAAATCGTCAGTGAAGATGAGAAAATAATGATATCCACCACACGCCTTAATTCTCATTGAATCACACACATCAGTATGTGTGACTTCCAACAAGTCACTTGCCCGTTTCATTGTACCTGAAAACGGGATCTCAGTCATCTTGCCCATGAGGCATGGCTCGCATGTGTCAAGCGATTCAAAATCAAGTGACTCTAAACATCCATCAGCATGGAATTTCTTCATGCATTTTATGCCAAAATGACCTAAGCGGTAGTGCCACAAGAAAGTGGTACTATCATTATTAACTCTACATCTTTTGGCGTTAATATTATTACTATGATCGAGATTCAATAAACCATTGGGTGCATGACCATAAAGGTATTATTCATGTAAACAGAATAACCATTATTCTCTAACTTAAATGAATAACCGTATTGCAATGAACATGATCTAATCATATTCATGCTCAACGTAGACACCTGATAACATTTATCCAGGTTCAACACTAATCCCGAAGGTAGAGGGAGCATGCGATGGTGATCTTATCAACCTTGGAAACACTTCCAACACACATCGTCACCTCGCCCTTAGCTAGTCTCCGTTCAGTCCGTAGCTTTTGCTTGAAGTCACTAATAATAGCAACTGAACCGGTACCCAATACCTAGGTACTACAAGGAGTACTAGTAAGGTACACACGTATATCATATATACTTTGTTGAAGTTGCCAGCTTTCTTATCTACCATGTATTTGGGGTAGTTCCGCTACCATGTGACCGTTCCACTAACAATAGAAGCACTTAGTCTCGAGGTTTGGGTTCAACATTGGGTTCCTTCATTAGAGCGACAACTGGTTTGCCATTCATGAAGTTTCCCTTCTAGCCCTTGCCCTTTTGAAACCAGTGGTCTTGTTAAACCATCAACACTTGATGCTCCTTATTGATTTCTACTTTTGCGGTCTTAAGCATCGCTAATAGCTCCGGGATCATCTCCATCCTTTGCATGTCATAGTTCATCACGAAGTTCTAGTAGCTTGGTGATAGTGTCTAGAGAATTCCGTCAACCACTATCTCATCTGGAAGATTAACTCACACTTGGTTCAAGTGATTTTAGCACCCAGACATTCTGAGCACATGCTCACTAGTTGAGCTATCCATCTTTTTGGCAAAAGAATTTGTCAGAGGTCTCATACCTCTCAACATGGGCATGAGCCTGAAATCCCAATTTCAGCTCTTAGAACATCTCATATGTTCTATGGCGTTCAAAACGTCATTGGAATCCCGATTCTAAGCCGTAAAGTATGGTGCACTAAACTATCAAGTAGTCATCAAGACGTGTCTGTCAGGTGTTCTCAACATCCACAGACAACGTTGTAGGGGTTTGCACATCGAGCTTTTTGTGTAGCAGTGAGGACACTCCTCGGACTACGAACCCAGTCCATATCATTGCTTACATTATCTTTCAGCTTAGTCTTTCTCTAGGATCGTATTAAACAGGAAGCTACAATGCAGTTATTGGTCTACAACATAATTTGCGAACACAACTTAGACTATTGTTCATGACAATTAAGTTCATCTAATGAACTCCCACTCAGATAGACATCTCTCTAGTCATCTAAGTGATACATGATCCGAATCGACTAACCCGTGTCCGATCATCACGTGAGACGGACTAGTCATCAACGGTGAACATCTTTATGTTGATCGTATCTTCTATACGACTCATGTTCGACCTTTCGGTCTTCCATGTTCCGAGGCCATGTCTGTACATGCTAGGCTCGTCAAGTGAATCCTAAGTGTATTGCGTGTGTAAATCTGGCTTACACCCGTTGTATGCGAACGTTAGAGCCTATCGCACCCGATCATCACGTGGTGCTTCGGAACAACGGACCTTAGCAACGGTGCACAGTTAGGTGGAACACAATTCTTGAAATTTTAGTGAGAGGTCATCTTATTTACTACCGTCGTTCTAAGCAAATAAGATGTAAAACATGATAAACATCACATGCAATCAAATAGTGACATGATATGGCCAATATCATTTTGCTCCTTTTGATCTTCATCTTCGGGGCTCCATGATCATCATCGTCACCGGCATGACACCATGATCTCCATCATCATGATCTCCATCATCGTGTCTCCATGAAGTCGTCTCGCCAAACATTACTTCTACTACTATGGCTAACGGTTAGCAACAAAGTAAAGTAATTACATGGCGTTTTCAGTGACACGCAGGTCATACAATAAAATAAGACAACTCCTATGGCTCCTGCCGGTTGTCATATTCATCAACATGAAAGTCGTGATTCCTATTACAAGAACATGATCAATCTCATACATCACATATATATCATTCATCACATCCTTTTGGCCATATCACATCACACGGCACATGCTGCAAGAACAAGTTAGACGTCCTCTAATTGTTGTTGCAAGTTTTTACGTGGCTGCTATAGGTTTCTAGCAAGAACGTTTCTTACCTACGCCAAAACCACAACGTGATAAGCCAATTTCTATTTACCCTTCATAAGGACCCTTTTCATCGAATCCGATCCGAATAAAGTGGGAGAGACAGACACCCGCTAGCCACCTTATGCAACTAGTGCATGTCAGTCGGTGGAACCAGTCTCACGTAAGAGTACGTGTAAGGTCGGTCCGGGACGCTTCATCCCACGATGCCGCCGAATCAAGATAAGACTAGTAACGACAAGTAAATTGACAAATCCACGCCCACAACTACTTTGTGTTCTACTCGTGCAAGAAACTACGCATAGACCTAGCTCATGATGCCACTATTGGGGATCGTAGCAGAAAATTAAATTTTTTCCTACGCATCACCAAGATCTGTCTACGGAGTAATCTAGCAACGAGGGTGAGGGGAATGCATATACATACACTTGTAGATCGCGATGCGGAAGCATTGCAAGAACGCGGATGAAGGAGTCGTACTCGCTGCGATTCAGATCGCGGTTGATTCCGATCTAAGCGCCGAACAACGGCGCCTCCGCGTTCAACACACGTGCAGCCCGGTGACGTCTCCCACGCCTTGATCCAGCAAGGAGAGAGGGAGAGGTTGGGGAAGACTCCATCCAGCAGCAACACGACGGTGTGGTGGTGGTAGAGGAGCGCGGGACTCCAGCAGGGCTTTGCCAAGCACTGCGAGAGACGAGGAGGGAGAGAGGTAGGGCTGCGCCAAGCGAGAGAGGTCAAACCGTGTTATGGGCAGCCCCAAACCTCACATATATATAGGGGGAAGGGAGGGGCGGCGCCCCCTTTAGGGTTTCCCACCCCTAGGGGTGCGGCCACCCCAGATCCCATCTAAGGGTGGCGGCCAGAGGGGGAGAGGGAGAGGGGGCGCACCAGATTGGGCCCTAGGGCCCATCTGCCCTAGGGTTTGCCCCCTTCCCCTCTATGATGCGCCTTGGGCCCTGTTGGGGGGGGGGGGGCGCACCAGCCCACCTGGGGATGGTCTCCTCCCACACTTGGCCCACGCAGCCCTCTGGGGCCGGTGGACCCCCGGGACCCTCCCGGTGGTCCCGGTACGCTACCGATAGCGCCCGAAACTTTTCCAGTGACCAAAACGGGACTTCCCATATATGAATCTTTACCTCCGGACCATTCCAGAACTCCTCGTGACGTCCGGGATCTCATCCAGGACTCCGAACAACATTCGGTAACCGCGTACATACTTTCCCTATAACCCTAGCGTCATCGAACCTTAAGTGTGTAGACCCTACGGGCTCGGGAGTCAAGCAGACATGGCCGAGACAACTCTCCAGTCAATAACCAACAACGGGATATGGATACCCATGTTGGCTCCCACATTCTCCACGATGATCTCATCGGATGAACCACGATGTCAAGGATTCAATCAATCCCATATACAATTCCCTTTGTCTATCGATACAGTACTTGCCCGAGATTCGATCGTCGGTATGCCGATACCTTGTTCAATCTCGTTACCAGCAAGTCTCTTTACTCGTTCCGTAACACATCATCCCGTGATCAACTCCTTGATCACATTGTGCACACTATGATGATGTCCTATCGAGTGGGCCCAGAGATACCTCTCCGTCATACGGAGTGACAAATCCCAGTCTCGATTCGTGCAAACCCAACAGATACTTTCGGAGATACCTGTAGTGCACCTTTATAGCCTCCCAGTTACGTTGTGACGTTTGGTACACCCAAAGTATTCCTATGGTATCCGGGAGTTGCACAATCTCATGGTCTAAGGAAAAGATACTTGACATTTCGAAAAGCTTTAGCATACGAACTACACGATCTGTGCTAGGCTTAGGATTGGGTCTTGTCCATCACATCATTCTCCTAATGATGTGATCCCATTATCAATGACATTCAATGTCAATGGTCAGGAAACCGCGACCATCTGTTGATCAACGAGCTAATCAACTAGAGGCTTACTAGGGACATGGTGTTTGCCTATGTATCCACACATGTATCTGAGTTTCCTATCAATACAATTCTAGCATGGATAATAAACAATTATCATGAACAAGGAAATATAATAATAACCAATTTATTATTGCCTCTAGGGCATATTTCCAACAGAACCTTGGTGCTAATCTCCGGGCCCGTAAAGGGGCCCTGCTGAATCAGATTAAGGTGCTGGATGGCTTTGCAGACGGGCAGGGCCTGTCTCCTGACAACTGGCTTAGGAGATATGCCCTCGAGGCCTCGCTCATGGACATTTATAAGAGTGAGGAGCTGTTTTGGCAACGTCGAGGGGGCCAGAACTGGCTCCTTAAGGGGGATGCGAACACGGCCTACTTTCAGGCATTTGCTAATGGCCGCAGGCGGAAATGTGACATCCTGTTCCTCTGGGATGGGGATGTTCTTCTGGAGAACACAGATGACATCTCCACCCATATTTACTCCTTTTATAAGGAGCTTTTTTCGGCAGAGCCGCGTAGAGGCGTCTCTCTCTGCGCTGACTTCTGGCCGCTTGCTGACCAGGTCTTCGATGCGGGAATGCGGATCTTACCCTCCCATTCTCCCCTAAGGAGGTGGGTTGGGCGATTGCGTCGATAAAAGCTTGCTCGGCCCTGGGACCGGATGGCCTCCCGGTAGTTTTTTTCCAGAAATTCTGGGTGATCCTATGTCCAGTCATTATGCTCATGTTTCATAAGTTCTATATTGGAACCTTGGACATGGCCAGGATTAATTATGATGTCATATCCCTGATCCCCAAAGTAGTTCAGGCGATGGATATCCAGCAGTTCCACCCCATCACGGTGATCAACGTGTTGGAGTGAATCTTTGCGAAGGTTTGCGCAACCCATTTATCCCCGGTGGCGGAGCGAATTGCTCACCCCCTCCAATCCGCATTCTTGAAGGGCAGGCGAATCCATGACGGAATTCTTGCTCGTCACGAGATTGTCCACGAGGTGGCGTCGAAGGGGCTTAAGGGGGTCTTCCTCAAACTGGACTTCCAGAAGGCGTATGACTGTCTGGACTGGTCCTTTTTGAGGTTGGTGATGAAACGACGAGGATTTGACGAGAGGTGGTGCTCCTGGATCATGCAAGTGGTTAGATCTGGGAACACGGCGATCAACATCAATGGCGAGGTGGACCCCTTTTTCCCGGCTTCCAGGGGGTAAAGCAAGGGGACCCTGTCTCCCCCTTGCTTTTCAACCTCGCAGTTGATGCCCTTGCGGGCATCATAGATAAGGCCAAGTTGGCCCGCCACCTTAAGGGTGTAGTGAGTCACCTCATCCCGGATGGAGGGGTTACTCACTTGCAGTATGCGGATGACACCATGATTATGGTGGAAGGCTCGGACTCGGACATTGCTAATCTTAAGTTCCTTTTGCTCTGCTTTCAGGAAATGTCTGGACTTAAGATTAACTTTGATAAGAGCGAGGTGGTGGTCCTTGGCTACTCGGAGGCTGAGCAGCTTCGGATCGCGGATAACCTCAACTATAGTTTGGCTTCGTTCCCCATATCTTACTTGGGGATGCCCCTGGCTGAGTCTAGGATTTTGGTGAGAGGGTATGATCCGCTTGTGGGACGAGTAGCGTCCCGTGCGGAGCCCTGGTGCGGTCGGTTCACTTCTAAAGGTAGCAAAACTGTCCTCATTAGCTCTAACCTTGCCAGCCTCCCCATGTATATGATGGAGATGTACATCTTACCCGAAGGTGCGCATAGCTCCTTTGACAAGGAGCGGGCTAGGTTCTTCTGGCAGGCAGGGGATGGTCGGCCGAAGTACCATATGGTGAAGTGGGCTGACATCTTCCTGCCGAAGGACCGAGGTGGCCTGGGCATCCCTGTGTCTCGCCGGATGAATGTTGCGCTGATACTGCGTTGGGTCTAGCGGATCTTGAGGGGAGATGGGGGTTTGTGGCTGCAGCTGATTGAGGCCAAGTACTTGCAGGGTCAACCCCTCTTGGCTTGCCCTCTCTTGGTCGGGTCCCAGTTCTGGAAATCTATTCAGGCCATAAAAGAAGAGATTAGGCTGGGTTTGCGTTTCTCGGTTGGCAATGGGTCTGGGACCCAGTTTTGGTTGGACCCTTGGTTTGAGGATGAGCCTCTTCGCCTACGGTTCCCGAGGCTCTTTGCGATTTGTGACGACCCGGCCATCCTTGTTTCGGCGGCTGCTTTGGATGAGGGATGGAACATTGCGTTCCGCCGCTCATTCGGACCAGATGAGGTACGGTAATGGACAGAAATGAGGGAAGTAGTCCCTCTTCCTCTGTCCCAAGCCCCTGACTCTGTCTCTTGGAGCCTTTCTCCTTGGGGCGAATTCTCCGTTAGTTCGGCCTATCAAGCACTATGCCGATTGCCGGTTCTACGGTGGCTATCCCCATCGTGGAAGGCACCGATGCCCTTGAAGATTAAGATTTTTGTATGGCAGCTTCTCTGAGATCGTCTACCTTCGGGGACCGAGGTGCTGAAACGCCAGGGTCCGAGCAATGGCCTTTGCCCTTTGTGCCACATCCCGGAAACGGGAACGCACATTTTGTTCTCGTGCGTAGCAGTGCAGGCACTTTGGTGCTTTCTCGTGAGGCTCTAGGACCGGAGTGGGAGGCCCTTCACCTTGCAGAGTTTCTGCAGGTTAGGGCCACTCAGGTTGGCCGTAAGCACCGACTGTTCTGGCTCATCTTCGCGGCTATGATATGGACTCTTTGGATAACTGGCAACAAGATGGTGATTGGGCGAGTGTTCCCGCGACGTGCTTCTGACTCGTTCTTCAAATTTCTTAGACCGCACGACTATCTGACCGCTCGACAGCTTCGTAGCTTGCCCCCGGTGGCCTTTTCTGTTTCTCTTCAGTTCTTTTGGGTGTCTCTGTGTGCTGTGGCTCCAACATTTTTCTTTTATGACTTTGATTGGGACGTGGTTGTATGGACTTATGCTTTATCTATAAAGCGGAATGAAAGCCTGTTTCAGAGATTGTGATATATGATGTCCCTAATTTCCAGGCCGGGTTACGTGGAGCCCCAATCAACCACAACCACCACAAATGCAAGATAAAAAAGCTTTAAAACGTCCAGGTTCCACATTAACAATAAACAACATGCTTCCATTTTCAGCATCTCAAAATAAACACACGGGGGTGTTTCCTGACCACAGCCCCTGAACTTAACTTTTTTTCTTTTTTTGAGGACAGCCCCTGAACTTAACTTGCATCAGCCGTTTGCTGGTGAGTGGTGACCTAACACCCGCCGTACCTCGACCACCGTGCGCCAGTGACCTGGTACGACGACGGACGGACGCTCCTACGCGAACGCGTGCACGCGCAGTCCATCAACTCTGACTGATGTATGGCGTCTTCAGGAGATCGCCGGATCGACCAAGATATTTGCAGCTCAGCTGCCGAACCGAACAATCGCCGAATCATCCCAAAAGCAGTTGCGTTCAGGTTCGCTGTGTGTAGGCTAAGAGCATTTCCAACGGACGCTGCAAAAGTAGCCCGCGCTGAAAAAACTGCTAATTTAGCGCGCGTAGCTTCTCCAACAAACGCTGCAAAAGCCATCACGCTGTAAAATCCATCCAGCGCGCTGGGAATTTCTGCATCGCATGCGTCATATTTGGTGCGCGGCGTACAGCGCGCTGGACAATGACGCATGAAGACCAACTGCTTCACTCCCTTTGCGCGTCCCGCCTTGAGCTCGCGCTGAAGCTCGTCGCCGCCGGCCGCCGCCACTCCTCTGCGTGCTCATCCGCTGCTCGTCCTGGCACGGGGCGGAGCAGCCGCCACCCTTCTGCTCGCCGGCTGCAGCTCGCCGCCTCAAGTTCGCCGGCCGGGAGCCGCCGTTGCCCTGCAGCTCGCCGGCCAGGAGCGCGTGCGGTGGCCGGAGGCGAGCGGTGCGTGCGGAGCTTGCCATTCCAAGCTAGCTAGCTCGTGCGAGCGGTTTGCAAGCTAGCTTGCTCCAACGATTGGGGACCTAATTGCGTTTTTGTTTTGGTCAGATGAATTTATTTGTAAATGTTTAGGGACCTGTTTGTTGGAGACATATTGTGGCGCTTTATTTGTTAGTGCGTCTGTTGGATTGCTGTGTGCGGTCCGTCACACGTTATATTTTTGTGCGTCTGCTGGACTGAATCAGCCACATCGCGCTAAAATTACTAAAATGGCGCTGTGAAATTATTTTAACGCGTCGTGTTTTGGGGCGTCTGTTGGAGATGCTCTGAGAAGTTATGTATAGAGCAAATTACACCGACCATATCTTTTTAGGTTAGAGATTGAAATGTATCACCGACCATATCTGGTATACTCACATCTCAATATTCCAAACTATAAGTGAACCACACATGACTAGACACAAAACAGAAGTAAGTAAACAACCACCGAAATGCAGGTGATCTGCCAACTAACCCACCAAAGTTTCAGTCAGGCTACTAATGTCTACTGGAAGTTACATGCATGCAAGTATGTCCACCCGCATGGTTCATGGAGCGCTATAAATACCAGCCTTCTCCTATCTCCCAGCCATCCCATCACACAACAAGAACTTGTCTCTCTCTGATCCATACACAGAGACAAGAACACAATGCTCCGCAAGAACACCATGTCCTCCCTTGTCTTCCTCATGGCGCTGCTGCTCTCATGCAGCTCCATGAGCAGAGCAGCACGGCACCTAGAGGAGGCCATGCCCAAGAAGGAGTATCCACCACATCCGATCGTCCCGGAGCTGCCAAAGCCCGAACTCCCGTCGCACCCTGCCGTGGCCGAGCTGCCAAAGCCTGAACCACCACACCCTCTCGTGCCCGAAGTGCCACACCCCATGGTGCCCGAGGTGCCAAAGCACGAACTACCGCCGCATCCTGCTGTGGCCGAGCTCCCGAAGCCTGAAGTGCCGCATCTAGTTGTGCCCGAGGTAACAAAGGAGCCTGAAGTGCCACACCCCGTGGTGCCCGAGGTACCAAAGCACGAACTACCACCGCACCCTGCTGTGCCCGAGATCCCGAAGCCTAAAGTGCCGCATGTGCCTGAGGTGGCAAAGGAGCCTGAAGTGCCACACCCCGTCGTACCAAAGCTGACAAATGAGCACGAAATGCCGCACCCCATGGTGCCCGAGGTGCCAAAGCACGAACTGCCGCCGCACCCTACTATGCCCGAGCTCCCGAAGCCTGAACTGCCGCATCCGGTTGCCGAGGTGCCAAAGGAGCACGAACTGCCGCACCCCGACGTGCCGGAGGTGCCAAAGGAGCACGAGCTGCCACACCCTGCCATACCAGAGTTGCCGAAGACTGAAATGCCACACCATGTTGTGCCAGAGGTGCCAAAGGAGCCCCATGTGCTGCACCCAGAGGTGCTGAAGGAGCCCGAGTTACCGCACCCTGCTGTGCCAGAGGTCCCGAAGCATGAAATGCCGCTGTATCCCAAGGCCGAGCTGCCCCCGAAGCCCGAATTTCATTTTCCTGAGCCAGAGTCCAAGCCATGATCGTACTAGCTACATCTACACAGTGCCCGTCATCTAAGTATTTGTGTGTGCGCGTGCGTGCGTGCGTGCGTGCGTGGGTGTGTGTGTGTGTGTGTGTGTGATTGTTATAGTACATACTATACATGTGTGTGTGATTGTTATAGTACATACTATACATGTGTGTGTTGTACATGTCAGTTGGAGGTCGATCGCACTCTAGTTCTTGACAAGAGCCTTATTATGTCTAAGTAGTATTGTATGGTATGGCTGCTCAATCAGTTCCTTTTATGTATATGCACGATGTATATGATATACACATGAATTAATATGTTTGTGTTTGGAGTTCTTATATTGCAGTTGCTTATGTGCATCACTAAAGAATTCTTATGTTTTTGCTATGTCAAGCGCTTTTCAAACCATAAAATTGTTTTTTTTTGTATTGGCAGAGAAGGCCCAAGAATGCATGTCTGATCGGAAGCCTATATAATACTCCCTCCGTCTCAAAATAAGTGAATCAAAAATGACTCAACTTTGTACTAACTTTATCATAAAGTTGTGTCATTTTTGAATCACTTATTTTGGGACGGAGGGAGTATAAGATAACAAAGACTCTAACCAAAAGCTAGCAGTGGTTATCACAAAAAAAATATTTCAAAGGGTTTCTTACATATAAGAGAAGTGAAATAGTATTAGCATGTGTTGCTGGCATAGCCTACTTTTTCTAAACCGTTATTAAATCTTAAATAAATTACTCGCTTCATGTCATAAATAAGTGATGCTTTGCACATTAATTGATAGTGCAAAACTACGTCGAAAGCTTGGCTGTTTGTGTGACCGGACTCTTCTCCAAAGTTTGGCTGGTTGGCTACGTGTAGTTCTCGGCGAAAGCTTGATTTTCGACAGGGGTCAATGCTGGTGACGATGGCGTTATTTTCCTTACCGGATGCATTTTCCGAAGATGCTGCTCCTCGGGCGACGGTCACGTTGGTGCTGGTGGTGTTTACCTTTTTGGTTTTCGGCCTAGTTTACTCAATAAACCAGGTCATTCCGTAAATTTTGCCTTTGAAACCGACAGAGCACCTACTTTGCAAGTAAAAGTAAAAGTAAAATGATGATATTTTTCAAAATAAAATTTTGACAAATCTATTTAAAATGATATCAACAGTCAAAGTTTTAACCACTTTTTAGACATATGTCTACAACCACCTATATACTATGGGTGATTTTATTTTCACAAATAAGTTTTTTGTGGGTATTTTTTATGGGGACAATTTTTTTCCAGAAGTTCATGCCAATACTCAAAGGGGGGCGTCTATTTTGCCATACAGAATAAATTATATTTTTTTCCTTTTCCTTAGCCAACGTTCTTGGGTTTTATAGCTCACAATTCATGGCAAGTGTTTTTTGGCTAGAAAAATATTGGATGTAAAGCAAGTTTTACTTTCATTCAAGGCACAAATGAACGAGATTTTTTATTTTGCGGGCAATAGATTTTTTATAAACCTATCTTACATCTACATATATTTATAATCATTGTCGCGACAACTAAAAAATATGTGCAACGTTATGTCGTTATGCCAACATAATAGAAATCAAAATCTACATTTAAGGTACTTACAAAATATATATTTTCACCCATTTGATTAACAAAAATGTTCTAATTGGGGTCTAAACAACACGGTGTGCTATTGAAGTTAGTGACTGTAACTTCCAATGTTATTTATTTTTCATAAACTGTAGCATACTTATTTTTGCGAGAAATAATTTTGTTGTTATATGTGGAGTAAAAGTGACCGCAAAGTAATGTACAGCAATACGAAGAGTTAATAATGTATAGTCCTTTTATTACGTATAATTTTCCAAAAGCGACATCCATCCTTAGTATCATGTACTATTATTACTACTCGCTTCGTCCAGGTTTGTTAGTACCCAGCGTATTTTGGTCAAATTTTGATCTTATATTTGTATTATTGGATTTGTATTGAAAAGTAGTCTACAATAGTACTCCCCCCGTCCGGAAATACTTGTCATCAAAATGAATAAAAGGGGACGTATCAAGATGTATTTTAGTTCTAGATACATCTCTTTTTGTCCATTTTGATGACAAGTATTTCCGGACGGAGGGAGTACTATTTTTGCTACGTATAACTTAAATTTATGGTTAAAAGTTTATCCATGAAACCTAGTAAATCCGGACTATGAAGTTGCTGGTACTTGATTTGTGTGTGTGCGCGCGCGTGGCTTTGGTACAAGAGCGAAAATTCTACACTCACGGACCCTTTACAGAGTTTTACGGGCCTCTTGCCTAACTAATCCCCCCTCCCCCACCCCCTCCGCCCCCCCTAACTTTCTGCGCGGGATGGGCCTCTCACGTTATTTCTATGCAATCACAGGATGTCACCTAAGCCGCTCCGTTGATTCCGTAACCCCATCGTTCGTGCGTGTAGCATTGCCGAAGTATTAATGCAAGTTATATAGCATTCCGTAACCCCATCATTTTTTTCTTCTTAGCAAAAGTTCTTGAGTTTTATAGCTCACGATTAATGCAAGTGGTTTTTGGCGAGAAATATTGGATGTAAAGCAAGTTTTACTTTCATTCAAGGAACAAAAGAACGAGATTTTTTATTTTGCAGGTAATAGATTTTTTATAAACCCATCTTATATCTTTTGACGGTTAACAGCAGGAGCTCTGCTTTTCATTTTAGAAGAGGGAAGTACTGTACAAAACTGAAATCAGTTAGAGCAAAGAAGGGAAGAAGGGGAGAGAAAAAGAGAAAAAAAGGTGGGAAAACCAAGTCTACTCCTCTCGGAATGCCTGACCAATAGTCAGGAGGTCATCTCTTATCATACTCACTAAGGCAGCAAGATCCAAAACCCTGTTTTCAAAGATCCTTCGGTTGCGCTCTTTCCAGATGTGCCAGGCGACCAAAGCTGGCAGCGCAGACTTGTGGATCGCGTGGTTTTTGGAGGTGAAACAGGATGCTTTCTTCCACCAACCAAGGACAGATGTGGCAGTGCGAGCGGTAGCGGCAGCCTCTGGGTGAGTGTAGTTGAAGGCGAACCATACTTGCTTGGCAAAAGGGCACTCCAGCAGGAGGTGTGTCGAAGTTTCCATGGCTTGATCACATAGAGCGCAGGATGCATTGTGCGGCCATCCACGTGCGCTGAGCCGGTCCGCAGTCCACAGGCGATTTTGGAGGAGCAGCCATTAGAAAAACTGCACCTTTCCATCAGCTTTAAGCTTCCAGACTTTGCTTAAGTTTGGATTTCGGATGTGAGCAATGAAATGAGTGTTGTAGGCCGAGGCGGCGGTGTAATCATTGGAGGTGGTAGGCGTCCATCGGATGGAATCAGCATTTTCCGAGAGGTGCACTTGATCGATCTCAATCCAAAGCTTGGTAAAGGCCTCAAGTTGGTCATGTGTATTTATCCTATGTAAGCCTCGCATCCAACGGGAGTCCGTCAGGCCTTCACTAACAGTGAGTTTTTTCCGGGCAGCCAATTGGAAGAGGTCTGGCATAGTGTCTTTGAGAGCTCCATGGCCTAGCCAATTATCCATCCAGAAGTGAGCCAACTTTCGGTTACCCAGCGTGATTGTGGTGCACGCGGAGAAAAGGCTGCTGTCAATGGCATCACAGGGTGTAGGTAGTCCAGCCCAAGGTCTGGGATTTCTGTCCCAGGCGTACCACAGCCATCTTAGTCGAAGGGCGCGACTGAAAAACGTGAGGTTTTTAACTCCCAGGCCTCCACATTCCTTTGGAGAGCAGACTTTGTTCCAGTTAACAAGACATTTTCCTCCATGGGCATCTTCATCGCCATTCCAGAGGAAACTGCGTCTTATTTTGTCAATTTTCTTGATAATCCATTTTGAAGGAGGGAAGACAGTGAAGAAATAGGTGGTCAGCACAGTTAGGACTGAATTGACAAGAATCAAACGGCCCTTATATCTACATATCTTTATAACCATTGTCGCAACAACTAAGAAATATGTGCAACATTACATTGTTATGACAACATAATAAAAATCAAAATCTCCATTTAAGGAACTTACAAAATATATATTCTCACCCATTTGATTAACGAAAATGTTATAATTAGAGTCTAAACAACAAGGTGTGCTATTGAAGTTAGTGATTGTAATTTCCAATATTATTTATTTTTCATAAATTGTAACATACTTATTTTTGCGAGAAACATTCTGGTTGCTATATGTGGAGTAAAAGTGACCCCGAGAGTAATGTACAACAAAACGAGGAGTTAAAAATCTATAGTCCTTTTGTTATGTAGCTTTAGTTAGCGTACTTTTCCAAAAGCGACATGCATCCTTGGTATCATGTATTATTATTTCTTCTCTAAAGAAAAGTATTATTATTACTGCTCGCTTCGTCCAGGTTTATTAGTACCCAACATATTTTGATGAAATTTTGACCATATATTTGACTGTCAAATATGAGTAATATGGCGTTAAAATTATATTGTTGGATTTGTATTCGGAAATAGTCTACAATTGGTACTATTTTTGCAACATATAACTTAAATTTACTGTCAAAAATTGATCCATGAAGCCTAGTAAATTCGGACTATGAAGTAGTTGGTACCCAGTGGCGTACCCAGGCCCCGGGCAACAGGGGCCTTGGCCTGGGGCATGGCACTAGTTTGCTTTGTTAATTATAGATAAAATGTTGCTGTTCAGTAATGTTTGCAACTGTAGCACTGAAGCTGGCCCTGGGAGTGAAGCCAGCCTGCCTACGCCACTGCTGGTACCTGTAGATTTGTGTGTGTGTGTGTGTGTGTGTTTGTGGCTTTGGTACCCGAAGAGTTAGATGGCTTAAGTTGCTTGAAGAATGGTCACGTCAACATGCATGAGAAATGGAAGGCGTCATGGAACTGTCATTTTCAACTCGATTCGGAGCTAGCGAAGTCAAATATACTTCATGCTAACGGTCATTTTCAGCAGCTTGTCCTTGACAATTGACATGCAAGTCTGCCAATGTAATTTAGAAAAGAAAAAAAGGTCTGCTGGTTTGGTGCATTTCCCAACTAATATACACGGAAGTCGTTTTCTGCTCAACTTGCAACCGAGCAGTCGCCTTGCCGACAGACACATCCCACATGACGTAGAGCTAGCCCTAATCAAGCACAACCACCACAAATGCAAGATAAAGCTCGAAAGCGCACTGCGATGACAATAACAACATGCTTCCATTTCCACCATATCAAAATCAAAATAAGCGCACGGCCGGGGTTATTTTTCCTTACCACACCCACTGAAATTAACATGCCTCAGCTGGCCGTTCGCTGGCGAGTGGTGACCTAACACCTGCCGCACCACGATGACCGCGCGCCAGTGACCTGACACAACGGTACGGCGACGGACGCTCCTACGCGAACGCGTGGGCAAATTTGACTATTTTGACCTGTTGTGGCAACAAATTCACAAAATGAACCGCTCGCGAAACTATTTCACTCCCGTAACCTTTTTGTGTAGCGCCCGCCACGACGGCGCTGCACCCTTCTGTGCAGCGCCTGCTACAGAGGCGTTGCACGCCTGTCCACCGTGGCAGCCCCTGGCCCGCACCCCGGCCGTGCAACGCCTCCCACTCAGGCGCTGCACATTGTAATGTGCAGCGCCCCCGAGCCAGGCGCTGCACAGGCAGTTATCCCTTCGCCGCACGCACGCCCAATCCCCACCCCTCCCATTAACCCTTGCGGCTGCTGCATCTTCTCCTCCCCCCTCCTCAATCCCAATCTCAAAAACTCTCAGATCTGAAGCTTTTGTCCGTGGATTTCTTCCCCCTTCGATCCTACAAGGTACACTCCTCCGATCCCCTTCTTTCTATCCATACATTTTCTCTTTTTTGTGATTTGTAGATGATTATGTTAGATGGTATTTGATGGTATTAGATTATGTTAGTGTAGTTAGTATTCAAGTAGTGTTAGTTTAGTTAGATGAGTTAGATGAATTTAGGAGAGGGGGAGGATGATGTTAGTGTAGTTAGTATTGAAGTAGGCTTAGTTAGTATGTTAGTGTAGTTAGATGAGTTAGATGAATTTAGGAGAGGGGGAGGATGATGTTAGTGTAGTTAGTATGTATTGAAAATAGACTATGTTAGATGGTATTAGATGTTATGTTAGATGAGTTAGGATATTATTTTAGATTAGTTAGATGTTATTTTAGATGGAAACCTACATTATGTTAGATGGTATTAGATGTTATGTTAGATGAGTTAGGATGATATTTTAGATGAGTTAGATGTTATTTTAGATGGAAACCCACATTATGTTGGAAACTCTTCTATGTTGGGAACCTACATCGTGTTGAATACATTTTTTCAAAATTTTTCAAATTGTTAGGCTGATGGAGTGGCTTCTCGATGATCACTGGGACAAACAACACCGGTCTTACGCTATGTCCGTGGATCAACGGGTAATAATGAAATTTACCGTTGTTAATTATTCCGTTAATTTTCAAACACATACCCCATATTTAATGATTTATTTGTCTTGCTTGTAGGAACTTGCACCTCTGAAGCTTAGGGCTCACAGAGTGAACCTTGGGTGGATGCGCTATGATGAGCGCTACACACCTTATGTTAGGGAGGCAGGACTTCTCCCTTTCATTCAGCTGGTCAGCCGGTCGACGCCACCCAACAATGCTGCGGCACTCACCGCGCTCATTGATCACTGGAGGCCTGAGACGCACAGTTTCCATCTGCGGACCGGGGAGATGACGGTGACGCTTCAGGATATAGCAATGATCACCGGTCTTCCTGTCGATGGCGTTCCTTTATGTATGAGCACTGATTCAGATGGGTGGCGCCAGCAGATGGAAGCCCTTATCGGCATGGTTCCTCCAGAGCCTCAGGAACTCTGGCATATGCGGTGTCCACTCATATGCAACTGGGCGGTCGAGGTTCACCTGCCACATCGGGTGTACCGCCAGTTTGGTTTGTTCCAGGCATTCCCGCCGGAATGGCAGGACACGGATCAAGTGCTACACGCGTAAGATATAACTAACATTTAGCACCTAGATGTTTGTCGGCCTCATCGTTGGTTCTAATAGTATGTTTATAACTTTCAGGTTGGATAGGAAAAAGCAGCGCAAGATCAAGGACTGGGCCAAGCATCACAGGAAGTTTGTTGTGGAGTGGCAGTATGCTGTTGATCAAGCTAGGCGCAACAAAGGAGCCCCTCTTCGTCAGCACTGCCCGTTGGCGTTCAACAACTATCTCACATGGTTCCTTGCAAGAACCCGTGTGGAGGTATGCAAGCC
>LR738710.1:173166307-173225560 GCA_902687465.1 Secale cereale
AGGAGCGAGATGGACGCCATCACGGCTGAGCAGGTTAGTCGATATTGCATAAGTTTTTATCATGCTTATATCTTAACTAGATATCAATTTTGCATTGTATCCCCTTTTGCAGGTTGTATGGGAACCGTATGGCAGTGGAGACAGTTTTGGGAACCCTATTGAGTTCGTGCTCAATCCGATGTGCACTAGGGATAGGGAACTCTGGCATATGCGGTGTCCACTCATATGCAACTGGGCGGTCGAGGTTCACCTGCCACATCGGGTGTACCGCCAGTTTGGTTTGTTCCAGGCATTCCCGCCGGAATGGCAGGACACGGATCAAGTGCTACACGCGTAAGATATAACTAACATTTAGCACCTAGATGTTTGTCGGCCTCATCGTTGGTTCTAATAGTATGTTTATAACTTTCAGGTTGGATAGGAAAAAGCAGCGCAAGATCAAGGACTGGGCCAAGCATCACAGGAAGTTTGTTGTGGAGTGGCAGTATGCTGTTGATCAAGCTAGTCGCAACAAAGGAGCCCCTCTTCGTCAGCACTGCCCGTTGGCGTTCAACAACTATCTCACATGGTTCCTTGCAAGAACCCGTGTGGAGGTATGCAAGCCTGCCTATGCTGAGGATATTTTGGATGATCCCACCGTATTCGATGAGATAGCCCGGCACGAGTACAACTCATTAATTCGTAAAGGAAGCTCAGTGATCCCTTCAGGCCCAATGATGAACTTTGTGGTATTTGCCCTTTACTCTTTTCCATTCACACTATTTACATCTTCGCTGGCCTAACACGTTAATACCATTTGTGTTCATAGCGTTCCCAGATCAAGAAAGCAGCCGATGAGACCGATAGTATACTGGAAACAACCCCGGCTGGCAAAGACGATGGGGAAGGTGCCCTTCGAGCATTCCTTAAGGTTCACATCTCCTTCAAACTAGCACTTAACATGTGTTTGCACGTTTCTTCTCTCATTCACTTGTTCATGTTGCAGCGCCAGGGCCAAAAGTTAAGGCGGCTATCTAATCTTTTCGGTTGTCGTGACCCCGAGTACGTATCACCAGAACGTTCTGGGTCGGCGACACCATCAGATCCCATTTCTGGCGATGGTAATCCTTTGGATGATGAGGATGTTGGTGTGGTCACCCAAGAGGTATGGCATTGCTAACTACATGCTCACGGTACGGTTGTTGTTGCAATGCTAACTACATGCTCACACACGGTCTTTCCTTAACTTTTG
Source organism: Secale cereale (assembly GCA_902687465.1). Lineage (NCBI taxonomy): Eukaryota > Viridiplantae > Streptophyta > Magnoliopsida > Poales > Poaceae > Secale > Secale cereale. Next base: position 173,167,539 of record LR738710.1, read on the forward strand.
TGTTTGAATAGGCTCCTGACGATATGGTCTTGGGGAAGTACAAGCCTCGTTCTGCAATCAAGTTAAAACCTAGAAGGGAATACAAGAAATACACACCCGATGACTTTACCCAGAAAGGCAAAAGGGCGGTCGAAACCTCGCGGATGGCGGCTTTGGATGACTACTTGGATGACGATGAGGATGAGGAGGCGGAGCCGCAGCCGGAGCGGGTTCCTCTTCCTAGGAAGGTCAAGAAGACATGTGTGAAGAACCGAGGTGGAGCCAGCAAGCGCGGAAGGAACTAGTCATATTTCTATATGTGTCTCTTTTTGTAATGTCGAACGCTATGTCGGACTAGTGTCTCTATTCCTATATGTGTTGAACTTGTCATATTTATATATGTGTTGAACTAGTCTCTATATCTATATGTGTTGAACTTGTCCTATTTCTATATGTCTTGAATTAGTCTCTATTTCTTGTTGTGTCCAACTTGTCCTATTTATATATGTCTTGAACTAGTCTCTATATCTATATGTGTTGAACTTGTCCTATTTCTATATGTCTTGAACTTGTCCTATTTCTATATGTCTTGAATTTGTTCTACTATTAATCACATGTGCAACGCCTGCAACAGAGGCGCTGCACTGTATAGTACAACGCCTGCCTGCAAGGCGCTGCACTGTATAGTGCAACGCCTCTGTAGCAGGCGCTGCACATGCCCGTATCTAACAGCAGAACAACAGAAGGTTCTGTTGTCATACAGGCATGTGCAACGCCTGCCACAGAGGCGCTGCACTATACAGTGCAGCGCCTCGTAGGCAGGCGCTGCACATGCCTGTATCTAACAACTGATACAGCGCGTCTGGTGGATAACTGCCTGTGCAGCGCCTGGCTCGGGGGCGCTGCACATTACAATGTGCAGCGCCTGAGTGGGAGGCGTTGCACGGCCGGGGTGCGGGCCAGGGGCTGCCACGGTGGACAGGCGTGCAACGCCTCTGTAGCAGGCGCTGCACAGAAGGGTGCAGCGCCGTCGTGGCGGGCGCTACACAAAAAGGTTACGGGAGTGAAATAGTTTCGCAAGCGGTTCATTTTGTGAATTTGTTGCCACAACAGGTCAAAATAGTCAAATTTGCCCGAAAACGCGTGCACGCCCAATCCGTCAACTCTGACTGATGTATGTCGTCTTCAGGAGATCAGCCGGGCATCGACCAGATAGGTGCAGCTGAGCTGCCCGACTGACCAATTACCGAATCATCCAAGAAACACTTTTTTTTAAGGAGCCAGCAACGCTGGATAGATTATACTATTGATAAGCAGGCAGAAGCAAAACAAATTTACAGATCGGCCAAGATGGCCAAGGAGTAAAAAGAGAAGAAAAGGAGAAAAGAGAAACAATAAACGTATCGCCATCCAAGACACTTGCTTAGTTGCCTTCAGGTTCGTTGCAGCACAGGATATTATCGAAATAGGCTTTCGCACCGCTTTATAAATAAAGCAACCACCAAGCCCCGCAGCACAGGATATTCGATGCGTAGGTTCTGGTACAATCTTAGAGCAAACTAAACAAACAATTAGAGCTCGTAATGTATCACTGGCCATATCATGTCATCACTCATGTGATGTCTCCTCAATATTCCAAAATAATTTAACTACACTTAAGTAGAGATGGATAGGCAGAGGAAGTGAGTAAACAACCACCAAGATGCAGGTGACCTACCAGGCCACCAAAGCACCAAAGTTCAGCCAGATCACTACTAGTGTCCACCGCAAACATGCATGCATGTACACACCAGCTGCATGTAGGGTGTAGCATTTTGGCTATAAATACCAGCCTTCTTCTATCTCCCAGCCATGAGCCATCACACCAAGAACCAGAAGCACACACGGCATCAACCATGTTGTGCAAGAACACCATGGCCCTTGTGGCGCTGCTGCTTTCATGCAGCTCCATGACCATGAGCAGCGCAGCACGGCACCTAGAGGAGGCTGTACCCAAGAAGGAGTATCCACCACATCCGATCGTCCCGGAGCTGCCAAAGCCCGAACTCCCACCGCACCCTACCATGCCCGAGCTGCCCAAGCCTGAACCACATCCCCTTGTGCCCGAAGTGCCACACCCCATGGTGCCGGAGACGCCAAAGGAGCCTGGTGTGCCACACCCCGTGGTGCCAGAGGTGCCAAAGCATGAGCTGCCACCACACCCTTCTATGCCCGAGCTCCCGAAGCCTGAACTACCGCATCCGGCTGTGCCGGAGACTCCAAAGGAGCCTAAAGTGCCACACCCTGTGGTGCCAGAGGTGCCAAAGCACGAGCTTCCACCGCACCCTGCTATGCCCGAGATCCCGAAGCCCGAACTGCCGCATCCGGCTGTGCATGAGGTGCCAAAGGAGACTCAAGCGCCACACCCAATCGTACCGGAGGTGCCAAAGGAGCACGGTCTGCCACACCCTATCGTGCCGGAGGTGCCAAAGGAGCCTGAAGTACCACACCCCGTTGTGCCGGAGGTACCAAAGGAGCACGAGCTACCACACCCTGCGATGCCAGAGTTGCCGAAGCCTGAAATGCCACACCATGTCGTGCCAGAGGTGCCAACGGAGCCCCATGTGCCGCACCCTGAGGTGCCGATAGAGCACGAGTTACCGCACCCTGCCATGACAGAGGTCCCGAAGCACGAAATGCCACTGTACCCCAAAGCCGAGCTGCCCCCAAAGCCCGAGTTCCACTTTCCAGAGCCAGAGTCCAAGCCATGATCGGACTAGCTACATTCTCGTAGTGCCTGTTCTCTAAGTATTAATGTTATAGCATACACTATGTGTGTGCTCGTGTGTGTTGTGTACTTATCATTAGAGCATGAGCTCTCGTTCTCGACCGGAGTGTTCTGTCTGAGTGGTGTTGCATGGTGCAGCTGCTCAATGTTTTTCCCTTCTTCCCTTTACATGTGTATACACGATGTATATGATATGTACATATGAATATGTTTTTGTGTTTGGAGTGTATTTTATATTGGATCGCATTTTGTGTTTGGAATTACATATGTGCATCACTAAAGACTTCTTATGTTTTGGCTATATTATGCGCGCGTAGGAAAAATTTCAATCTTGAGCGGACAAATTCTTGTTTTTGGTCTTTTGATTAGTAACAGAGAAGGCCTCGAAGCCCAGGTTTCATCCGAAGCATAATAAGATAACAACGTCTCTACCAAAAGATACCAGCGGTTTATGACTTCTTTTTATGAATAGTTATTTTTCAAAGAAGGCAGAAGATTTGCCTTATCATTTAATTAAGCTTTTTTTTTCGGGTAATCATTTAATTAAGCTGAATAGAATCGTCCAGTGGATTGACGGAAAACAAGATAGAAAACCGTTACAACAAGATTACATGCAAACTACTGACAAAGCATGAATCTCCACGACCGCCCCGACAGACAAACAAACACCCCCAACCAGCTACAAGCACAAAACCTTGTCCATGGATCGCATCTCAAAGAAGCCACCATTGAAAATGCATAGACAAAGACATCAGACTTGACAACCTGAAAAAAAAAATGAAACATGCATGAAAGAACTGCAGACACCTTCCATATGACGCAACTCTTCTTGTTTTTGCTCCTAAATGATTTCTCCTTTGAAATGCCAGAACGATGGCTAGCCCACACCCTATGTACTTGTCCCTGGTTGCCTTCTACTATAGGAGGCAACTAACCCTCTTGCTAGATTCATGGTCAGCACCTCGAATTTAGCAGTCAATTCGCAAACCTTTCTACCAAAGATAGGGTCAGAAACGAGTAAATTGCTCAAAACCACCACATTTATGGCCAAGGAACTAAAAACCACCGCTTTTGTAAAAAATAGCAGAAGACCACAAACTCTACGTCAAGTGAGTAATGAATCACACTGATTCAATATTGAGCCGTGTCTAATAGCAAAATTGACGGGTGGGACCCGTCTGTCTGGGCTGCTGTGGCGAAGAAGTCAAAGTTTGACCTGATGAGGTGGATGGGGGGCCCACTTGTCTGCCTCACACCTCCTTCTTCCTCAATTTTTTCTCTCCCTCCCCTTCTCACGGGCTCCACCGGCAGTTTGAGGCCAACGTGAAGAGGTGCGATCGTCGGCAAGCCCCGCCCCGCGCCCCTGCCCGGCTTCCCCCGCATGCCCGACCCGCCGCTCTTGCGGCTTCCCCGCGGCAAAGTTGATAGCTGCGGCGGCACCACCGCGCATGACAAGCCGTTCAAGGTCTGCCGCCGCTTGCTGCTACTCCCGCCATCGCTACTCCCACCGCCGTGGCTTGCTACTGCTCCCGTCGTCGTCGTGTAATGTTTGCTGCTGCCCCTGCAGCCGCCGCTTGTTGATGCTCCCATGGCCTCTGCTTGTTGCTGCTCTCCCTGCCGTCACTTGCTTTTGCTTCCGCCGCCATCACTTCCAGCTGCTCCCGCAGCCGCCTCTTGCTGCCGTAGATCCACCGGCGATAGGGACGACAATGCGAGGTCGCCCGTGCCCAGAGCAAGCTCACCGGAGCAGATTAGTGGGAAGGAAGAAGGAGAAGAGGGGAAATAAAATGTGTGGCTAACAGGTGGGACCCTGTCCACCTCAGCAGGTTAACACATTGACTAGGACTAATCTTTGCCACATTAGCCCGACAGACATGCCCCACCCGTCAGTTTTGCTATTAGACGCAGTAAGTTCCGAAATAGTGCAATTTGTTACTCACTTGCCGCATTATTGGTGATTTTATTGTTTTTGGTAAAAGCGGTGGTTTTGAGCAATTTACTCCCTCAGAAGCATACTGACGCATCGGATGCCACAACCGCGTCACTCACAGGACCAACCTAGTCGATGTGTTGGACCAGAGCTACAACCTCAATGATGTCCTGGCTCATAGAGGCAGCCGACACGTAAGGAAACATCAAGTTCTCCTTTAAAATCACGACCCAAGAGCATGCGCTGATTGCCATGCCTATCACCAATGATAGAGGTGAATACAACTTCCCACATAGCTCCTATAGCTCAGACATAATTTCCGGCAATGGAGCCACGACCTTGGCACAACATGAATCAAGGACGGACAAGGTCTAGCACGAGGGGTTGAACATGCAAGTGTGCATGCCTCTTCCCAATATGCAAATCCAAGGTGGAGCTTGGGCAACACAGACACAAGAGACATAACCATGATTATGCCAAGGTGGCCTCTGCTCTCTTCAAAAGACTCCCAACACGTATTAGACAACCGCGGAACTCAGTGTAAAGCAACCTGATTTGCTCCATCTGGACGGGTTACAATGACACGTCTCTCGATGTTGCATCATCGACGGGTGCAGGCGGTGGAGCAGTATGTCGGATAATCGTGGACCAGTCACCGCAAGGCTTTGCACGATAAAAGCGAGCTTTTATTGCTGAAGTGGAGGCAACTCGTGAACCAAATCAGTCCTCTACATTCGAGGGTGCAATGACCTCTGGGAAGTTACCGAAACCAACAATACTTCACCAAGATCATCGCACTGGGGGGAGGGGTGTGGATGAGCTATGAAGGCAGTGCGACACAAGGAACCGAAGGTGAACAACACGCCAAATGTCAATGTGCCAGCATCCCAAATGATCTCCTTGAGATTTACGCATGCAACACATAGGAACACAGTGGATGCCAATGCCCGCAAATGACCATCTGGATGTTGATGAGAATGACCCTGAAATGAACATGCCTTGGCCAATTCCTACAAATTATCTATAACCTTATAACTACAGATCTTTATAACCTTTATCACAACAACTAAGAAATACATGCAATATTATGTCGTTATGGCAAATAATAAAAATCAAAATATCCATTAAAGGTACTTACAAAATATATACTCTCAAAAGATTTGGAGGAAATTAAAGGTATCACAAACTCGTTTTTTAAGGATCTTTATTCCTGCGATACTATGATAAATCCGTCTCGTATTATTTCGCTTGTGAAACCAAAGGTGAATGAGAATATGAATCAAGAACTCTGCAAACCTTTTTCTGTACAAGAAATTAGCGATGCTCTCTTTCAAATTGGGCCGATGAAGGCCCCGGGACCAGATGGGTTTCCAGCCGGTTTTTTTCAAAGAAACTGGGGTTTACTCAAGATGGACATTGTTCGGGCTGTCCAACAATTCTTTGAGTCCGGATTTATGCCAGAGGGGATTAATGATACAACTATTGTTCTTATTCCTAAAATTAAGAATCCCCAGTCCATAAAAGATTTTCGACCTATTAGTCTGTGCAATGTCATTTACAAAATTATCTCCAAGTGCCTTGTCAACAGATTGAGACCTCTGCTGGATGGTATGATCTCCCCTACCCAAAGTGCTTTTATCCCTGGAAGATTAATTTCGGATAATGCTCTTATCGCATTTGAATGTATGCACTCGTTGAATACATTGAAAGATTCTCGTGGCGAATACTGTGCATACAAACTGGACCTAGCTAAAGCATATGACCGTGTTGATTGGAAGTTTTTGGAATGTATGCTTCGAGCATATGGGTTTGATCCAATCTGGATTAAATGGATTATGACTTGTGTTACCTCTGTGAAATTCTCTGTGCGCTTTAATGGCCAGCTGTTAGAATCTTTTCATCCTTCTCGTGGTCTAAGGCAAGGGGACCCTTTATCGCCATACTTATTCCTCTTTGTGGCTGAGGCCCTTTCACTATTACTCAATGATGCATCGGCAAGAGGGGTTATCCAAGACTTCCGGCTAAACAGACATGCTCCAGGTATATCTCATTTATTATTTGCTGATGATAGTCTACTATTTTTTAAGGGCTCTCTGGAGCAAGCTCTAGCCATTAAGGATATTTTGGTGGCATATGAGGATGGTACAGGCCAATTATTAAGTCCTGACAAGTGTTCCATCTTATTTGGCAAAAATTGTCCTATTGAGATCCAAGTGTATCTTCTGGTTATATTGAAAATCACATGTGATGGGTTTGAGGATAAATATCTTGGATCGCCGATCCCAGAAGGTCGCATGAAGGCTGGCAATTTTCAATATACAAAGATAAAGCTCTTAAGAGGGGGTCAGACTGGGTCAAAAAATATGCTTCTAGCGGGGCGAAGGAAATCCAGATTAAGGCTGGTATTCAGGCCATTATGGTTTACGCCATGAGTATTTTTAAATTTCCTGTGTCTCTTTGTGATGAGCTATCTCAAATTATAAGGAATTTTTGGTGGGGTGATGAGGAAAATAGGAAAAGAACTCATTGGGTGGCTTGGGACAAATTGACGAAGCCAAAAGGCGAAGGGGGTATGGGTTTTCGTGATCTCAGGATTTTCAATCAAGCACTTTTGGCCAAACAAGCTTGGCGATTACTGGTTTTTCCGGACTCTTTGTGTGCAAAGGTGATGAAAGCTAAATATTACCCTCATGGGCATCTTATTGATACCGTCTTCCCTCAAGCGACTTCGCTCACGTGGCAAGGTATTATGCATGGACTCGAGTTGTTGAAGAGGGGTATCATATGGAGAGTCGCCGATGGAGCGAGTATAAATATATGGAGGGATAATTGGCTACCAAGGGATTCTGGCCTTAAAATATCTGCTAAGAGAACCAGAACTAGGGTCAAATGGGTTGCTGATCTTTTGATGAGTGGCTCAAGGAGATGGGATGAGAATTTAATCAGGCATTTGTTTTTCCCTCATGACGCTGAGGAAATTTTAAAGTTACGCATTCTTAACTTCAGTGAGGGTGATTTCATCGCCTGGCACCATGAGAAAAGTGAGGTGTTTTCAGTGAAGAGTGCGTATATGTTGGCCCTCAATTTGAAGGACTCGAACATGGTAGTGGGGAACTCCAGTGTAGCGGTTAATGGGGAAAGGAGGCTATGGAATATTATTTGGAAGGCTAACATCCCCCCGAAGATTAGAATCTTTGCTTGGAGAGCTGCATCTAATAGCCTAGCTGTACAAGTCAACAGAGTAAAACACCATCAAGCTACACTAGGTATGTGCTCAATCTGTGGTGTGGAAGATGAAAGTGTTTTTCATGCTTTGGTATGCTGCCCCAAGGCACGTGCGCTTCGTATGGGTTTGCGAGAGGTGTGGAATTTACCGGCTGAAGATATGTTAAAATGCTCGGGGCCGGATTGGTTACTTATTTTGTTGGATCAGTTAAGCTCGCCTGTGCGTGAACAAACCATATTCATGTTCTGGAGAGCCTGGCATTTGAGAAATGACTTGATCTTTGGTAAAGGGAAGGAACCTATATCGGCCTCAGTGAGTTTTACCCAAAATTACTGGGCATCTTTCTCGGCTTGTCATGCAACCAGGAAGGTAGAGGTAAGTAATAAAGGTAAGGGTGTGATCGATGGATTTCAACCCAGTAGCATTGTGGAGAGGAATTGTGTTCCCTGGCTGCCTCCCACATCGGACTTTCTCAAGATTAATGTTGATGCTAGCTTTGTGGAGGCCATTAGAGCTACGAGCGTAGGGGTGGTTGTCAGAAATCATATTGGAGAAGTTCTTATCTCCTCTTGGGATTATATTGGTATTTGTTCTAGTGCTGACGAAGCGGAACTTCGAGCGACCATCTCAGGCCTGTACATCGGTATCACCCTTCACAAGCCCATAATTTTAGAAACTGACTGCTCTTTCGTGGCCTCTGTTTTTGCAAATAATAATCTGGACAGGTCAAACCTTGTTGATTTGAAGAAGGAAGCGTTGAGTGTTTCCAAGATGATGAGTATGTTTAAAATAACCAAGATAAACAGGAAGGCGAATATGGTGGCACATGAGATTGCAAAATTTAGTTTTTCAAATAGGTCTGATGGTATCCTTATTAATAGTGTCCCGCCCTGCGTGGCTAAAGCTGTAGCGAACGATTGTATGAACATTTTTGTTAATTAATTAATATATGGGTGGAGTTTTCAAAAAAATATATATATACTTTTACCCATTTGATTCACAAAAATGTTCTAACTGGGGTCTAAACAACAAGGTATGCTAATGAAGTTAGTGACTGTACGTAATTTGCAATATTATTTATTTTGCATAAACTTTAACATATTTATTTTTGTGAGAATTGTTCTTGTTGTTATATGGGGAGTAAAAACGACCCCTGGTGTAATATATAACAGAACGAGAAGGAGAATGACATTTTGGAGCTCGGCCTCCATGGTGGTCAGACTTTTTGGTTTCAAAAAAATTGTACAAGTACACAAGAATGTGATGTTTATGTGTGTAAAATTTCAGAATGAAATACATTTAGATGTGATCCACGCAAAAAGAAAAAAATCATGAACTTTTGGGATGAATAGTATCATGTGTTGAAAAGCCATAGTTTTGTCTTTTTGCATAGTCCTTGTTTCAACGTATTTTGTTATTAAAATTTACACATGTGTGTGTTTTGCCTTCATGTATATCTTTATTTGTTTTAGAATTTTCTGAAATGTCAAAATGTGGATTTTGTTGAATTTTAAATTTTACAAAAACCGGCCTCCATGGAGGCCGGGCTCCAAAAGTAATTTTTGAATGAAAACGAATTAATAATTGATAGCCTTTTGTTCTTTAGCTTTGGTTAGTGTATTTTTCTTAAAGCGCCATACTTTTAGGCTATCAAGTACTCTCATTATTACTCGCTACTTTTCAAATAAGCTTTCACCTCGCTTTATAAATAAAGCAACGATCCATACAATCAGCATCCAAACATCATAAGAAGAACGATGACTGGCGGAACAACACACTCATGCCTAAAAAAACATAAAATAAATAGAAAGCCACCTAGTGGCAGCAGCCAAGCGGCGCTATGACGACGATAGCCGACGTGTTGTAGCCAGAAGCGCATCCATCGTGAGGCCGAGACGATCACGATCACGCAGCCTCGAGAGCGGGTGCCAGTGCTGCAAAAAAGCAAGGAATTTGAAGGAGTCAAACTCCTTCCTCGGAAATACCTTCTCAATCATCATTTTATTATGAGTCGTACAAAGTATCCATATCATCGCCACAAAGATAAGCCAAAATAAACGGTGATGGTACGACTATTGCATAGAGGAAGCCCACGAGGTTCATGGCCTCCCAATCGGGCCCAATGCCTCACAGACGAACGTCCATAACACCCTCGCCGCCATACAAGAGAATAGGATATGGGTGCCAGCAGGGCCGGTCCTGAGATTTCGGGGGCCCGAGACGAAACTAGAATCCGAGGCCCCCTAACAAATGCCAAAATACAGATAATGACCAATATTTTTGGCCACAACACTGTGGGACATTGAGCGTTCATTCAAAAGTGCTACAACATTATATGCAGAGCATGTACACACGAAGGCTTGATATCAATCATCGAAAGCGTGTGTAAGCGTTAGGGCATTAGAATTTCCAATATGTATATATGAAATATTATTGGTAAACACTTAAAATGCATAAAGCGGTTCACAGCAAATAGGAAACGTACCTTCTATAATCACATCGTCAGGGTGACCGGTGGCCATGGTGCGTCCTCTTGGCGACTTGGCCTCTCGCCTCTCGGTGTGGTGGCGTGGGGTCTGGAGATGCAAATCTCGGAGTCAAATGACACCACGCACGTGCACAATTCATCCACGAGGCTGCTATATTTATCCGAGAAAACAATGGTGAATATTTTATTATTTATCGACCATTATGATATGGCGAATGTAATTCACAATTATGTACGTACGAGGGAAAAGATACAGACATATATTTACTGGTTCGTCAGTACTACACAACACAGATAACATCAGTTAAGTAGAATCAGATCACGTTTGACGACGTCCATCTTCCAACTCCAAACTGTGTTTATCCTGAATGAAATCAAGAACAAAACAAAAAGATACTGCTGCCTCATGCCGCATCTTTTCTTTGATTTTGCTGCTGCTCTACATATGTCTTTCTTCAAACTTCACTTCAAACACTTACCAGCATCATGTCCACGATTCATGCGAGCAAAAAAGATATACTTAACCTTTTCCATCTTCATGGCATAACATGGGCACATGCCAATAGATAATGGATTAGATCACATCTAGGAGAATTGGAGGAATCAAGGATGGGTGGACAAGGATAATCAGGAAGGAAAGATGGGTCATCGTAGAAGATCTTACTAATTGGTTGGCGTGGAACAGCTACAAGCGGTCAACGGATTTCTCCACTCGAAGCGAAGTACACGGTTGATGCGGCGGCGTAGGCCAAAAGCTAGGGTTCACAACGCTACAGCGGGGCACATCGGATCTCAAGGTTGCGGGAGGAGTCCATTGAGTTCGCTAGAAAAAAAAGAAGACCGATCCAAGTTGTATCGTTCGTGACTAGGCCTTTGGACGATTGAAAAGGCAGCACAGGCCCAGGTTGGGGGCCCCTTGATTTCGGGGGCCCGGGGCGGCCACCCCCACCCCCCAGGCCGGGCCTGGGTCCCAGTCTCTGGTACCATGCAGAGAGGGTACATGACATTCCCCAGGTCATGCCGCTGAAGTACCTTTGTCTCCAAAAGGCGACTTCATAGTAACTTCCACACGAGGATCCAAATCCTTAGGGGTACTCACTTGGTCCAGGTTTGTTAGCCCATCGTATCTTGGGTCAAATGTTGATCATACATGTGATTGACAAATATAAATAATATGTCATAAAAATTAAATTGTTGGATTTGTATTCAAAAGTAGTTTCCAATGAAACTATTTTTTCTACATAGTATAACTTAAAATTATGGTAAAAAAACAATCCAAAATTAAATGAAGCCCAATAATTCTGGACAGAGAAAGCAGCTGGTACCTGAAGATTTTGCGTGCGTGTGGGTTTGGTACATGAAGAGTTACTAACTTAAGTCGCCTGAAGAATGGTCACGCCAACATCAAAAGGAAGGCGTCATGGAATGGTCCTTTTCAACTCGATGTGGAAGTAGCAAAGTCAAATATATACATATACTTCATCACACTACTGTATATCTATCTCAGCAGCTGCTTGTCCTTGACATCCAAGTCTGCTCATTTGATTTACACAAATAGCATCTGATCTGCTCTCAGTATACCCGGAAGCCGTTTTCTGCTCAACTCGCAACCGAGCAACCGAGCAACCAATGCAAGAAAATGCTCAAAAGCGCACTGCAGCCACAATATAAAATTACTAGCATTGAAGAAGCACGGCGCCCGCGGTGCCCGTGACCGATTTCATCTGTATATTTTTATTTCTTTTGGATTACTGTTCACGGCAATGCATAGTGCTGGTCTACAGATTTTATTGTTCCGGTTTATTCGGGTGTATTGTTCTCGGTTACAATTTCGATACAAGTTTCGGTTTACGATTTGGGTGGGTTAATGTTTTCGGTTAATTTCGGTATCGTTCCCTTTCACTTGTTTTACTGCTTCGGGTCAAGGGAGGAGGAGTCCCATTATTTTGAATTTTTTTATATTTCTTCTGGAGTACTGTTCGTGTGAATGCATAATGTTGTTTTACTTTTTTTAGTTGTTTCGGTGTATTTGGGTGTATTGTTCTTATTTAAAATTCAGTTAATGTCTTAGTTTTATGGTTCGTGCGGGTTAATATTTTCGGTTTATTTAGGTGTTGTTCCATTTTACTGGGTTTACTGCTCCAAATTATTCGGGGTTGTTGTTTCAGTTTATTTAGGCTATTGTTTTAGTTGGTAGTCCTAAGTTTATTCGGATAATGTTCTAGTTTTTGTTCGGGTATTTGTTAGTGCTCTTTTAACTGTTGTTGTGTTGTAAAAATAGGCACTAATCAGTCAAAAACTTATTTTACCCATGAATTATTGTTTATGCAAATATACAGTTCTGGCCTACTGTTTTTGTGACCTGGCAGCACCATCAGAAAGGATCAGGAGATGTTTGAGGCAGTTGTGCATCAGTATGCCAGTGTTGAGAAATGATGTATATAAAATTCTAAATCCTAACTCTGTATATAAGGATGCGAGGGTGGAGGACAGAGAGAATAATTAGCTAAGAGTTTATAATGGTCTATCTTGCGTGCCAATATGATAGTAAAATGTTTGTGATGTGGTATGATGGGTGGTATCCTCCTTTGAACGATTTAAGTGACTTGACTTGGCACATGTTCACGCATGTAGTTGAAACAAATCAACATAGCCTTCACGATATTTATGTTCATGGTGATTTATATCCTACCCATTCTTGCATCCATTGTTGATTAATTTTAATGCATGTTCATGACCGTTGTTGCTCTCTAGCTGGTCGCTTCCCAGTCTCTTTCTAGCCTTCACCTGTACTAAGCGGGAATACTGCTTGTGCATCCACTTCCATAAACACCAAAGTTATTCCATATGAGTCCACCATACCTTCCTATATGCGGTATTTACCTGTCATTCCAAGTAAATTTGTATGTGCCAAACTCTAAACCTTCAAATGAAATTCTGTTTTGTATGCTCGAACAACTCATGTATCAACTAGGGCTGTCTATATCTTCCATACTAGGTTGGTTATTCTCACGATGAGTGGACTCCGCTCATCATTCATGAGAAAATGGTTGGTAACCGGGATGCCCGGTCCCATGCTCAAAATCATAATAATTAAACAAAACTCCCCCAGGTCTGTTGCTGGTTTGGACGGTACCCGTTGTTTCGGGCTAGCCGTGGAGTGTGCTTGTTGGTGGTTGGGGGAGTATAAACTTTACCATTCTGTTTGGGAACCACCTATAATGTGCGTAGCATGGGAGATATCGAGATTCTTGGTTGTTATGTTGACAATGAAAGCATACCGCTCAAAATGTTATTCAATCTTTATTTAAAAATCGAGCTCTGGCACTTTTACAAATCCCTGCTTCCCTCTGCGAAGGGCCTATCTATTTACTTTTATGCAGAGTCATCACCCTCTTATCAAAAAGCACCAGTACGAGAGCACCTCTGTCGTTGCATGTATTACTGTTAATTCGCATTAAGTATGATCATGACTGGATCTCTTTTACCATGAATTACAATGTCTAGTCAGTCCTTGATCTTTAAAGGTGCTCTCCATTTATGTTTTGCGGTCTCAGAAAGGGCTAGCGGGATACCATCCTGTTATATCATATCATGATTGTTTTGAGAAGTGTTGTCATCCAAGGTTTATTATTATTGCTCGCTAGTTGATTATGCCATTGATGTGAGTAGTCTTGAGACCTGAAAGTTATTGTGAATGTGGTTAGTTCATGATCTTGTTGAAAACCTGAATACTAGCTTACGTATTTACAACAACAAGAGCAAACAGAGTTTGTCAAAGTTTGTCTTTATCACTTTCAGTTTATCAACTGAATTGCTTGAGGACAAGCAAAGGTTTAAGCTTGGGGAAGTTGATACATCTCCAACTTATCTACTTTTCCAAACCCTTTTTCCCTTGTTTTGGACTCTAACTTGCATGATTTGAATGGAACTAACCCGGACTGAAGCTGTTTTCAGCAGAACTGCCATGGTGTTGTTTTTGTGCAGAATAAAAAGTTCTCGGAATTGCCTGAAAATCAACGGAGAATTATTTCAGAAAATATAAAAAATATCTGCAAGAACATACTCACCGAGGGGCCCACGACCTGTCCTCGAGGGTGGGGGCGCGCCCCCCTGCCTCGAGGGCCCCCCGATGCTCCACCGACGTACCCCCAGGTCCTATATCTTCCGTTTCGGGGATAAAAAAATCAGAGAGAAGGAATTATCGCGTTTTACGAGACAGAGCCACCGCCAAGCCCCAATCTCTCTTGGGAGGGCTGATCTGGAGTCCGTTCGGGGCTCCGGAGAGTGGAGATTGTCGCCATCGTCATCATCAACCTTCCTCCATCACCAATTCCATGATGCTCACTGCCGTGTGTGAGTAATTCCATCGTAGGCTTGCTGGACGGTGATGGGTTGGATGGGATCTATCATGTAATCGAGTTAGTTTTGTTAGGGTTTGATCCCTAGTATCCACTATGTTCTGAGATTGATGTTGCTATGACTTTGCTATGCTTAATGCTTGTCACTAGGGCCCGAGTGCCATGATTTCAGATCTGAACCTATTATGTTTTCACGAATATATGTGTGTTCTTGATCCTATCTTGCAAGTCTATAGTCACCTACTATGTGTTATGATCCGGCAACCCCGAAGTGACAATAATCGGGACCACTCTCGGTGATGACCATAGTTTGAGGAGTTCATGTATTCACTATGTGTTAATGCTTTGGTCCGGTACTCTATTAAAAGGAGGCCTTAATATCCCTTAGTTTCCAATAGGACCCCGCTGCCATGGGAGGGTAGGACAAAAGATGTCATGCAAGTTCTTTGCCATAAGCACGTATGACTATATTCGGAATACATGCCTACATTGCATTGATGAACTAGAGCTAGTTCTGTGTCACCCTAGGTTATAACTTCTACATGATGAATTGCATCCGACGTAATTTCCCATCACCGATCCAATGCCTACGAGCTTTACCTATATTGCTAGTCGCTTATTTACTTTTCCGTTGCTACTATCACAAAAACTACAAAACACTATCGTTACTTTTATTGCTGCTACCGCCACTATCATATTACTTTGCTACTAAACTATCTTGATGCAGATACTAAGTTTCCAGGTGTGGTTGAATTGACAACTCAGCTGCTAATACTTAAGAGTATTCTTTGGCTCCCCTTGTGTCGAATCAAAAAATTTGGGTTTAATACTTTACCCTCGAAAACTGTTGCGATCCCCTACACTTGTGGGTTATCAGTCTGTTACATTCAGATCCGTATGTATTTCGCCAATTTCTATGTCTACAGTGCTCTGCATGGAGCTACTCTAGATAATTGCTCCCACTTTCAATACGCATTCAGAATGATACTTAGAGTCGTCTGGATTGGTGTAAAGCTTGCATCGGCATAACTCTTTACGACGAACTCTTTATCACCTCCATAATCGAGAAACATTTCCTTAGTCATCCAGTAAATAAGGATAATTTTAACCGATGTCCAGTGATCTACTCCTGGATCAATTTTGTACCTCCATGCCAAACTCATGGCAAGGTACACAACAGGTTTGGTACACAACATGGCATACTTTATAGAGCCTAAGGCTGAGGCATAGGGAATGACTTTCATTCTTTCTCTATCTTATCCAGTGGTCGGGTTTTGATTCTTACTCAACTTCATACCTTACAACTCAGGCAAGAACTCCTTCTTTGACTGATCCATTTGAACTTCTTCAAAATATTATTAAGGTATGTACTCATTGAAAATCTTATCAAGCGTCTTAATCTATCTCTATAGATCTTGGTGCCCAATATGTAAGCAGCTTCGCCGAGGTCTTTTATTGAAAAACTCTATTAAACAATCCTTTATGCTTTCCAGAACATTCTACATCATTCTCAATCAACAATATGTCATTCACATATACTTATCAGAAAGGCTGCAGTGCTCCCACTCACGTTCTTGTAAATACAGGCTTCACCGCAAGTCTGTATAAAACCATATGCTTTGTTCACACTATCAAAGCGTATATTCCAACTCTGAGAGGCTTACACCAGTCCATCAATGGATCCTGGAGCTTGCACACTTTTGTTAGCACCTTTAGGATCGACAAAACCGTCTGGTTGCATCAAATACAACTCTTTTTAAGGGATCCAAAAGGAATGCAGTTTTGACATCCATTTGCCAGATTTCATAAAATGCGGCAATTGCTAACATGATTCGGACAAACTTTAAGCATCGCTACGAGTGAGAAAATCTCATCGTAGTCAACACCTTGAACTTGTCGAAAACCTTTCGCAACAAGTCGAGCTTTGTAGACAGTACCATTACCATCAGTGTCAGTCTTCCTCTTAAAGATCCATTTATTTTCAATGACTTGCCGATCAATGGGCAAGTCAACCAGAGTCCACACTTTGTTCTCATACATAGATCCCATCTCAGATTTCATGGCCTCAAGCCATTTTGCAGAATCTAGGCTCATCATCGCTTCCTTATAGTTCATAGGTTCATCATGGTCTAGTAACATGACTTCCAGAATCGGGTTACCGTACCGGCGCGGAACGCACTCTGGTTGACCTACGAGGTTCAGTAGTAACTTGATCTGAGGTTTCATGATCATCATCATTAGCTTCCATTTTAATTGGTGTAGGAATCACTGGAACTGTTTTCTGTGATGAACTACTTTCCAATTCGAGAGAAGGTACAATTACCTCATCAAGTTCTACTTTCCTCCCACTCACTTCTTTCGAGAGAAACTCCTTCTCTAGAAAGGATCCATTCTTAGCAACGAATATCTTGCCTTCGGATCTGTGACAGAAGGTGTACCCAACAGTTTCCTTTGGGTATCCTATGAAGGCACATTTCTCTGACTTGGGTTCAAGCTTATCAGGTTGAAACTTTTTCACATAAGCATCGCAGCCCCAAACTTTAAGAAACAACAACTTCGGTTTCTTGCCAAACCACAATTCATAAGGCGTCGTCTCAACGGATTTAGATGGTGCCCTATTCAATGTGAATGTAGTTGTCTCTAATGCATAACCCCAAAACGATAGTGGTAAATCGGTAAAAGACATCATAGGTCTCACCATATCCAATAAAGTATGGTTACGACATTCAGACACACCATTACGCAGTGGTGTTCCATGTGACGTGAGCTGTGGAAGTATTCAACATTGTTTCAAATGAAGACCAAACTCGTAACTCCAATATTCACCTCTGCGATCAGATCGTAGAAACTTTATTTTCTTGTTACGATGACTCTTTACTTCTGTCGGGGAAACTGATCGCCCACGAACACCTATGGGACCGGAGCCCCTTTTCGGTACGGCAAGGGAGCGGAGGGAGCACAAAGAGCAGATCGAGGGGCGCACGCGAGCAGTTTACCCAGGTTCGGGCCACACGGATGCGTAAAACCCTACTCCTGCCTTGGTTATATTGAGTTCTTGGCTCGGGAGCAAGAAGATCTACAGTACTAGCTACACCGAGCGTGGGAGTGATCAAGTTTCGGAACCTCCTCTACGTTGTGCATGGGCCTCCTTTTATAGTTCAAAGGGGTCACCGACAGGTGTCAACGTAGGCGAGGGTAAAAGCGTAAAATTGGTGGTAGTTGTAACAGTGCATGTACAGTGTACGCACAGTGGTCTATACCTAACCCAGATGGTGGGGGACAAGGGAATTGAATGCCCGTCACCGTCGCCCCAAAATAGTGCAAAAAGCGTCCGTCCGGGCGTCTCCGTTCGCCACGACGGAGGCCTCGTCATCGTGGTTTGCCACCGTGTACCCCCAGGCTGCACAGCCATCCGCCACGTGCCCCAGGAGGGGCCCCAGGGCGACGCGTGGCCAGGTGAGCTGGAGCGCAGGCACAGAGTGGAAGCTTGCCGCGGCAAGCACCTTGCTGGGGTCGCTACCTTGCCGGGCCCGGAAGCTTTCCGCTCTCCGGGTCTTGCCGGTGCGCGCGACGCGCCACGACATGTCTTCTGAAATGCTGTTCTTTGGCCTTCCTGGCAAGCTCCTCTTGCCAGGGTCTTGTGCAGAAGGGATGATCTCGAGCCTGGAGCGGCCTTCCCGGCAAGCTCCTCTTGCCGGGGTCTTGTTTCTTAACTTGAATACTTTGTTCTTGAATGGCTTCAAGGGAACCAGAGTGGGCTTTGGCGGGCGCGTGGTGAGCCTGACCACGGGACGCTGCTACTGCCCGTGCACAAGTCGGGATACTAAGGTACCCCTACTTTAGTACACCGACAGGAGCCCCCGGGCCTGGGCCACACAGGGTGCCGAGCGCTGCTGGGCCAGGCCCAAAACAGTGCACGGGCACACACATCCCACGGCGCGCCGTTTCCCACTCTGTATTCGCCGCATCCCTCCCTAACGGCACGCGTCGATTGCGGCGTCGTGGGAGAGATCGTGGCCTGTTTCTTTAATGGGAAAATGCGGAACGTCCCCCACCTCCCCCTTAAAAGCAGAGGAAGCAGGGGCAGTTCCCCCCCCATTGCTTCATTGCGTCTTCAATCTCCAGAAACCCCCGCCGCTCTCCGCCTCCCCAAAGGTCGACAGAGAGCCGAGCCCCACCCTTCCTCCGCCGTATCCAGCATCCTCAGCGCCGCCGACCCCCCTCGCCATCCCCGCCATGGCCCCGAAGAGCGACAAGGCGAAGAACGCGAAGTCCGAGAAGGCGGCGAAGCTGGCAGCGATGCGGAATAGGATGGTGGTCTTCCCGCCGAGGCTCGGCGCGAGGGAGCTGAGGGACAAGTACTACTTGTTCTGGGCGAGGGAGACGAAGGCTCACCCGCGCACCAGGGTCCTCCCCACCGAAGCCTGCGACATGTATCCGGGAGGTTACTACTACTTTGCTCTGTTCTTCCACTGTGGTCTTTGTCCTCCGTACTCCGAGTTCTTCTGCGACGTGATGAACACGTATGGATTCCACCTCCTAGATTTCACCCCGAATGCTGTCCTCACTATGGCCGTTTTCGCACATCTGTGCGAGAACTTTGTCGGGGTCCACCCCAACGTAGCTCTCTTCCGCCACTTCTTCACACCTAGAGTAGAGTCTGGGTCTCCACTCTCCGGTGGCATCTCTTGGATCTTTAGGCTCAACAAGAAAGAGGCGTACTTGATTGGAGAGCTCCGCGGCAAGTGGGATGAGTGGAGGGCCGATTGGTGCTGGATTGTGGAAGAGGAACCTCAGCAGTTTACATCACCTCGCCGGGCCGCAATAGTGCGCGGCAAGGACTGGAGCGATCTGGCCCCGAAGGACGAGAGGCTGAAGATTGCCCTTACTAGGATCCTTCGTCTCCGGGCCGCCAACCTTACTGTAGGTGAGGTCGGGGCGGATTTCCTTCGCCGCCGCATTGCCCCCTTGCAGGACAGGAAGAGGTCCGCTTGGGAATTTGGCAACGCGGCAGACTGCATGAGGCTGCGCCCCGGCCTGAATTACAACTTCACCGTCTTGGAACTCAAGGGAATGGTCCGCTCGCTGTTCAAGCATGACCCCAAGCACACGGAGTGGTTTACCCCGTCGCGGGGAGTAGTTCCATTATGCAATAATTCTTCACTTAGTGCCATCCGAGCGGTAATGCCTCTGTGTGATTCCCACGGGGTGGATCCCACTTGGCTGGCGCCTTCAGAAGAGACCGTGCAAACCTTCTTTGACAACCTGGTTGAGCGGCCGGTCAATCCCGAAGAGAAGAAGGGTCTCACCCGCGCGACCACCGACCGGGATGTGGCGTATATCGCTAGCAGAATGGAGGAGGCCACCGCAGCTGAGGCCGCGGGTGAGTTTGGTTACTCTGTGGAGGAGGCAGAAGTAGCGGATGCAGTGAGCAGGGCCGAGGAGGAAGAGATCCTCAAGCTGTTGAAGCCCGCCGGGAAGCCTGCCGGGGAGCCTGCCGGGGAGCCTGCCGGGAGTAGGGATGGCAACGGGGCCCTATACCCGCCAAACCCATGGGGATTTCATCTATTAGGGGGTGGGGATGGGCGAAAAACATCCCCATGGGGATATTTACCAAAGTAATTTATTCCCCATAGGGTACAATGGGGATGTGGATGATATCCTTTTCCCCAGACCCAATACCCATCGGGGACCCGGTTAGTAACTGTGACACTGCGGTCAACCTTAAAATATTCACAAAAAAACTTGCGAAAACAAAAAAAACTCTGAAAAAACCCTTAAACCTATCTCATGTCCTCACCTCAGCTGCCACGATGACCAAGAAGTCAATACACCTAGATATGCATTAGCAGGACAAGGACAACACCATTTATGTATGTTGATTATAGAGTGTCATATTATGTATATGAGTATTTGTTTATGGGGATGGGGACCCTAATGGGGCCCCGTTCCCCAGTGGGGCATGGGTATGGGGAAACTTCATCCCCAATCATGTAAACGGGGATGGGGATGGGATGATAGGGAGTAGATGGGGATGGGGATGTTGTAGGTATCCCCATAGGGGATTGTCCCCATTGCCATCCCTAGCCGGGAGGAGCGAGGCTGCCGGGCAGGGGACCGAGTCCAGTGAGCCCGCCGAGGAGGACGCCGAATCGGGCGATTCCGACGAAGACTCGGGCGGGTCACTGAACCTCGACGACGTTTCTTCATCCTCGGAGAATTCTCCGCCACCGCCAAGTCCTCCGCCACAGCCAAAGAAGCGCCTCCGCAAGACCACTGAGACGGCTAAGCAGCCGGCGCCCCGACAACAGCCGAAGCGTCGCTCGACGCGTGCCACCACGACGAGCAAGGTCGTCAAGGAGGCGCCTCGCGCCTCGGCGGCAAGCGGAGGGGGATCTTCCCGAACCGGTTCCGGCGCTCCTTCCGCCCCTCGGTCTTCGGCGACGCCCGGAGCGGGGTCTTCTCAGCCCACGGCTCCAGAGCACGCCAAGCGCTCGAGGGAGCCTACTCCTCCAGCTCCTCGCGCTGGGACGCGCGAAGCAGACTTTGACTTCTCCGCCCTTAGTTCCGACGAGGAGGAGGAAGAGTAAGCATTTGCAACTTTTATTTCCTTTGATTCTTTTTGCTCTTGTCTTGAATTCTCCTTGCCTAACTCTGATCTTGTTTGGCTTCCAGGACCCTGACCCAGAGGATGGCGAAGAGGGCCAATATCCCCGTAGTTGATCTTGAGGGGGACGAGCCCGTCGCAGCGGCAGGAGATGTGCCCGCGACAGGCTTGCCGGACCAGCCTGCTGCTTCGGAGAGCAGCCCCCAGCGCAGCCCCCAGCGTAAGTCTCTTGTTTACTTTTCTACTTGACGGGCGCGCTTGAGCTTCTTATCCTTACTAATGTCCTGTTCGCTTGTTGACTTGTGCAGAAGTGGAGCCGCAGCCGCAGGAGCATCAAGAGGCTGCTCCCGACGAGCCGCTCGTCCCACCCTCCCCGCCAAGGAGGAGTTCCCCGGCGAGGGAGGGTGCTCCGCCAAGGGCGGGTACTCCTCCAAGGGCGAGTACCCCGCCAAGGGCGAGCACCCCGACAAGGGTGGGCACCCCGCCACGGGAAGGCGCCAGCGGCCCTCCGCCGGCGGGAGCCACTACTACGCCGCCAAGGGAGGACTCCCCGGCAAAGATCCTCGTAGAGGACGAGGCCCGTGCAGGTAACCCTTGTACTTTCCTTCTCTTGAATTCTTATTTTTTGGATATTTGCTTGACGATTCTTCCTTTCTTTTTCTTCTATCAGATCCGCCCGCCCCGGAGTCGATGGAGACAGAGGCCATCGCCGAGGAGGACGTGCGCGGTGATGCCGGCGACTCCACCACCGCTGAAGGGACGGCCGGTGCTGACGAGCCAGCCGCCGACGAGCCCCCCGCAGCCACTGACGCGGCAGCTGGGGAGGGGGACCGGCGACCGCACTGACGGCCCTAAGGCCGCAGGAGCGCCGGACGCTGCACCGGCCACCGACTCCTCCGCTGCCGCGACTGGGCCGGACATTTATCTGGAGGCCGCCAACGGGGTCTTCATCCAAGTCCCGTGGGCGTCCTCATCAAGGGCACCCGCGGAGGGGGAGAGCTTTGATGGAGAAGTCCTCGCCTCCGCCGGGCTAAGGCTTGTCGACGCGCCCGGCAGCAGCAGCGAGTCCGAAGAGGAGCAGCTCCTGCGCCGGCTTCTGGCCTTGTACCGGGCTAGGCAGGCCAAGCTGGAGTCCCGAGAGGCTCTGGCTGCCAAGGCCGGTGTCGACTTGGAGAAGCGCGCCGCGGAGCTCCGCGCCGCCAACCAAGCGGCCCTCCGGAACTTGGCGGAGGAGCGCGAGGAGCTCGCCGGGGCGCACCAGGCGTTCATCCTCGAGAAGGCCGAGGTTGAGGAGCAGCAGCGACTGGCCGCCGAGGATCTGTCTCGGCGGGAAGGAGAGCTGAACCAGCAGAAGGTCGACCTCGATAGCCACGAGGACGACCTTGCCGCGCGCGAGCAGTCCATTGGCGGGGCTCTGCAGGAGGCGAGGGACGCCACTGCTGCCGCAGAGACCGCCAAGAGGGACCTGGAGGCGAGGGTGGCACAGTTGGAGCTCAATTTGAAGACGAGCGAGGAGAAGGTTACCGCGCTCAAACTTGAAAGGGAGAAGGACGCCCACAGCCACTCGGAGCTGCAGGTCCGCCTCTCTGACAAGGGCAAAGAGCTCAACGACGCCAAGGACTCCATCGCAGACTTGGAGCTGAAGGTTTCCACCCTCACTGAGTCACTTGACGGTGCCCGGATCCGTGAAACGAAGCTGAAGGAGGATCTTCGCGCTGAGAGGGCATTGCTGGACAGCGCCGCCCTTACGCAGAACAACTTCCAGCGGACGATGGAGCAGTGGACCGAGGAGCTCGTCGCCTCCGCCGCCAACATCGACAAGGAGATGGTGGCGCTGGGGACGGAGCACCTCGTGTACTCCCCCGACGAGAGCCTCCCCCATAGCGCCAAACTGAGCTTGTTCTTCAGGGGAGTGGCGCCGGCCCTCGCGCAGCTACGGGAGAAGCTCCCTACGCAGCTGGCTAACGAGGCACGCCGGCTTTGCATGGGTACTATGGAGCGAGTGTTGACGAAGATCATCTACCGCAACCCCGGGATTAATCTTGAGAACGTCCTCCGGACCTTGCCGCCCGAAGCTGACCAGGAAGCGTTGAAGGCACAAGTTGCCCACATCGTGGCCAAGGTGGGCAAAATCAGGAGGGTTGACAGAGACCGCGTAGACTAGGCTTCCTTCTTTCTGCTTCCCTTGCCGCTGTCGATTAAGTCATGGGTAGTAGTTTGTTAGAATAGTGGCAAGTTATCTTGTAATATAACTTTATTTTGGATAGTCAATGCAGTGTTATCTCCCTTGCTCGATCCCTTTACTTTGTATGCTTCTCACCCTACGCTTCTAGGGAGCTTGCCGGCAAAGGGACCCTTGCCGCGAGCGCTGAGTGCGGGACTTCAGTGGCCTGCTGGCAATGCCCTCGCCGGCAAGAAACCTTGCCGCAGCTAGTCGCAGCACACTTAGGTTGTTGAGCGAACTCGAAAACGAAATAAGGGCGCGACACTTGTCGCAGCTCACTTAAGCCGTTGAGCGTGCTCGAAACAAAGTAAGGGCGCGGCTAGCCACAGGTAGGTTCCTCCGCGCACAGATTTTCCATACAAAGTGTGGTTGTTCAAGGAAGATAACTAAGAATTTTAAATTTTGAATGCTCAAACTTTGGCAACTTAGCTTTTGTGTTCTGCTTACTTCCCGGCAAGGCTTTCCTTCCTTGAACAGCACTTGGTCCATACCACTGTCTCGTTCCCCCCCGACAAACTTGTGCGCGAGGAACACTTCTTCTGCTTGAGAGGAAAAGGAAGAGGGGGGGGGGGAACATAGATATGGAGCCTTGCGGCTTGTTATTGCTTACCGGGATCGTGTGCTGCACAAAGTGTCAGATAATACATGCAATGAAAACAAGAATGCATAAAACGACAAGCCGTGCGAAGCACAAAAGTTTTACTGATGCACGGGGTCTATGCCTGGCTTTGTACAAAGGTTTACATGCAACAGCGGCAAGACTTGTACAAAAAGGTGGTTGCCGGAGCGGATCACGGCAACCGCGCCTCATGGGTGAAACTTGCGAAGATGCTCAATGTTCCAGGAGTTGCTCACCGGTAAGCCTTCTTTGGTCTCAAGGCGGACAGCGCCGGGCCTTGTGACTTGTCTCATCCGATAAGGGCCTTCCCACTTCGGCGTCAACTTGTTGGAGTTCTTGGCGGACTGAACGCGCCGAAGAACAAGGTCGCCTTCCTCGAGACTCCTGGCCTTGACTTTGCGGCTATGATAGCGACGCAAAGCTTGCTGGTATCGAGCAGCTCGTACAGCAGCCTGGAGACGGTCCTCCTCGAGGAGCAATGCATCATCTTGCCGCAGCTGCTCCTGCTCAAGCTCATCGTAAGCGAGCACTCGAGGAGACCCGTATACGAATTCCGTGGGGAGAACTGCCTCTGCTCCATAGACAAGAGCAAAGGGTGTCTGTCCGGTGGCTCGATTTGGTGTCGTCCTGATTGACCAAAGAGCCGCCGGCAACTCCTTGATCCAGTTTCTTCCGCACTTGTGCAGCCTGTCGAAGGTTCTTGTCTTGAGTCCGCGCAGCACTTCAGCATTTGCCCTCTCCGCTTGACCATTGCTCCTCGGGTGGGCAACAGAGGCGAAGCAGACCTTGGCGCCAATGTCTTGGACGTATTGCATGAAGGTGCGACTTGTGAACTGTGTGCCGTTATCGGTGATGATCCTGTTAGGGATTCCGAAACGGCAAACGATCGATCTGAAGAACCTGACTGCTGACTGTGCGGTCACCTTTCTCACTGGTTCCACTTCCGGCCACTTTGTGAACTTGTCGATAGCAACGTACAAGTACTCAAAGCCCCCGACAGCGCGGGGAAAGGGGTCGAGGATGTCGAGCCCCCAGACCGAAAAGGGCCAGGACAAAGGGATCGTCTGGAGAGCTTGAGCTGGCTGGTGTATTTGCTTGGCATGGAACTGGCACGCTTCACACTTGGTTACTTGTGCAGTTGCATCTTGGAGGGCTTCTGGCCAAAAGAAACCTTGCCGAAACGCCTTCCCGGCAAGTGCTCTTGCGCCAATGTGGTGTCCACATATGCCTCCGTGTATCTCTGCCAACAGCTTCTGTCCATCTTCTCGGGAAATGCATTTCAATCTGACACCATTGAGTCTTCTTCTGTACAGTTCGTTGCCGACGAACTGGTACATGCTTGACCACCTGGTTATTCTCTCTATCTCTTCTGGTTCTTCGGGAAGTTCTCCAGTTTGAAGAAAACGGACGATTTGATGTGCCCATGCTGGAGCCTGAGGCTCAGCAACAAGGACTAAAGGCATCAGGGCTGCTGTGGGAACGTCAGCTTCCACGGCAAGAACCTGCGGCTCTGCCGGAGCTGAGAGTTCCCCGGCAAGCCTGCCGGGGCAAGACTTGTCGGGAACGCCTGCTTCAACTGTACGAACCCTAGGGTCCACAGGAGCAGACTGTTCCTCAGCAACTTGGTCGTTGATCTTGGGGACCTTGGCGGCGGCTTCAGGAAGATCTGCCGGCAAGTAGTCGCCGGAGACCAACTTCCTCTTCTTGCTCTGCCCAACTGATGGTGTAACGGATGGCTGAGTTAGCTTGAGCATGAAGGTCCCTGGTTCCACAGGTAGCTTCAGTGCAGCACACTTTGACAGGCCGTCTGCGATATCATTTTGAGCTCTTGGAACGTGCTCCATCTGCAGGCCTTCAAAGTGTTCTTCAAGTTTCCTTACTTCATCGACATAAGCTTCCATCAAAGGACTCTGGTAGTTCTTGTTTACTTGTCAGACCACCAACTGCGAATCTCCCCGCACAATCAGCTTCTTGATCCCAAGTTTGGCTGCAATTCTGAGGCCGGCAAGCAAACCTTCATACTCTGCAGTATTGTTTGTCGCTTGCTCCTTGGGAAAGTGCATTTGAACAACGTACTTGAGGTGCTCCCCGGTGGGCGCTATGAGTAACACACCAGCACCAACGCCTTGCAGCGAGAAGGCCCCATCGAAGTACATTATCCATTCTTTACTTGCTTCTTTGATGGGGATGTTTGTCTCTGGAACTTCTTCGTCTGGTGTTGGTGTCCATTCTGCTATGAACTCTGCCAAAGCTCTGCTCTGTATAGTTGAAGTGCTTTCAAACTTAAGACCAAAGCTTGATAGCTCCAGTGCCCACTCGACAATCCTACCTGTTGCTTCTGGGTTTCGCAATATCCTCTTCAGCGGAAAGCGAGTTACCACTGTTATCTCATGTGCTTGGAAGTAATGGCGTAGCTTTCTTGAGGCCATGAGGAGGCCGAAAAGCAGCTTCTGCACCCCAGAGTATCTTGATCTAGCCCCCTGCAAGAGGGAACTTACAAAATAAACTGGGCGTTGCACCATCTTCTTTCGCACTTCTCCTTGTATCTACGCAGACTTGTCCTTGTCGGGGCCAGAGCTTGTCGGGGAAGCCCCCTGCTTGTCGCTAGATGCGCTTCCCGGGGCTGTGGATTCCTCATCTGCCTCCCTCTCCGCTACCAACGCAACACTAACCACTTGATTGGTTGCTGCTAAATACAGCAGCAACTTCTCTTGTGGCCTAGGTGCGACAAGTATTGGAGTGGAGGACAGGTATCCTTTCAAGTCATGCAGCGCTGCCTTCTCTTCTGGAGTCCATTTCATAGGACTTGCCTTTTTCAAGATTTTGAAAAAAGGCAGGGCGCGTTCTGCAGACTTTGAAATGAACCTGCTGAGGGCAGCCACACAACCAGCAAGTCTCCGTACATCCTTGACGCGCTTCGGAGCTTCGATCTGCTCAATGGCTTTGATCTTGTCGGGATTGGCTTCAATCCCCCTCTGGGACACAAAGAACCCGAGAATCTTGCCGGAGGGGACTCCGAAGACGCACTTCTCGGGGTTTAGCTTGAGTTGTATCTTGCGCAGATTTGCAAAAGTCTCATCCAGGTCTTGGATCAGGGTATCCTTGTCCTTGCTCTTGACCACTATGTCATCCATGTAGGCTTCTACATTCCTGTGTATCTGTGGCTCAAAAGCAGTGTGGACCACCCTTGCAAATGTTGAGCCCGCATTCTTCAGTCCAAAGGGCATGCGTATGAAACAGTAAGTGCCACATGGAGTAATGAATGCGGTCTTCTCTTCATCTTCCTCAGCCATGAATATCTGGTGATACCCGGAGTATGCGTCAAGAAATGAAAGCAACTCACATCCAGCCGTGGAGTCAACGATCTGGTCAATCCGCGGCAAGGGGAATGGATCCTTGGGACAAGCTTTATTCACATCAGTGAAGTCTATACAAAGTCTCCACTTCCCATTAGCTTTGCGCACGACGACTGGATTGGCCAGCCACGTAGGATGAAGTACACCTCTAACAAGGCCCGCTGCTTCCAACTTCTTGATCTCTTCAGCAATGAACTCTTGGCGCTCCACCACTTGCTTCCTGACCTTCTGCTTGACGGGCCGCACGTGAGGACAAACAACAAGCTTGTGCTCAATTACCTTCCTGGGAACACCGGGGATGTCAGACGGTTGCCATGCGAACACGTCGACATTCGCCCGCAGGAAGGCAACGAGCGCTCTTTCCTATTTGGGATCGAGCGTAGCACTGATGGTGAAGGTACCACCAGTGCCGTCCTCCTTGGCGGACACCTTCTTGGTTGCAGGTGGAGCTGCCATTCCTTTCTTGCACTTGCCGGTGGAGCTCGATGGTGCGTCCTCGACGGCAGCGCAGCACTCCGAAGAGGTGCGCTTGCCGGAGTCGGCTCCAGAGCTCTTGCCGGACTTGGTCTTGGTCTTCCCCCCCGGGAGCTTCAGCGGCAAGTGTCTTGCTGTCTGCCGCGGCTGCTGCGTCCCGGTAGATCTTGTCGGCGCAAATAAGTGCGTCCTTCTTGTTGCCAGGGACGGAGATGACGCTTCTTGGCCCTGGCATCTTGAGCATGTTATATGCATAGTGAGAGGTTGCCATGAACTTGGCGAGCGCAGGACGGCCAAGTATCCCATTGTATGGCAATGGGATATCGGCGACGTCGAAGGTGATCCTCTCAGTCCTGAAGTTTACCTCTCCGCCAAAGGTTACTGGCAGTGTTATCTTCCCCTTCGGCTTGCTCCTTCCCGGGTTGATTCCTTGGAAAGTTCCGGTTTCCTCGAGCTCGCTGTCGGGGATCTGCAACTTCCGGATTACAGCAGAGGAGATCAAGTTTAGGCCGGCCCCACCGTCAACCAACATCTTGGTGACCTTGAGGTTGCGGATGGTTGGCGAAACCAACATCGGCAAGCACCCGACCGCAGTTGTGCGGTCAGGGTGGTCCTCAAGGTCAAAGATGATGGGCGTGCTGGACCACTTCAGCAACTTGCGCGACTCGACAGGTGGCTCAGCTGCATTCACTTCCCACACCCATTGCTTGAGTTGGCGGTGGGAAGTGTGCAGAGAGGCACCTCCATCGATGCACAAAACTTCTGTGGCCTTCTGGAACTCCTGCTCGTTGTTGTCTCCGTCATCCATGTCCTCGTCATTGTCTTCGTCTTCATCCTTGTCGCGGCCGCGGGGAGGTCTATCTCCTTGCCGCTGCTTGGCCTTGCCGCAGCGTCCTCCCTGGCCATTGAATGGCCGCTTCTTGCCGGACTCTCCTCCACCTCCTTGGGCCTTCTCCTTGTCGCGTCGCTCGTATTCAGCCTTCTGCTGCTCTACGAGGTATTCGATCCTCTTGCAGTTCTGGAGATCGTGGCCCTTGGTGCGGTGGATCTTGCGGTACTGCTTGTCGGCGGCGGCTACAGTGGGAGGCTCCTTGCCAGAGCCACCAGTCTGAGTTTTCTTGTCGCCAGCCTCCTTGCCGGACTTCTCCACAGCCAGTACTTCCTTGTTCTTCTTCTTCTTATTGTTCCGCCGCCGGTTTTTCCTTGCCGGGGCGGCATCCTCGCTGTCTGTTCCTCCTGCTCCAGTATCCTCTCCGGGGAGTCTCCTCCCTTCTTCAGTGCGCGCACACTTGTCGGCCAGAGCGTAAAGCTCGCTGACGTCCCGGATCTTGGTCATCGCCATCTCCTCCCTCATCTGGCGGTTACGCACGTTCTGGTGGAACGCGCTGATAACCGCGGCAGGGTGGACATCCGGGATGTTGTGCTGAACGCGACTGAACCTCTGGATGTACTTTCACAGGGACTCTCCCTCCTTCTGGGCAAGAATGTGGAGATCGCTCTCCTGGCCGTGGGGTTTGTGGCCGCCCGTGAAGGCGCCGACAAACTGGTGGCACAGGTCTGCCCAAGAAGAGATGGAGTTCTCCTGCAAGTGCATAAGCCAAGATCTGACGTTTGGCTTAAGCACGAGCGGGAAGTAATTCGCTAGAATCTTCTCGTCGCGTCCCCCGGCAGCCTGCACCGCAATGGTGTAGATGCTGAGGAACTCCGAGGGATGGGTCTTGCCGTCGTACTTCTCGGGTACGTCGGGCTTGAAGTTCTTCATGCTGGGCCACTGGACTTGCCGCAGCTCTCGGGTGAATGCAGGGCAACCTGCCGCATACGGCAAGTCGCCTGGTTCACCGGGCGCGTGCAAGTCGGTAGCGGTCCCAGCGCGCTGGTCGGACTATCGCCGTGCTTCTCTTCGGCGCTCGATGCGAGTTCGAGCGTCCTCTTGTCGCCTGTCGTCGAGGACTTGGCGCTGATCGCGGTGAGCTCGCGGATCCGACGACGCCGTGGAGTCGTCGTCGACGTTGATCCGGCGAGTCGGCGATTTTTGCTTCTGCGGCGGGGAGTGCACGGTAGTTGCACCCCCGGCGGTCTTGTCTCCATCAGCCTTCGCTTGGCTGACTTGCCGCGGCCGTGATGTTGCCGGCTGCTGCGGCGTGTCGTTGTTGGCGAAGGCGATGAGGCTCTGGATCGTAGCCCTCCAGTCTTCGGCCTTGTCCGCCGCTGGAGGGAAGTCGAGGAGCAGCTGAGCCCTAGCTAAGGCTTCTGCTGGAGAGGAGGGAAGCGGCGGCGAGCGGTGCGAGGAGCGAGATATGCTCGGACTTCTAACAGCGTTAGAAGGAGCAGGGTCTCGCCCCGGCGACCGAGCCTTGCTCGTACCGACGCGTTGGCCTTGAGCATCCCGCGACCCGCCGGCTTGGCCACGTCCCAGCAAGCGTATGGTACCCTGGGTACCACGCCGCTGCTGGTCCGGCACCTCCTGAGAGGGACGTGGTGCGTGCACGGACGCCGAAGTTTTGGAATGGGCTCGGTCGTCCGTTTTGTCCTTGGACTTGGCGGCGCCGTGAGTGTTCTCGCCGGCGTCCACCTTTCCGCCAGCGTCTACCCCACCAACCGTTGGTTCTGGTGGTGGTGGGATCGACGCGGATGGGCCTCCTACCTCCGAAGCTTTCTTCTTCGGTGGCATGCTGATGTAGTCGATGAGGTTGATGAAGCTGCTGAAGATTGCGCCCACGTGAACGCCGGATCAGGTTCGCACAACCTCGACGCCCCCTACTTGCGCGCCAAAGATGTCGGGGAAACTGATCGCCCACGAACACCTATGGGACCAGAGCCCCTTTTCGGTACGGCAAGGGAGTGGAGGGAGCACAAAGAGCAGATCGAGGGGCGCACGCGAGCAGTTTACCCAGGTTCGGGCCGCACGGATGCGTAAAACCCTACTCCTGCCTTGGTTATATTGAGTTCTTGGCTCGGGAGCAAGAAGATATACAGTACTAGCTACACCGAGCGTGGGAGTGATCAAGTTTCGGAACCTCCTCTACGTTGTGCATGGGCCTCCTTTTATAGTTCAAAGGGGTCACCGGCAGGTGTCAACGTAGGCGAGGGTAAAATGGTAAAATTGGTGGTAGTTGTAACAGTGCATGTACAGTGTACGCACAGTGGTCTATACCTAACCCAGATGGTGGGGGACAAGGGCATTGAATGCCCGTCATCGTCGCCCCCAAACAGTGCAAAAAGCGTCCGTCCGGGCGTCTCCGTTCGCCACGACGGAGGCCTTGTCATCGTGGTTTGCCACCGTGTACCCCCAGGCTGCACAGCCATCCGCCACGTGCCCCAGGAGGGGCCCCAGGGCGACGCGTGGCCAGGTGAGCTGGAGCGCAGGCACACAGTGGAAGCTTGCCGCGGCAAGCACCTTGCCGGGGTCGCTACCTTGCCCGGCCCGGAAGCTTGCCGCTCTCCGGGTCTTGCCGGGGCGCGCGACGCGCCACGGCATGTCTTCTGAAATGCTGTTCTTTGGCCTTCCTGGCAAGCTCCTCTTGCCAGGGTCTTGTGCAGAAGGGATGATCTCGAGCCTGGAGCGGCCTTCCCGGCAAGCTCCTCTTGCCGGGGTCTTGTTTCTTAACTTGAATACTTTGTTCTTGAATGGCTTCAAGGGAACCAGAGTGGGCTTTGGCGGGCGCGTGGTGAGCCTGACCACGGGACGCTGCTACTGCCCGAGCACAAGTCGGGATACTAAGGTACCCCTACTTTAGTACACCGACAACTTCACTCTGAAATTCTTTGAACTTTTCAAATGTTTCATACTTGTGCTTCATCAAGTAGATATACCCATATCTGCTCAAATCATTATTGAAGGTGAAAAAATAACAATACCTGCCGTGAGCCTCAACACTCATCGGTCCGCATACATTAGTATGTATGATTTACAACAAGCCAGTTGCTCGCTCCATTGTTCCAAAGAACGGAGTTTTAGTCATCTTGCCCATGAGACATTGATACGTATCCAACGTATCTACTTTTCCAAACTCTTTTGCCCTTGTTTTGGACTCTAACTTGCATGATTTGAATGGAACTAACCCGGACTGACGTAGTTTTCAGCAGAACTGCCATGGTGTTATTTTTGTGCAGAAATAAAGTTCTAGGAATGACTTGAAACTCAATGGAGAATTATTTTGGAATATATAAAAAATATCGGCGGAAGAATCCAGACAAGGGGGCCCACACCCTGTCCACGAGGATGGGGGCGCCCCCCTGGGCGCGGCTCCTGCCTCGTGTGCCCCTTCACGCTCCACCGACCTTAGCTCCGACTCCATATATTCATGTTCGGGGAGAAAAAAAATCAGAGAGAAGGATTCATCGCGTTTTACAATACGGAGCCGCCGCCAAGCCCTAATCTCTCTCGGGAGGGCTGATCTGGAGTCTGTTCGGGGCTCCGGAGAGTGGAGATCATCGCCGTCGTCATCGTCCACCTTCCTCCATCACCAATTCCATGATGCCCACCGCTGTGCGTGAGTAATCCCATCGTAGGCTTGCTGGACGGTGATGGGTTGGATGAGATTTACCATGTAATCGAGTTAGTTTTGTTAGGGTTTGATCCCTAGAATCCATTATGTTCTAAGATTGATGTTGCTATGACTTTGCCATGCTTAATGCTTGTCACTAGGTCCCGAGTGCCATGATTTCAGATCTAAACCGATTATGTTTTCATGAATATATGTGAGTTCTTGATCCTATCTTGCAAGTCAATAGTCACCTACTATGTGTTATGATCCGGCAACCCCGAAGTGACAATAATCGGGACCACTCTCGGTGATGACCGTACTTTGAAGAGTTCATGTATTCACTATGTCTTAATGCTTTGGTCCGGTACTCAATTAAAAGGAGGCCTTAATATCCCTTAGTTTCCAATAGGACCCCGCTGCCACGGGAGGGTAGGACAAAAGATGTCATGCAAGTTCTTTTCCATAAGCACGTATGACTATATTCCGAATACATGCCTACATTACATTGATGAACTCGAGCTAGTTCTGCGTCACCCTATGATATAACTATTACATGAGGAATCGCATCCGACATAATTATCCATCACTGATCCAATGCCTACGAGCTTTTCACATATTGCTTGTTGCTTAGTTACTTTACCGCTGCTACTGTTACAATCACTACAAAACCACTATTGTTACTTTTAGCACTATTACCGTTACATCCATATTACTTTGCTACGAAATACCTTGCTACAGATATTAAGTCTTCCAGGTGTGGTTGAACTGACAACTCAACTGCTAATACTTGAGAGTATTCTTTGGCTCCCCTTGTGTCAAATCAATAAATTTGGGTTGAATACTCTACCCTCGAAAATTTTTGCGACCCCCTACACTTGTGGGTTATCAAGACTATTTTCTAGTGCCGTTGCCAGGGAGCATATCTATATTCTTTGAGTCACTTGGGATTTATATCTTCTGATCACTATGAAGAACTTGAAAGACGAAAAAACCAAGATTTATCCCTCAACTACGAGGGGAGGTAAGGAACTACCATCTAGCTCTGCACTTGATTCACCCTCTGTTATGACTAAATTTGCGACACCTACTCCTGCTATCGAATCTAATATGTCGCATGTTCTTGATGATGCCACTTCTGCTATGCATGATACTTATTTAGAAACTACTTCTATGCTTGAGAATACTGTGCCACTAGGTGAATTTCTTGATGAACAAATTGCTAGGGCTAGAAAGAATGCAATTAATGAAACTGATAATATAGATGAAAGTGATGATGAAGATTCTCCCCCTAGATATGAATTGCCTGTCGTGCCTGAGGGTTATGTTATGGATGAAGAAACTGCTAGAGACTTTCTTGCTTGCAATGCTAGAAATGATCTTAAGAAATTAATAGCTAAGATTAAAGAAAAGTCTTTGAATGCTAGAATGAAATACGACCCTGCTTTTGCTACTTCACGTATATGTGTTTCCGACAAGGATTATGATTTCTCTGTCGATCCCGAGTTAATTACTTTGGTTGAATCTGATCCTTTCCATGGCTATGAATCTGAAACTGTTGTGGCACATCTTACTAAACTAAATGATATAGCCACTCTATTCACGAATGAGGAAAAAATTTGCTACTATTATATCCTTAAGCTTTTTCCGTTCTCATTAAAGGGTGATGCTAAAATATGGTTCAATTCTCTTGATCCTGGTAGTGTGCGTAGTCCCCAGGATATGATTTATTACTTCTCTGCTAAGTATTTTTCCGCTCATAAGAAACAAGCTGCCTTACGTGAAATATATAATTTTGTGCAAATTGAAGAAGAGAGTCTCCCACAAGCTTGGGGAATGCTTCTCCAACTACTTAATGCTTTGCCTGATCATCCTCTTAAGAAAAATGAAATACTTGATATCTTTTATAATTGACTAACCGATGTTTTCAGAGACCACCTGGATAGTTGTGCTGGTTGTGTTTTCAGGGAATGAACTGTTGCTCAAGCTGAATTGCTATTGAATAATATGTTGACCAATGAAAACAATCGGACACTTCCTGAAGCAACTCCTAAGCCAACTCTAAAGAAAAGGGGTGTTTTGTTTCTCAGTCCTGAAGATATACAAGAGGCAAAGAAATCTATGAAAGAAAAAGGTATTAAAGCTGAAGATGTTAATAATTTACCACCTATTGAAGAAATCATGGTCTTGATAACCCGACACAGGTAGTAAAGGTAAATTCTCTCTATAAATTTGATGAAGGTGATATTCCTCATTATAAGTCTGCTAGCCAATGCTTAGATGAGTTTGACAATTTTATTGTTAAACAAGAAAACTTCAATGCTTATGTTCGTAGACAACTGAAACGTAATGCTTATATCATTGAAAACTTGAGTGATTATATGTCTAGAGTTAAAGGTGAACTTAAACTCATTAGTAAACATGCTTCTATGGTTACCACTCAAGTAGAACAAGTACTTAAAGCACAAAATGATTTGCTCAATGAATTAAATAGTAAGAAAAATGATACTGATGTTAGAGTTGTGACCAGAGGTGGTAGAATGAATCAGGAACCTCTGTATCCTGAAGGCCGCCCTAAGAGAATTGAGCAAGATTCTCAAAGAGCTAATGTAGATGCATCTAGTTCTTCTAAAGAGAAGAAAAAGAGAAATGATAGGACTTTGCATGCTTCTAGTGAACCTGTTGTTGACACACCTGAGAATCCCAATGATATCTCTATCTCTGATGCTGAAACACAATCTGGTAATGAACATGAACCTGGTGATAATGTTAATGATGATGTTCATGTTGGTACTCAACCTAGCAATAATGATGATGCAGAGATTGAACCTGCTGTTGATCTTGATAACCCATAATCAAAGAATCAACATGATCATAAGAGTGACTTTGTTGCTAGGAAGCACGGTGAGAACCATGGGTTCAAAAACCCATGCCTTTTCCTCCTAACCATCCAAGAAAAAGGATGATGGGGATTTTGAGCGCTTTGCTGAAATGATTAGACCTATATTTTTACGTATGCGTTTGACTGATATTCTTAAAACAAATCCTTATGCTAAGTATATGAAAGATATTATTACAAATAAAAGGAAAATGCCGAAAGTTGAAATTTCCACCATGCTTGCCAATTATACTTTTAAAGGTGGAATACCAAAGAAACTAGGGGATCTAGGAGTACCCACTATACCTTGCTCCATTAAACGAAACTATGTTAAAACTGCTTTATGTGATCTTGGAGCTGATATTAGTGTTATGCCTCTCTCTTTATATCGCAGACTTGATTTGAATAAGTTGACACCTACTGAAATATCTTTTCAAATGGCTGATAAATCAACTACTATACCTGTCGGTATTTGTGAGGATGTGCCTCTTGTGGTTGCAAATCTTACTATTCTAACGGACTTTGTTATCCTTGATATTCCCGAGGACGATAGTATGTCTATTATCCTTGGTAGACCCTTTTTGAATACTGCAGGGGCTGTTATTGATTGCAACAAAGGCAATGTCACTTTTCATGTCAATGGTAATGAGCATACAGTACACTTTCCGATGAAACAACCTCGGGTCCACAGTATCAATTCTATTGGAAAAATTTCAACGATTACTATTGGAGGTTTTGAATTTCCTCTTACTACTGTCAAGAAGAAACATGATATTCTTATTGTTGGGGACATACATATCCCCATTGAGGTAACCTAGTGTTATTCAAAAATTCTCCGGTTTCATGTTATTCGGAAAGAGTTTATTAACAAGACCTGATCAACCTTGTTAATGGATTCCTTTTGATGAGCATGAGATGGTTGAATTTTGAAAGAACAACTTTCTGTACCCTCGTTTTACTTTCTATTAATTAGATTAAATAGAGCAAAAAAAGTATTTTCTATCTGTTTCCTGAGTTAACCGTGCAATAAAAAAATACCACGAAAACAGAAGTTCTCCAAATGCCCCGAAAATGAAATATGATTTTTTCTAGAATATTTGGCAGTGAGAACACAGCAGGGGAACCAACATCTGGCCACGAGGGTACAGGGCGCGCCCACCCCCTTGGGCGTGCCCCTGCCTCGTGGGCCCCACGTGCCCCCCTCCACTTACTCCAGCACCCACACACTTCATCTTCCTCCAGAAAAAATCCTCCCACAGCTCAAAGTCATTTTCCTAGCTCATCTTGCTGCCATTTTCGATCTCCTTGCTCAAAGCTCCATTCACAAAACTGTTTGCGGAGATTGTTCTTCGGTATGTGACTCCTCCAATGGTCCAATTAGTTTTTGTTCTAGTTATTTATTTATTGCAAATTATTGCTGCTTAGGTGACCCTGTTCTTGAGCTTGCATGTCAAATTGATTGGGTCTCAAGTAGTTCTAATGCATGATATAGTCTCTAGGCACTTGTGGGAGTAGTTGCTATCAGTCTTGTTGAGTTTGGTTCACTTTTATTTTGAGTCACTAAAAATTTCAGCATTTTTCCAGAAAAAATGCATAGGAAAATTTACCAAGGTCGTTCCTCAAGGAAGCAAGAACCAAGGCTCGTGATACGTGAGCCGGACGATGAACTACTGAGGGAAGCTCAAGTTCGGCCTTGTGAATGGTCGTCGGAGGAGTTTTTGGTCCAAGCGGGCATCAAGGAAGAATTTTTCACATATGTGCGTAATGCTGATATTGAGGACTTCGTGTCAGTTAAGTGCCCGCAATACCATTACCTAACTGATTCCTTTATGAGAAGGTTTAAATTTACATCTTCACGTAATTCTCACACTGTCTTGTTCGATCTTTATGATAAATCTTATACTATGGACCTAGAAGATTTTAATGATGCTTGTAAACTCCCATAGTGGGGTAATTTTGGTGAACCCCGCAAATCTGAGTATAAGGACTTTCTAGCTAGTATCACTGTGGGGGAATCTAGACAAATCACACAAGCTACCATAGGGAGCATTCATTTCCCTGCTATACATTATTTTGCTCTCTTCGTTGGTAGATGCATTAACGGTAAAGATGAGGCTTGCCACATGTGCATTCCAGATCTTAGTGTCCTCAAAAGTGCGGTACTAGGTGATAGACAATATAATTTGGGGGCCATTGTTGCACGAAGGTTATATCTTAACGGTTTAAATGGATATTTGTTTGGTGGAATTTATGCAACTCGCTTGGCTAACCATCTTTATGTACCCATACACGAGAACGATGTGAAGTTGCCCCCTGCTTTTCTAGATTATAATGCCATGATTTGCCATCAGTTCGTTGAAAGGGATGAACAATCCCTCCAGTATCGACTAATCTTTGACAGACGTCACACTGTCCATATTTCTCTCCCTACTCCTACTTTCTTTGACTTTCAGGAAAAGAGGAGATATGTTATAACCAGGGAGGAGGCGAATGAGTATGAGGAGAGGACGAAGGCGGCTCATCTCCAAGCTGCAGCTCAGCAGGCAATAGCCGCTGTATCTCAATACAACCCCAACTATGACTTTGGATATCCTTCAGGCCAGTACTGGCCAAAGACCAACTTAGGCCAAAATCCTAAGCTTGGGGGAGTACGTATTTCTCACCGACATTACATTCATGTTCACACACTTGTTCAGTAGTCGGTGCTCATACTTTTTTCATTGTATTATCCGTGCTAGTTTCTTTTTCTTACTAAGTCTTTCTCTTGTGTGTTAGAAAAACCTTAAGAAAAACAAAAAAATTAGTTGTAGCTTTTAGTTAGTTTACTTTCCATGCCTGTAGTAGTAGTAGTAACTAAAAGAAACCCAAAAAGATTTCTCGGTCTTCTTTTGCTTGTTGGGAGCTTTCCCGTGTAAATAGTTTCTTTTCTTTTCTTTTGGGGGACAAGAGGAGAAGACCACGATGAGAATGTTTAGTGGCTCTCATATGCATTACTGTTGATTTAACCAAGAGCCACATTGATTTGTCTTCTCCCTTGTATTAAATGCTTGCAGATTCCAGCTTAGTCCAATTCACGTGCACTATTATTATTTTCCACACCATTCGGTCGTGCGAGTGAAAGGCAATAATGACGATATATGATGAATTGATTGAGATGAGGAAAGCTGGTATGAACTCGACCTCTCTTGTTTTTGTAAATATGATAGTTCATCATTCCTGATTCAGCCTATTATGAATGAAACATGCTTGCTATGACAATTAGAGATCATAGCTGCTCATGCCATGCTTAATTAGCTAGGAGTTTATAATGGTTTACCTTGCGTGCCAACATGATATTAAAATGGTTGTGATGGGGTATGATAGGGTGGTATCCTCCTTTGAACAATTCAAGTGGTTTGACTTGGCGCATGTTCACACATGTAGTTGACACAAAATCAACATAGCCTCCACGATATTTATGTTCATGGTGATTTATATCCTACTCATGCTTGCACTCATTGTTGATTAATTTTACTGCATGTTCATGACTGTTGTCGCTCTCTAGCTAGTCACTTCCCAGTTCTTTCTAGCCTTTACTTTTACTAAGCGGGAATACTGCTTGTGCATCCACTTCCAATAACCCCAAAGTTATTCCATATGAGTCACCATACCTTCCTATAGCGGTATCTACCTGCCGTTCCAAGTAAATTTGTATTTGCCAAACTCCAAACCTTCAAATGAAATTTTGTTTTGTATGCTCGAATAGCTCATGTATCAACTAGGGCTGTCTATATCTTCCATGCTAGGTGGGTTATTCTCACGATGAGTGGACTCCGCTCATCATTTATGAGAAAATGGCTGGTAACCGGGATGCCCAGTCCCATGCTCAAATCAAAACAATTAAACAAAACTCCCCCAGCGCGGTTGTTGGTATGGACGGTACCCGTTGTTTCGGGCTAGCCGTGGAGTGTGCTTGTTGGTGGTTGGGGGGGGGGGTATAAACTTTATCATTCTGCTTGGGAACCGCCTATAATGTGCGTAGCATGGAAGATATCAAGATCTCTTGGTTGTTATGTTGACAATGAAAGTATACCACTCAAAATATTATTCATCTCTATTTCAAAATCGAGCTCCGGAACCTCTACAAATCCCTGCTTCCCTCTGCGAAGGGCCTATCTATTTACTTTTATGTTGAGTCATCATCCTCTTATTAAAAAG
This sequence comes from Secale cereale, assembly GCA_902687465.1. Lineage (NCBI taxonomy): Eukaryota > Viridiplantae > Streptophyta > Magnoliopsida > Poales > Poaceae > Secale > Secale cereale. The sequence continues at coordinate 173,207,129 of LR738710.1, forward strand.
CACTAGTTGGAGAGCACCACTGTCATTTGCATGCATTGCTATTAATTTACATTGAGTATGATTGTGACGGGATCTCTTTTGCCATGAATTACAATGTCTAGTCAGTCCTTGATCTTCAAAGGTGCTCTAGATTTATGTTTTGTGGTCTCAGAAAGGGCTAGCGAGATACCATCTTGTTATATCATATTATGATTGTTTTAAGAAAGGGTTGTCATCCGAGGTTTATTATTATTGCTCGCTGGTTGATTATGCCATTGATATGAGTAAACATGAGACCTAAAAGTTATTGTGAATGTGGTTAGTTCATAATCTTTGCTGAAAACTTGAATGATGGCTTTACATATTTGCAACAACAAGAGCAAACAGAGTTTGTCTAAGTTTCTCTTTATCACTTTTAGTTTGTCAACCCGGACTGACGCCGTTTTCAGCAGAACTGCCATGGTGTTATTTTTGTGCAGTTTTTTTTCTCGGAATGACCTGAAAATCAACGGAGAATTATTTTGGAATATATAAAAAATACCGGCGGAAGAATCCAGACCAGGGGCCCACACCCTTTCCATGAGGGTGGGGGCGCCCCCCTGGGCGCCCCTGCCTCATGGCCCCCCTGACGCTCCACCGACCTCAGCTCCGACTCCATATATTCACGTTCGAGGAGAAAAACATCAGAGAGAAGTATTCATCGTGTTTTACGATACGGAGCCGCCGCCAAGCCCCAATCTCTCTCGGGAGGGCTGATCTGGAATCCGTTCGGGGCTCCGGAGAGTGGAGATCATCGCCGTCGCCATCATCAACCTTCCTCCATCACCAATTCCATGATGCTCACTGCCGTGTGTGAGTAATCCCATCGTAGGCTTGCTAGACGGTGATGGGTTGGATGAGATTTACCATGTAATCGAGTTAGTTTTGTTAGGGTTTGATCCCTAGTATCCATTATGTTCTAAGATTGATGTTGCTATGACTTTGCCATGCTTAATGCTTGTCACTAGGGCCCGAGTGCCATGATTTCAGATCTGAACCTATTATGATTTCATGAATATATGTGAGTTCTAGATCCTATCTTGCAAGTTAATAGTCACCTACTATGTGTTATGATCCGGCAACCCCGAAGTGACAATAATCGGGACCACTCCCGATGATGACCGTAGTTTGAGGAGTTCATGTATTCACTATGTGTTAATGCTTTGGTCCGGTACTCTATTAAAAGGAGGCCTTAATATCCCTTAGTTTCCAATAGGACCCTGCTGCCACGGGAGGGTAGGACAAAAGATGTCATGCAAGTTCTTTTCCATAAGCACGTATGACTATATTAAGAATACAGGCCTACATTACATTGATGAACTGGAGCTAATTCTGTGTCACCCTATGATATAACTATTATATGAGGAATCGCATCTGACATAACTATCCATCACTGATCTAATGCCTACGAGCTTTTCACATATTGCTTGTTCCTTAGTTACTTTACCGCTGCTACTGTTACAATCACTACAAAAACATTACTGTTACTTTTATCACTGTTATCGTTACGACCATATTACTTTGCTACTAAATACCTTGCTGCAGATATTAAGTCTTCCAGGTGTGGTTGAACTGACAACACAACTGCTAATACTTGAGAGTATTCTTGTGTCGAATCAATAAATTTGGGTTGAATACTCTACCCTCGAAAACTGTTGCGATCCCCTACACTTGTGGGTTATCAGACATGGGTCGCAAGCATCAGATGATATGTAATCAAGTGATTCCAGAATTCCATCAGCATGGAGTTTCTTCATGCGTTTTACACCAATATAACCTAAACGGCAGTGCCACAAGTATGTTGCACTACCATTATCAACTATGCATCTTTTAGCTTCAATATTATGAATATGTGTATTTACTACGATCGAGATTCAATAAACCATTCACCTTGGGTCTATGACCGTAGAAGGTTTTATTCATGTAAACAGAATAACAATTATTCTCTCACTTAAATGAATAACCGTATTGCAATACATGATCCAATCTTGTTCATGCTCAACGCAAACACAAAATAAAATTTATTTAGGTTTAACACTAATCCCGAAAGTACAGGGAGTGTGCGATGATGATCGTATCAATACTGGAACTACTTCCAACACACATCATCACCTCACCCTCAACTTGTCTCCGTTTATTCTGCAATTCCTGTTTCGAGTTACTAATCTTAGCAATCGAACAAGTATCAAATACCCAGGGGCTACTGTGAACACTAGAGAGGTACACATTATCAATATGTATATCAAGTATACCTTTGTTCACTTCACCATCCTTTTTATCCGCCAAATATTCGGGGAACTTCCGCTTCTAGTGATCATTTCCTTTGCAGTTAGAAGCACTCAGTTTCAGGCATAGGTCCAGCTTAGGGCTTCTTCATGGGAGTGACAACTTGTAATGCCCAGGATGGAGTTATACCTCCTACGTGTCGAGGCACGACTTAAAGGCATAAGTCCATCCTAGAATGATCTCAAGTTTGGTAATCTTTGCACAACTCATGTAAAAGAGGGGATAGTAATCTGAAAATAGTTGGCTTACACTCGCCACGTCACAGAATTACAGTACAAGTCTCAAACATCATACATTAAGAGCACTACAACCCTCTAAGGGCAAAAGCCAAATGTCAAAGTACCAAACTCAGATAAATAAACCACAGGCGGAGCGAATCCTAGTAAGAGACTCCACTACTGATCGTCCGGGTAGCGCACGTAGTACCGACTACGCTCCTCGTCGTACTCCCAATCCAGCTCGGTGCCATCACCTGGATAGCTCACAGCTGGACCTGCATCTGGTGTGTGAAGTAACTGTGAGCCACAGAGGACTCAGCAATCCCGTTCCCGGGTAACAGAACTATTTAAGCCTTTAGGTGGGGGAAAGGCTGAAGAAAGAACAAGTCTGCAGCAGCAACTAGCATCTAGCTTACGCAAGTGAGAGCGAGAAGAGAAGGCATCGGCGAGAAGTGATCACGAAGTGATCCTAGCTACAAGCTCACAATCATAACCCCTCCGTGTTCAACTTCCGAATCCCTATTCGGAAATTGACAGTCACGGAACACACGCTGGTAGTGTATTAGTAACATTGTGTCAAGTTATCTACAACCGGAATTAACAAGCTCCCATCTGCCACATAACCGCGGGCACGGCTTTCGAAAGTTCAAACCCTGCAGGGGTGTTCCAACTTGACCCATTACAAGCCCACGATCCGCGGAGTCGCAACTCCAAAGTGGGAAGACCCGAGTATCCTCGGAATCCCGTGCTCAAGATATACCGAGCTAAGGTAAGGCTAATCCAGCAAATCCTCCCGGCGTGTCGACACCCTGATAGTAGCCGCGCGTATCTAAGTCTCAGGACACGACCGGATGGGCGATTCTACAGGTTTTTACCAAACCTCGAGTTTCCTTGAGGTGGCCCCGCAGACTCCCCGTTTCGGACCAACACTCATGTGGAGCACTGGCCCGGGGTTGTTGATTAAGAAAGAGGGTTAATTACTCCCTATGCATGTTTAGTTTGTTATTGGGCAAATAGTACCAATGTTGGGATTTGCTGGAAAAGACTTAGCACTTAGCGGTTTATCGAGGGGGTCCCATACACCCCAACCGTGTTAGGAACGCATAATCAAGGAACATAATACCGGCTTATACGGATCCTAACGGCATGAGTGGAACAAATCACCAAGCAAAAGGCTTAGCCTTCCACCCTTGCCAATATATAGATGATTTCAATTAAAGCAATTATATAGTGTGATATAACCCAACCAAACTTCAACATGGAGCAAGCATCTTCACTTCACCTGCAACTAGCAACGCTATAAGAAGGGCTGAGCGAAGCGTACTTAGCCAAGCAACGGTTTGCATAGGTAGGGTGGTTAAACATGGCAATTGGTTACAAGTAGGAGGCTGACAAGAAGAACATGGGCATCGAGGCAAAACTATAGATCGAGACTACTAGCAATAGGCAAAGATAGTAATGTTATCGGGGTTCGGTCATCTTGCCTGAAGAGAAGTCGTGCGGATCGTAAGAAGGGTCCTCGTGCTCAACCTCGTTGGAAACCTCGTGCTCAACCTCGTACTCGTTCTCAGCTTCCGGCTCTAAACAAAACAATCACACCAAGCACCAATCAACAAGATGCAATGCGCACTCGAAAAACATGGATGCATGATGGATGCACTAAGGATGCACACGGAGCACGTAAAACATCACTCAAGCAAAACACCTCAAAACAAGATAACAACCTGATATTATTAATCTACACAGAAAATCACCCAAGTTTGATATAAGATTCGCTGAAATCGGAGTTACGAGCTAAAAGTTATGCCCGAAACAAGATTTGAGCGAAAGCTGAAAATTACAGCAACATAGCATCTTTGGAGCTCAAAATAATTAAGCTACAGCACCCAAAAAGCATGGCAAAGGACATGAACACAAACTAGACATATAGTACAGCAACTAAGTCCAAAGTGCACCCCCAACGGAGTCACGGATCAATAGCAATGATCTTGGACATATTGAACTTTGCATTAAAATTCTGGCAGCAGAATTTTATTGAAATTTAGAGCAAAAGATAAACATGCTACAGCCACATAAATGGACATGTGAGGACATGGATGGAAAGACAACAATATATACTACAAGGAACAATCAAAATCCACCCCAAAACTAACATGCTTTGTCCTAGAACATCACACGAACATGGCATCGGAACGTTACAGATTTCAGACTTAGTGAAAATTCACTAAGTCCTAAAACAGCAATATCATCATAGCACACAAAAGAGCATGTTTAAGTCACCTCGAAACTAAACATGGCAAAGGGTAAGCACCTCATCAAAGTGCATATGAAGGTGATCCCAAAACACACAAGCATGCTTCAAAGAGGTGAACACAACGATTACAACGAGCTCATCAAGATGGCATTTCATAACAAGTGAAAACACAACATATGAACATGGCACTTTGCAACGATGATAACAAGGCAACAATAAATCTACCATGCAACCTATCACAAGCAACACGTAGTTCGTGACAAGACGAACACGTGGACATGTCATTTGCATCGTTTGGACAAACGAGCTAAAAGATATCACATGTCAAAGGTGGCACAAAAATAACACATAACAGCAGTTTATATCATGATGCACTCTTGCAACAGCAAAACAAGTGTCAAGATGACATCTAACATGCATGACAACAACAGGTAAAACGTAGAGGGCATCTCCACGAACATCTGGACATGCTACACGCGCAAAACGGAGCAACAGGCACAAAGTTAGAGCAGTTCAAAGTTTGCATTTCAGATAAACAGATCTGGGGACTTAGTGGGGAAAAACAACCTCAGGGATCTGGAAAAAAAAGGAGACGGGCCTCGGCGATGTGGCGGTTCCTTCGATGGACGGCGCGGCTGGAGCGAAGGATCCCCTCGGGATCCGGGAGAAAACTGTGGATCTGAGAAAGAAAAGAAAAAAAAAGGAAGGGGATCTAGAGGAGGAAGAAGAAGGGGATAGGGATGCCCAAAATAGACTAGGAGGGTCTATATGTAGCAGTTTTTAGGGTTAGGAGGAGTTTTAGGGGCGCTAGGAGCCCTCTGATCGTGATCCGACGGATCCGATCGCGGGGATAGATTTAAAAGGCCTAGACGGAGATAAAAGAAAGCAGTAGGGGTATTTCCGGGACACGAAGTGAAGGCACATCGGACCCACACGGACAACGGAGGGAAAAGTCAACGGAGTCCAAACGAGACGAGATTTGAGAGGCGGGTTGCACATAACAAAACAACAACACACAAAACAACCTCGCGGCACACCGGTAACGTAAAACGCCCGAGCACCAAAGTAGGCCTACGGGACGTCACGGACACGTGAGGGAGCTCCGGAACGCGAAACGGACAACGGGAAGAAACACACGGAACCGGATGCAACCCACAACACAAAAGCAAAGCAATGCACATGTCTACATGATATGAATGAATGCCACACACTCACACAACAAAACGACGAAAGCCCGAAAGACAAAGAACCCGAAATGGAAATAGATGAAGCCGGAGATATATTATATACCCAAAAGGGAAAGTATTACATCCGGGGCATTACAAACTCTCCTCTACTACAAAAAGATCTCGTCCCGAGATCTAGGACTGGAAAAAGGAAGGGTACTCGGAACGAAGATGATCTTCTCGTTCCCAGGTAGCTTCTCGGTCTGTGTGATGTGACCACTTGACTTTCAGAAACTTGATGGACTTGTTGCGAGTCTTGCGTTCAGTTTCTTCGAGAATTGCAACTGGATGCTCTCGGTAGGAAAGGTCTTGTTGAAGATCAATCTCCTCAAACGGAATCATGCGCTCAGGTGCCTTGAAGCATTTGCGAAGTTGAGACACATGGAAGACATCATGAACATTTGCAAAGTTGGAAGGGAGCTCGAGCTGATAGGCTAGATCGCCTCTTTTGCCAAGAATTTTGAAAGGACCGACGTATCTAGGAGCAAGTTTTCCTTTGATACTGAATCTTTGGGTTCCTTTCATCGGAGAAACTCGGAGATAGACATGATCACCGATGTCGAAAGCCAAATCACGATGCTTTCCGTCATAGTAGCTCTTCTGACGCGACTGAGCGGCCTTGAGATTCTCACGTATGACTTTGCACATTTCTTCGGCTTCAGAGATCAAATCATTGCCAAGAAGTTGGCGTTCACCTGTTTCAGACCAGTTGATAGGGGTACGACACTTTCTGCCATAGAGAATTTCAAACGGTGCTTTGCCTGCACTTGCTTGAAAACTGTTGTTGTAAGAGAACTCGGCAAATGGAAGGCAGTCTTCCCATTTCATGCCGAAGGAGATGACACAGGCTCTGAGCATGTCTTCTAGGATCTGATTCACACGCTCGACTTGACCACTAGTCTGAGGGTGAAAGGCAGTGCTGAACCTGATCTTCGTGCCCATGGCGGACTGAAAGGAGTCCCAGAACCTTGATGTGAACAAGCTACCACGGTCTGAGGATATCACTTGAGGAATCCCATGTAGGGACACAATTCTGGAAGTGTACAGCTCTGCAAGTTGAGCTGCATTGATTGATTCTTTGACTGGAAGAAAGTGAGCGACTTTGGTAAGCTTGTCAATCACCACAAAGATAGCATCATTGCCTCGCTTGGATTTAGGAAAGCCAGTGACGAAGTCCATTTCAATGTGGTCGAACTTCCACTCGGGGATAGGAAGAGGTTGGAGAAGACCGGCTGGACGTTGATGTTCTGCTTTCACTCTTCTGCATACATCACATTCGTTCACGAATTGGGCAATTTCCCTTTTCATGCGTGTCCACCAGTAAGACTGCTTGAGATCTTGATACATCTTGGAACTGTCAGGATGAATGGAAAGGAGAGAATCATGAGCTTCTTCCATTATGAGCTTCCTGAGATCACCTTTGGGAACAACGAGTCTGTCCTCGAAGAACAAGGTATCTCTCTCATCAACACGGAAGCACTTATATTTTGGAGTGCCCTTTGCAATCCCATGTTTCACCTTCTTCACCATGGTATCACTGAGCTGGGCCTCACGGACTTGATCTTCCAAGGTAGGAGCAATTTGGAGATTTGCAAGAAAACCCTGCGGAACAACTTGAAGGTTGAGCTTCCTGAATGCTTCACAAAGCTCAGGCTGGTATGGCTTGATAAGAAGGCTGTTGCAATATGCCTTTCTGCTCAAAGCATATGCAATCACATTCGCCTTGCCTGGAGTGTATTCAATGCTGGGGTTGTACTCTTGGATCATCTCGACCCAACGAGTCTGGCGGAGGTTCAGATGCGGCTGTGTGAAGATGTACTTCAAACTCTTGTGATCAGTGAAGATGTCGACCTTTCTGCCCAACAACAGATGTCTCCACGTAATCAGAGCATGTACCACAGCTGCTAGCTCGAGATCATGTGTGGGATAGTTCTTCTCACTTGGCTTGAGCTGCCGAGAAGTATATGCCACAATTTTCTTATCTTGCATAAGCACACCACCAAGACCTTGAAGAGAAGCGTCACAGAACACTTCATAGGGCTTGGTTTCATCCGGAGGAGTCAGAACTGGAGCAGAAACAAGCTTCTCTTTGAGGGTTTTGAAAGCCACTTCACACTCGGGAGACCAAAAGTATTTGACATTCTTCTGAAGGAGGTTGGAAAGAGGCTTGGCAATCTTGGAGAAGTTCTCCACAAACCTTCTGCAATAGCTGGCAAGACCCAGAAAACTGCGGAGCTGCTTGACGTTCTGAGGAGCTTCCCAGTTGACAATTGCTTCAACTTTCTCGGGATTAACCGCAATACCGTCAGCTGAGATAATGTGGCCTAGGTACAAAACCTTATCGAGCCAAAACTCGCACTTGGAGAACTTGGCATAGAATTTATGCTCTCGGAGTCGATCAAGAACCAGACGCAAGTGCTTTTCGTGATCTTCTTCATTCTTGGAAAACACCAGAATATCATCCAGATACACAAGCACGAACTCTCCAGTATAGGGGTTGAAGATGTAATGCATCATCCTTGAAAAGGTAGGAGGAGCATTGGCGAGACCGAAGGACATGACGGTATACTCGTATGAACCGTAGCTCGTTCTGAAGGCCGTCTTGGGAATGTCTTCCTCGCGAATGCGAATTTGATGATAGCCCATTCGGAGGTCAAGCTTAGAGAACACTTTAGCTCCTTTGAGCTGCTCAAAGAGTTCGTTGATGTTGGGGAGCGGATACTTGTTCTTAATCGTCTTCTTGTTCAATGGCCGGTAGTCAACACAGAGACGCTCCGTGCCATCTTTCTTCTTGACAAATAAGACACCACAGCCCCACGGAGATGTACTCGGTCTGATGAGACCCATACTCTCCTGCTTCTTCAATTCCTTCAATTCATCCGGAGAGAGCTTGTATGGACGCCGGCAAGCAGGTTCGGTGCCCGGCTCGAGTTCGATGACAAACTCGACCTGACGGTGTGGAGGCATGCCTGGAAGATCTTCTGGAAAGACGTCTTGATATTCGTTCACCACTGGAATTTGCTCTATGGCATTAATTTCACCCTTATCATTAAGAGAGAAAAGCCGAATAGTATTATCCCTGGAGGCGAAGATAATCACATCTTCATCAGAATGAGTCAATTTGACTTCCTTTTGAGCGCAATCAATGTGAGCATCGTGCTGAGAAAGCCAATCCATTCCGAGAATGAGGTCGATGTCAGAATGACCAAGAATCACCGGTTTAGCCAGAAAACGATAATCACCCATGCGAATAGAAACATCCGGAGCATAAACACTAGAAGTCATAATCTTCCCCGGAGAAACAACTTGCAGCTTCTGAGGCAAATTTGAAGTGGCAATATTGTGCTTGGATGCAAATGGTTGAGACATGAAAGAGCATGATGCACCCGAATCAAATAACACTTTAGCTGGAAAAGAGTTCACTGGAAGGTTACCCAGAATGACATCAGAAGAAGCCTCCGCTTGTGCTGCATTCATCAGATTAACCCTTGCTGCCTTTGTATCATGCCTGACAATTGCTGAACTCACAGGTGGAGGAGGAGGAAGACGCTTTGGATTCGGACATCTGTTGGCATAGTGACCTTTCTGAGTGCATTTGTTGCAAGTCACTTCTGAGAGAGGACGGAACTGAGAGCCACTGGACTTGGAGCCTTGAGACTGAAACTGCTTCTTCGACTGGTTGCTAGGGTTGGGTGGGTGGGAGAAACCACGACCACTAGAGTTCTTGTTGTTGGAGTTGTTGAAGTTGCTGGAGTTGTTGTATGGAGCTCGAATCACTGGAGGAGGAGGAAGCCAGAATTTCTGTTGTTTCGCAGCCAACTGAGACGATGAGGAAGAGTGAACAGCATCTCGAATTCTCTTCTTAGAAGCCTCCATCTTAAGCTGAGCTGCTTCTTGTTTCAAAGCCATGTTATAGAACTTATCGAATTCGTCTGGCTCGAACAAAGTGAGAGCAAGCTGAAGTTCATCTTTGAGACCTCCACGGAACTGATAGATTTTACTCTTTGCATCAGGAATGTCTTGCTTTGCATAGCGAGCGAGGTTTTGGAACTTGACATTATACTGATAGACTGACATGGAGCCCTGCTTGAGGTTGCGGAATTGCTCACGCATACCCTCGATAACACTTGTAGGAATGTGATGCGAGCGGAAATCCTTGCAGAAATTCTCCCAAGAGATCACCTGACCCGGCCTTGAGTCTTTGTACTGCTGCCACCAGTCAGCTGCTTGATCTTTCAGTTGGAAGGCTGCAAACTTCACATAGTCATCTTCTTTCACGTTACTGCACTCAAAATGCTTCTTGATATCGGTCAACCAATCCTCAGCATCAAGAGGGTCGACACAGTAACTGAAAGCTTTAGGATTGTTGGCCAAGAACTGGTTGAGGGTAGCATGGTGCTGCTGGAAGAAGTTGCCTTGGTTCCCTGGAACGCCCTGATTAGCTTGATTAGCTTGCATAGCTTGCATTTGCTGCATCATCTGCATCATCAACTGAGTGTTCTGAGCAGTAGTCTGCATAATTGCTCTCCAAGCCTCAGGCGGAGGAGGAGGGGAAGGAGGATGCTCTGAAACCTCTTCACCCTCTGGGTTGGCGTTCGGAACCCTTTTCGGACCCATCCTGTAAGAGATGACCACGAATCAGCAATTGATTGACAAAAGGAATAAGCTGAATCAATGGAATGAATTGCAACAAGTCTTCACAATAATCATTCGAACAATAAGAACGAATGAAATCATCCGAACAAGAGGAACGAATGAATTTCTTAGTTAATTGATAACATCAGTCTTCACGAGAAGCCACATAGGGATCAAAAGGATAAAATAATAAAACAACAAGGTACGGAAAGGAACAAACACAAGAGAGGAGTTTCGTTCTAACATCTTTGTGCTGAAAGCATATGAACGCGTTACGAAAAGGTTTTGCAATCCCCGGATCAGCATAGCCAAGGACCCTTTAAGATGCAACTCCTGATAGTAACCTCGGTCATATAACTCCTTCACTCAATGTCGAACCCCGAACTCACTAACCTGCATTCGTTGGAAGAATGCCTACGATCTACTGGATGAAACCCACCTATAGTTTTCCGAAAGATTCCAGTTATGCAATCAGGTGTTGGGGATACACGGGAAGCACCGCGCAATCAACTCTAACCTACATCCAGGTGTATCCATCATTCAACACATAACCAGTCTTTCTCGGAAACTGTGTACCTCGGACCTTCGAAAAGCATCCACTATAACAAGCTATGGCAATACTCCCGAACTACCTCCCCAGTACTGGGTGATGTCGGGGTTATCTTGCCACTGGCCGTATAGGGGAGATTTTCGATGTCGGCCGTCTTAAGTATTTAGTACTGCTGCGATATGCTTGTTACAATGATACCCCGAAGCTCAACTCCTCGGTAACAGGAGGCATCGAGAACCATATCCTTGTCACAAGAACATCGAAACAATCCCAGAATACTCGCGGGATTCCTAAAAAAAATTTGTGCAAATTTTGAAGATAGGAGAGACAAGAGTAGACGTCAGGAGTCCTCACCAGAGAGAAAGGGGATGAGAAGCAAAGAAATCCTACTCTCCGATATAATATAGGACTCAAAAAGTTTTCAGTGTGTGCCTAGACTCAACCGTCAACGGTTCGATCAAACAGTGGGGGCTCCTAGGTCGGAGAAGGCTCTGAATACCAACTTGTAATGCCCAGGATGGAGTTATACCTCCTACGTGTCGAGGCACGACTTAAAGGCATAAGTCCATCCTAGAATGATCTCAAGTTTGGTAATCTTTGCACAACTCATGTAAAAGAGGGGATAGTAAACTGAAAATAATTGGCTTACACTCGCCACGTCACAGAATTACAGTACAAGTCTCAAACATCATACATTAAGAGCACTACAACCCTCTAAGGGCAAAAGCCAAATGTCAAAGTACCAAACTCAGATAAATAAACCACAGGCGGAGCGAATCCTAGTAAGAGACTCCACTACTGATCGTCCGGGTAGCGCACGTAGTACCGACTACGCTCCTCATCGTACTCGCTATCCAGCTCGGTGCCATCACCTGGATAGCTCACAGCTGGACCTGCATCTGGTGTGTGAAGTAACTGTGAGCCACAGAGGACTCAGCAATCCCGTTCCCGGGTAACCGAACTATTTAAGCCTTTAGGTGGGGGAAAGGCTGAAGAAAGAACAAGTCTGCAGCAGCAACTAGCATCTAGCTTACGCAAGTGAGAGCGAGAAGAGAAGGCATCGGCGAGAAGTGATCACGAAGTGATCCTAGCTACAAGCTCACAATCATAACCCCTCCGTGTTCAACTTCCGAATCCCTATTCGGAAATTGACAGTCACGGAACACACGCTGGTAGTGTATTAGTAACATTGTGTCAAGTTATCTACAACCGGAATTAACAAGCTCCCATCTGCCACATAACCGCGGGCACGGCTTTCGAAAGTTCAAACCCTGCAGGGGTGTTCCAACTTGACCCATTACAAGCCCACGATCCGCGGAGTCGCAACTCCAAAGTGGGAAGACCCGAGTATCCTCGGAATCCCGTGCTCAAGATATACCGAGCTAAGGTAAGGCTAATCCAGCAAATCCTCCCGGCGTGTCGACACCCTGATAGTAGCCGCGCGTATCTAAGTCTCAGGACACGACCGGATGGGCGATTCTACAGGTTTTTACCAAACCTCGAGTTTCCTTGAGGTGGCCCCGCAGACTCCCCGTTTCGGACCAACACTCATGTGGAGCACTGGCCTGGGGTTGTTGATTAAGAAAGAGGGTTAATTACTCCCTATGCATGTTTAGTTTGTTATTGGGCAAATAGTACCAATGTTGGGATTTGCTGGAAAAGACTTAGCACTTAGCGGTTTATCGAGGGGGTCCCATACACCCCAACCGTGTTAGGAACGCATAATCAAGGAACATAATACCGGCTTATACGGATCCTAACGGCATGAGTGGAACAAATCACCAAGCAAAAGGCTTAGCCTTCCACCCTTGCCAATATATAGATGATTTCAATTAAAGCAATTATATAGTGTGATATAACCCAACCAAACTTCAACATGGAGCAAGCATCTTCACTTCACCTGCAACTAGCAACGCTATAAGAAGGGCTGAGCGAAGCGTACTTAGCCAAGCAACGGTTTGCATAGGTAGGGTGGTTAAACATGGCAATTGGTTACAAGTAGGAGGCTGACAAGAAGAACATGGGCATCGAGGCAAAACTATAGATCGAGACTACTAGCAATAGGCAAAGATAGTAATGTTATCGGGGTTCGGTCATCTTGCCTGAAGAGAAGTCGTGCGGATCGTAAGAAGGGTCCTCGTGCTCAACCTCGTTGGAAACCTCGTGCTCAACCTCGTACTCGTTCTCAGCTTCCGGCTCTAAACAAAACAATCACACCAAGCACCAATCAACAAGATGCAATGCGCACTCGAAAAACATGGATGCATGATGGATGCACTAAGGATGCACACGGAGCACGTAAAACATCACTCAAGCAAAACACCTCAAAACAAGATAACAACCTGATATTATTAATCTACACAGAAAATCACCCAAGTTTGATATAAGATTCGCTGAAATCGGAGTTACGAGCTAAAAGTTATGCCCGAAACAAGATTTGAGCGAAAGCTGAAAATTACAGCAACATAGCATCTTTGGAGCTCAAAATAATTAAGCTACAGCACCCAAAAAGCATGGCAAAGGACATGAACACAAACTAGACATATAGTACAGCAACTAAGTCCAAAGTGCACCCCCAACGGAGTCACGGATCAATAGCAATGATCTTGGACATATTGAACTTTGCATTAAAATTATGGCAGCAGAATTTTATTGAAACTTTAGAGCAAAAGATAAACATGCTACAGCCACATAAATGGACATGTGAGGACATGGATGGAAAGACAACAATATATACTACAAGGAACAATCAAAATCCACCCCAAAACTAACATGCTTTGTCCTAGAACATCACACGAACATGGCATCGGAACGTTACAGATTTCAGACTTAGTGAAAATTCACTAAGTCCTAAAACAGCAATATCATCATAGCACACAAAAGAGAATGTTTAAGTCACCTCGAAACTAAACATGGCAAAGGGTAAGCACCTCATCAAAGTGCATATGAAGGTGATCCCAAAACACACAAGCATGCTTCAAAGAGGTGAACACAACGATTACAACGAGCTCATCAAGATGGCATTTCATAACAAGTGAAAACACAACATATGAACATGGCACTTTGCAACGATGATAACAAGGCAACAATAAATCTACCATGCAACCTATCACAAGCAACACGTAGTTCGTGACAAGACGAACACGTGGACATGTCATTTGCATCGTTTGGACAAACGAGCTAAAAGATATCACATGTCAAAGGTGGCACAAAAATAACACATAACAGCAGTTTATATCATGATGCACTCTTGCAACAGCAAAACAAGTGTCAAGATGACATCTAACATGCATGACAACAACAGGTAAAATGTAGAGGGCATCTCCACGAACATCTGGACATGCTACACGCGCAAAACGGAGCAACAGGCACAAAGTTAGAGCAGTTCAAAGTTTGCATTTCAGATAAACAGATCTGGGGACTTAGTGGGGAAAAACAACCTCAGGGATCTGGAAAAAAAAGGAGACGGGCCTCGGCGATGTGGCGGTTCCTTCGATGGACGGCGCGGCTGGAGCGAAGGATCCCCTCGGGATCCGGGAGAAAACTGTGGATCTGAGAAAGAAAAGAAAAAAAAAGGAAGGGGATCTAGAGGAGGAAGAAGAAGGGGATAGGGATGCCCAAAATAGACTAGGAGGGTCTATATGTAGCAGTTTTTAGGGTTAGGAGGAGTTTTAGGGGCGCTAGGAGCCCTCCGATCGTGATCCGACGGATCCGATCGCGGGGATAGATTTAAAAGGCCTAGACGGAGATAAAAGAAAGCAGTAGGGGTATTTCCGGGACACGAAGTGAAGGCACATCGGACCCACACGGACAACGGAGGCAAAAGTCAACGGAGTCCAAACGAGACGAGATTTGAGAGGCGGGTTGCACATAACAAAACAACAACACACAAAACAACCTCGCGGCACACCGGTAACGTAAAACGCCCGAACAACAAAGTAGGCCTACGGGATGTCACGGACACGTGAGGGAGCTCCGGAACGCGAAACAGACAACGGGAAGAAACACACGGAACCGGATGCAACCCACAACACAAAAGCAAATCAATGCACATGTCTACATGATATGAATGAATGCCACACACTCACACAACAAAAACACGAAAGCCCGAAAGACAAAGAACCCGAAATGGAAATAGATGAAGCCGGAGATATATTATATACCCAAAAGGGAAAGTATTACATCCGGGGCATTACACAACTTGCTTGCCATTCTTCTTGAAGTTCCCTTTCTTCCCCTTGCCCTTTTTGTTGAAACTAGTGGTCTTGTTAACCATCAACAATTGATGCTCTTTCTTCGTTTCTACCTTCGTTGATTTCAGCATCAAGAAAAGCTCGGGAATCGTTTTCGTCATCCCTTGCATATTATAGATCATCATGAAGTTCTAGTAACTTGGTGATAGTGATTAGAGAACTCTGTCAATCACTATCTTATCTGGAAGATTAACTCCCACTTGATTCAAGCGATTGTAATACCCAGACATTCTGAGCACATGCTCATTGGTTGAGCTATTCTCCTCCATCTTGTAGGCAAAGTATTTGTGAGAGGTCTCGTACCTCTCGACACAGGCATGAGTCTGAAATACTATTTTCAACCCTTGGAACATCTCATATGCTATGTGGCGTTCAAAACCTTTTTGAAGTCCCGGTTATAAGCCATAAAGCATGGCGCACTAAACTATCAAGTAGTCATCATATCGAGCTTGTCAAACGTTCATAACGTCTGCATCTGCTCCTGCAATAGGTTTGTCACCTAGCGGTGCATCAAGGACA
This sequence comes from Secale cereale, assembly GCA_902687465.1. Classification (NCBI taxonomy): domain Eukaryota; kingdom Viridiplantae; phylum Streptophyta; class Magnoliopsida; order Poales; family Poaceae; genus Secale; species Secale cereale. The sequence continues at coordinate 173,223,088 of LR738710.1, forward strand.
TAATACTTCTGTGCTGCAATGAGGATAATCCTCAGATCACGGACCTAGTTCGCATCAATGCTACTAAAATCTTTCAACTTAGTTTTCTCTAGGAACATATCAAAAACATAGGGGAGCTATAACGTGAGGTATTGATCTACAACATAATTTGCAAAAACTATCAGGACTAAGTTCATGATAAATTAAAGTTCAATTAATCATATATATTACTAAAGAACTCCCACTTCGATAGACATCCATCTAGTCATCTAAATGATCACGTGATCCAAATCAACTAAACCATGTTTGATCATCACGTGAGATGGAGTAGTTTTCAATGGTGAACATCTTATGTTGATCATATCTACTATATGATTCACGCCGGACCTTTCGGTCTTCAGTGTTCTCAGGCCATGTTTGTACATGCTATGCATGTGCAAAACTGTCTTACCCCCGTTGTATTTGAACGTAGAGCTTATCACACCCGATCATCACGTGGTGTCTCGGCACAACGAACTTCCGCAACGGTGCATACTCAGGGAGAACACTTGTACCTTGAAATTTTGTAAGGGATCATCTTATAATGCTACCATCGTACTAAGCAAAATAAGAAGCATAATAAGATAAACATCACATGAAATCAAAATATGTGACATGATATGGCCATCGTCATCTTGTGATTTTGATCTCCATCTCCAAAGCATCGTCATGATCTCCATCGTCACCGGCTTGACACCATGATCTTCAACGTACCGTCATGGTCGTCTCGCCAACTATTGCGACTACTACTATCGCTAACTCACAGCGACAAAGTAAAGCAATTACATGGCCTTCGCAATTCATACAATAAATAGACAACCATAAGGCTCCTGTCGGTTGCCGATAATTTACAAAACATGATCATCTCATACAATAACATATAACTCATCACGTCTTGACCATATCACATCACAACATGCCCTTGAAAAACAAGTTAGATGTCCTCTACTCTGTTGTTACAAGTTTTACATGGCTGCTATGGGCTTAGCAAGAACCGTTCTTACCAACGCATACTAAAAACCACAACGATTTTTCGTTAAGTGTGTTGTTTCAACCTTCACAAGGACCGGGCGTAGCCACACTCGATTCAACTAAAGTTAGAGAGACAGACACCCGCCAGTCACCTTTAAGCAACTAGTGCTCGTAATGGTGAAACCAGTCTCACGTAAGCGTATGCGTAATGTCGGTCCAGGACGCTTTATCTCACAATACCACCGAATCAAAGTATGACATGCTGGTAAGCAGTATGACTATTATCGCCCACAACTCATTGTGCTCTACTCGTGCATATTGATACGTCTCCAACGTATCTATAATGTTTGATTGTTCCATGCTATTATATTTTCTGTTGGATGTTTAATGGGCTTCATTATACAGTTTTATATTATTTTTGGGACTAACCTACTAACCCAAGGCCCAGTGCAAATTGCTGTTTTTTTGCCTATTTCAGTGTTTCGTAGAAAAGGGATATCAAAGGGAGTCCAAACGGAATGAAGCCTTTTGGAGAGTTATTTTTGGAACCGTATCTTCACAGAAGACTTGGAGTACACGCGAGGGAACGAGAGAGGCGGCCACGAGGGTCCAGGGCGCGCCCCCACCTTGGTAGGCCCCCTCTGGCTCCCCGGTGCCCTCCTTCCTCCTATATATATCCATGTACCCTGAAAACATCGAGGCAACAGAGAAAACCCTAATTCCACTGCCGCAACCTTCTGTTCCAGTGAGATCCCATCTTGGGGCCTGTTCCGGAGCTCCGCCGGGGGGGGGGGGATCGATCACGGAGTGCTTCTACATCAACACCATAGCCTCACCAATGTGTTGTTAGTAGTTTACCACAGACCTTCACTACAAAAAAAGATACATCCGTGATATTTTGGTCCGAACGAAACTTTTTTCTGTCATACTTATGACACTTCTATGACAATAATTGTGACAAAACACGGTCACATCATAGATGTGGTGGGGTCCTACTTCTATGACAAAAAATAATGTCAGAAAATGGGCTTTTCATCCTGGGCGGGCCGGAGACGCAGCTGCATGACTTTCTTTGGGCCGTCCATGATGGGAAAACCCGTGGTAGAAGCGAGGGCGAGGAAAATATTTGGGTGTTCCTGGTTACGGTGGGTGGTCGGGGCCGAGCGATGCGCGTTTCTCTCGTACACGCACGCGCGTGGGTGTGAGGCGTTGGGCTCTAACTGAACCCGAGCGAGGCGTTGGGCTCTAAGTGAACCCGAGCGATTGCACTGCAGGCTACGCGTTAATGAACCCGAGTAATCGATCGATGGCTATTAACTGAACCCGATTGAGCGATTCCTTCGCTATTGCTGCCATTGTTGAGAATATCGCTTATCGTTATCGTCTCGGTCAACCGGTGATTAGAGATTAATCGGAAATCGGCCGATTAATCGATTTTACCGGTCACCTATTAATCGGCCATTTTTTTGAAATCCCAGGTTCC
>LR738710.1:173226950-173237293 GCA_902687465.1 Secale cereale
GATCGATCACGGAGTGCTTCTACATCAACACCATAGCCTCACCAATAAGTTGTTAGTACTTTACCACAGACCTTCACTATAAAAAAAAGATACATCCGTGACATTTTGGTCCGAACGAAACTTTTTTCTGTCATACTTATGACACTTCTATGACAATAATTGTGACAAAACATGGTATCATCATAGATGTGGTGGGGTCCTACTTCTATGACAAAAAATCATGACAGAAAATGGCCTTTTCGTCCTGGGCGGGCCGGAGACGCAGCTGCATGACTTTCTTTGGGCCCTCCATGATGGGAAAACCCGTGGTAGAAGCGAGGGCGAGGAAAATATTTGGGTGTTCCTGGTTACGGTGGGTGGTCTGGGCCGAGCAATGCGCGTTTCTCTTGTACACGCACGCGCGTGGGTGCGAGGCGTTGGGCTCTAACTGAACCCGAGCGAGGCGTTGGGCTCTAAGTGAACCCGAGCTATTGCACTGCAGGCTACGCGTTACTAAACCCGAGCAATCGATCGATGGCTGTTAACTGAACCCGATTGAGCGATTCCTTCGCTACTGCTGCTAACTGAAGCCGGTAGATGTTGCCTCTGCATGAACAGTGAGCGTTGCTGGGGGGTTTGGATGAAAAGTTCCCGGTGGGGGTGACTGAACAGGACCCCGTGGTGTTGCCTCTGCATGAACATGACCCCGTTCGATCGAGCCGGTTGGGGCTGCATGAACAGGACCCCATGGAGGGATGCATGAACAGGACCACCCCGTGGAGGGCTGCATGAACAGTGGACGGTGGAGGGCTGGATGAACAGTAGCCCGTGGAGGGGTGGTTGAACAGGAGCTCGTGGAGAGGGTTGGTTGAACAGTAGCTGGTGGAGTAGCGCGCGGTAGAGGCTGAACAGTCACAGGTGGAGGCTGGAGGAGGTCGACGGTGGATGAAAAGTAGCCTGTGGAGGCTGGAGGGGTCGACGGTGGTGATGAACAGTATCCCGTGGAGTCCCGTTTTGCAGTACGCCACACCCCTTCCGATGAACAGGACCCCCGTTTCGACCGTAGCGCTCCAACACAAGTCCGCTTCCTCCGTTGTGCGGTACGCCACACCCCTTCCAAGGAACAGGAACGCCATTTCGACCGTAGCGCTCCAACACAAGTCTGTTTCCTCCATTTTGCGGTACACCACACCCCTCCCGATCAATAGGACCCCCGTTTCGACCGTAGGAGGTCTGTTTTCTCCGTTTTGCGGTACGCTAGACCCCTCCCGATGAACATGATCTCGTTTGGAACGTGGTCGGTCGAACACAAGGCCGTTTCCTCTGTTCTACAGTACGCCAGGCCTCGTTTCTGTCGGCTGTTCCGTCCAAGCCCTCCTGATGAACACGACGGTGCATTCCCTTCCGACCCAGCCGGTTGGCTCCCCATGAACATGACGACGACGTTGTTTCTCCGTTCCGACCCAGCCATGTTGAAAGTGCAACTAATCCCCGGGTGGTTTTGGCAATTAATAACAACATATATATCATTGAACTAATAGTTACTTGAGAATCATTTCAGAGAAGTTCAGTGATATGGGTATGGAAATGACTGAAGAAGTGGACCCCTCAAAATGCTAAGGCAAGCATTGGCAAAAGCTCAAGACTCCATTTTTGGTTTAGTGATCAAAGATCACATTGAGTCCATAGGAAAAGCCAATACTATTAAAAGGGGATGAGGTTGTGTTGATGATCTGGTTGCTCAAGTGCTTAGTGATATATCTCCTTCAACTATCAGCAACTTTCACTACTATACACACTCATAAGTAATCTCGGACAAACCGATTTTCCAAACTCAGTCCCACCGAGATGAACCACCTCAGCCATAAGCCAAACCCTAGAAAAATCGGTCATTCCGAGTTTGAGTTCGGTCTCACCGAAATACGGGCTGCCAACCTTCTGTAACCGTTTGTCATCATATCGGAATATCCGAGTTGATGATTTCGGTCCCACCGAAACTGGCAAGTTCCTGTCTTGACTCAAATCGGACAAACCGAGATGGTATTTTCGGTCCCACCGAAAACCCCAACGTTCACTATATTTGAACTTTCGGTCTGACCGAGTTTCCACTTCGGTCTCACCGAGATTGCTCAATTATGTGTGTAACGGTTGGATTTTGTGTGGAGGCTATATATACCCCTCCACCCCCTCTTCATTCGTGGAGAGAGCCATCAGAAAGAACTACCACTCCTACCTTACACTTTCTGAGAAGAGAACTACCTACCCTTGTGTTGAGATCAAGTTGCTCCATTCCTACCATATGAAACTTGGTTTCTAACCTTCCCAAGTTGCTTTCCACTCAATCCTTTCTTCCACCACAGCCATATCAGTGAGGAGAGTTGAGTGTTGGGGAGATTATCATTTGAAGCACAAGAGCAAGGAGTTCATCATCATCTACAACATCTATTACCTTTTGGAGGGTGGTGCCTCCTAGATTGGTTAGGTGTCGCTTGGGAGCCTCCGTCATCGAGATGTGGAGTTGAACCAAGAAGTTTGTAAGGGCAAGGAGATCGCCTACTTCGTGAAGATCTACCCCGAGTAAGGCTAGCCCTCCGTGGGCGTAGGCCATGATGGAATAGACAAGGTTGCTTCTTCGTGGACCCTTCGTGGGTGGAGCCCTCCGTGGACTCGCGCAGCCGTTACCCTCCGTGGGTTGAAGTCTCCATCAACGTGGATGTACGATAGCACTACCTATCGGAACCACGGGAAAAATCATTGCGTCTTCAAATTGCGTTTGATCTTCTCCACCTCTCTTTACTACATGTGCAATTTACTTTCCGCTGCTTATACTCTAGAATTGCATGTGTAGGGTGATACTTGACTTGATCTTAATTGTGAAACTACCTAAAACTGTTATTTGTCGAAGGCAGAATTTTTATATTTATAAGTAGTCTAATCACCCCCCCTCTAGACATACTTTCGATCCTACAAGTGGTATCAGAGCTTTGGTCTCCATTGTTTTGGTTTCCATTGCATTGGACTCCATTAGCTTGGTTTCACAACCTAGGAGAGTATGGCGTCTAGTGAGGGTAATTATCGTAGAGGTCCTTACTTTGATGGTACAAATTTTGCTAGTTGGAAGCATAAAATGAAAATGCATATTCTTGGTCATAACCCAGCCGCATGGGGCATTATTTGTGTTGGTATGCAAGGTGAATTCTTCGAGGAAGGAAAAGTTCCGGATCGCGAAGCTACACCGGAAGAGTTGCGGATGTTGCAAAACAATGCTCAAGCTTGTGACATTCTCTTCAATGCTTTGTGTCCCGAGGAGTTCAACAAAATCAGCCGTCTTGAGAATGCTAAAGAGATTTGGGATACTTTGCTTGAAATGCACGAACGTACTGAGTCTGTGAAGGAATCAAAGCTAGATATTCTTCAAGGTCAACTTGACAAGTTCAAGATGAAGGATGGTGAAGGAGTCGCTGAAATGTACTCTAGGCTTGCTCTCATCACAAATGAGATTGCCGGCTTAGGAAGCGAAGAAATGACCGACCGATTCATCATTAAGAAGATTCTCAGAGCTTTGGATGGAAAATATGACACCGTGTGCACTTTGATCCAAATGATGCCAAACTACAAGACTCTCAAGCCAACTGAAGTCATTGGAAGAATTGTTGCTCATGAGATGACACTTAAGGATAAGGAAGAGCTTCACAACAAGTCAAGTGGTGCTTACAAAGCTACAAGTGATGCTCCCACAACCTCAAGTGACAAGTTAATTTCCAATGAAGAGATAAGCCTAATGGTTAAGAACTTCAACAAGTTCTACAAGAATAGAGGCAAAGAAAGAAGCTCAAAATCTAGATCATATGATGAAAAGAGATCTTCTAGCCGTGATCGAAACTGCTACAATTGTGGAAGACCTGGACACTACTCAAATGAGTGTACGGCTCCCCACAAAATAAGAGAAGGATCTCCAAGAAGAAGATCAAGAGATGAGTCACCTCGGAGAGAGAGAAGGAGTAGAGATGATCGTTATGAACGAAGACCCTCTCGGAGAAGCAAGGATTCGGAGAGGAAAGACAAGTCATCAAGGAGCTACACAAGAAGAAGACATCAAGCTCATGTAGGTGAATGGGTCTCCGGCTCCGACTCCGACAATCAATCCGATGGAAGCTATCACTCCGACTCCGACTACAGTCAAGATGAAGGTGTTGCCGGACTTGCTCCCGTATCCTCCAACTCCAACTCCTACGACTTATTTGATTCACCAAATGAGGGAATTGGAAGATGCTTCATGGCTAAAGGCCCCAAGGTAACTCACCCTGAATTCATTGGCTTTGATAGTGATGAGGATGACTTGCTTGGTGAAGATGAGCTCTTGCATGATAAATCTAGTGAGCTTAGTAACGATGAAAATGCTAGTAGTCTTTATAGTCGAGAAGAGTCGAATGACAATGCTATGAAGGAGATTGAGCGTCTAACTAAAGAACTAAACACTCTTAAGTTAGCTCATGAAACAACTCAAGAAGATCATAGAGAGCTCCTAAGATCTCATGAGAAGCTGCGCTTCGAGAAGCTCACTCTAGAGCAAGAACATGAGTTTCTAAAAGCGATCAATGACGATCTTCGAAAGAAGAGTTCTTCATATCTTGCCAAACGACTTCTCTTGTCTAATTTCTTGCCACCTATTAAGACTAAGCATGACAAGCATAAGAAAAATTCTCCCTCTAGTAGTAACAATAACCATGTTAAATCCAATATTGTTGCTTCTAGTAGTTCTCTTGATTCCACTAACAATGATTCAAGCCAAGTTACACTTGAGCAAGAAAATAGCTTATTGAAGGAAATCATAGAGAAAGGTGTCTACAAGAGTCTTGCCGGAAGCAAGAACTTTGAGGAAATTGTTCGCAAACAAGGAAGGCACCGGAAGAATCAAGGGATTGGTTTTGAGCGAAAGTTCAACGCCGAAGGTGTTGAGTGGGAAGAAGGTCAATATCATACTCCATAGTTTGTTTCTCAAAAGGAGAAGTATGATCCTACTTCTTCCAATGAGGAACAAGCTCAAGATGACCTTCCACCACAAGACCACAAGCTAAAAGCCAAGGACAAGCTTCAAGAGGAGATTGATGCATTCATTGAAGCACCTCAAGCCATGGTCAAGTTGGTTCCCAAGGACACGTCAAGTTCTACTTCGTCAAGCTCAACTACAACCCCAAGGATTCCCATCAAGATGATGTGGATCCCGAAGAAGAAGAACTAGAAAGTTCTTGAGGGTGACTCCGCCAACATACTTCACTCACATTCATTTTGGCAACTTGTGCAATCAACTTCCACATCATGCACTAGTTCATGGAGTCACAAACCCTCTTGTTGGTAAGTCAAGGGACAAGGTAATCATTGCTTTCATGGACATCATCTATTGTGAACTTCAATCTATGTCCATGGATATCCTTGTTTGTTCCTTGTGGGACTAACCCATGTAGGTATTGAAAGTGCCCTAATCCAAAGGATAGCTCCCAACTCTTGATGATCTACATCAACATTGAGCATCCACATCTTCAACATCTACATGAAGTCTTCTACGACAACCCAAGGTTAGTTTGACCCTTTAAAAGGGGTTCTCACATCTACGGGGAGCTTTGCTCTAAAAATTGAGCTAAAGCATCTCCAAATGATGTGAACACATCAATGCTTTATGTAAAAGTGGTAACCCCACTTGTGCTTAAACGATGAGTATGACCTATGATCAAATGTTCTCATTTGACTCCTAAGTCAAAATACTCATATAAAGATGACCTAGTCATCGACAAATTGTGTGCTAGTAGCTAGAGTTTTGGTTGTGCATGTTTGACACATATTTCATTTGCTATCTTATTGTGTGAGCATGTTGAATGCATGATTTTATCCATTCGAGGACATCCATTTGTTGTTTTGGTTGTTTTGATTTTTCTGGCCAAATGGATGGACAAGAATGCCTAAGCACCTCCCCTAGCTATCTATGCTTTCTTGTCTCAAATTCTATTCATGCTTATATCACAAACTTTGAACAAGTCATTTTCGGACCCTCCGAGTGAGGAGCACTCGGAGCCACCGATCCGTCTAAGGCTGACTTCCAAAACCTTCTAAGTCAATTTCGGTCAGACCAACTTCTCCCACTCGGTCCAACCGAAACACTTAGACTGATCTAGGTTTCATCTCGGTGAAACCGAGTTCTAAATCTCGGCGTGACCGATATGCGTAACTGCATAGCAGTTATCCATCTCGGTGTCACCGAGTTTTTCAACTCGGTCCCACCGACAGCAAGGGGATATAAATACTGAGGGCAGCGCGCGATTTTTCCTTCAAACGTTTTCGCCCCCAAGTCCCCTGCTGTCGTCGCCCTGATCTCCGGATCATCGCCGTCGTCGCCTGTGCGCCCTCGCCGCAGGTCTCCGCCGCCGTCAACGGTTTTCTCCTCCGCGCCGTTGCTGCCGTAGAGGGACTCTACCAAGTTAGGGTGAGTCTCGATCCCTCTCGTGCTCCCCATCTGATTCATTGCACGATTGGTTTGCCCTTCATCTGGCCACGATTGAAAAATTCCTTAACACCAGATCGTTTCTAGTTTCGAGCAAAATTCTTAGGTTTAGGTTTCCACGGAACACATCTCGGTGAAACCGGTTTTAAATTTTCGGTGTGACCGATTCGGCCTCTGGCCATTGCACTGCACTTTCGGTCTAACCGAGTTGTGCAAATCGGTGTGACCGAAGTATGGTTTTAGTGAAACCCTAGAGTATCGGCAGGACCGAAACCCATTTCGGTCCAACCGAAAGTGGTGTGTAAAGTTTCTGTTATACACTTCGGATTCACCGAAACTGAAAATCGGTTTGACCGAAATGCATTCTGTGAAAACTTAAAACTAAGATTTGAACTCATTTTGTTTGCAAAAACTTCTGCAGTTTGTGATAACTCTTCTACTCTGCCTATACCTTATCTTTTCACAGGTTGTCAGCCATGTCATATGCCAGTGACAGCCAGAACAGGTCAGAGTCACCTTTTGCAGAGATTCCTGAGGCTAGTAGTCCTATTGATGATGGTGAGAGGAGTACACCTAGTGGCTTGCCTCCTGCAGCCACCAGAACCAGAAAGCAGAGAAATTCTGATGATGAGGACTCTGACTTCATTGCTGAGGAAGTAACCTCCAAGCCCAAGAGAAAGGTTGTTGCCAAAGAGCAACAATGGCAGCAGTCGAAGAAAGGCACCAGCAAGGTCAAGCAGTCAGCTGTTGCCAAGAAGCTAAACTTGGGAGAGCCAGCCCCAAGTAAAGTGAAGAAAACTTCCAAGAGGAAGAGGGTAGTGTATGCTGAACCTCATACAGAAGCAGCAGTTGAAGATGAAGAAGAAGAAGCACCCCAGCCTGCTCCTCAGAAGAAGAAACTCATGGGTGATGCAATTAGGGCTCAAGCCACTTCTAAGCCCAAGAAGCTTGCTCAAGCTAAGGCAGCTCCAGCAAAGCCTTCTGCCAAGCCCAAGAGGACAACCAGGAACATCCCAGCCTCTGAGAAGAACAAAGGTGATGTGCCACCGTCTGAGTCTGAAGAAGAACATGTGTTGCTGAAGCTCCGTCCAAAACTGCCGCTCCACAACGATGCTCATCCTCAAGCCGTGGATATGAAGGCAAGGAAGGATAGAGGTCTCAGGCTATGGAGACAGTCTGATCCATATGCCGTGAGGAGAAGGACTGCTGTGGACCCCAGATTCCACACCAGAGAGCAGCAAGACTTCTATGAGACTGTGCTGATGGATAAGAAGCCTATAGTTGCAGATACCAGATACGTTGACTGGAAGTACATTGACAGTGAAGAGCACCGAGACTTCTTTCCCCATGTGCATGAAAGCTTCACTTCATGTGGAGTTGATGAGTTTGTGGGTCAGAAACTGACAGATTGGAACGATGAGATGATTATGCAGTTCTATGCCACAGCCCACTTCTATCCTGATGGGAAGATCACCTGGATGACTGAAGGTCAAAGGTTTTCTTCGTCTGTTGAAGAATGGGCAGAACTTCTGAATGCTCCAGTGCAAAGAGAGGACGACATTGATGTCTATGGGATTCCTAAGAAGAACCATGATTCCATGAAGAACATGTATAAGAAGATCCCCGCAGCAGATTTGGAAGTGTGGAAGCTTGGCTCAGTGTACTATCTCCAGGCAGGTCTACCTACCACAAACACTATTCTGAGGCATACCTTGATGCCCAAGTCTGGAGACCATCGCATGATCCGAGGCTATTCTATCAACATGCTGCACATACTTGATGAGAAGGCACCTTTCAAGGTGATGGACTTAATGGTAGAGACCATTAAGAGCACTGCAGTTGACCAGAAGAGGTCGTGTGGATTTGCCCCGCAGATTCAGATGCTTATCAATGCCAAGTTTGGCACGGGCAAATTCCTGTTGGATAGGAAGCACTTACCACTGCAGCCAGAGCATGAAGATAATGTTGTTGTGATGGACGAGGAGGATCCAACTTCGGTTGAAGGTCAAGCCAAGATTGAAGCTGCTAGGAAAGCCAAAGCTGATAAAGAGGCAGCAGCAGCAGCAGCTAAACCAAAGAGCTTCGGAGAGCAGATTCTTGAAGCTACCCAAAGGATTGAACAACGCCTGGCCAGCATTGAACAATCTCAGGAAAGCTTGGAAAGGATTGTTGACGAGAAGGTCCACGCTCTGGACGTGAAGCTGACTGAACTTCAGGTGACCGTCAACAAGCTTGAGGCAGACATGGAGGAAGCAAGGCAGGACAGGGCAGAGCTCATGCAGGATGACCTAGTCCAGGACTCTCATCGCCAGACTGCTCCGGTTCCCAGAGGATCCCGAAGCTGCTATCCCAGTGACTGACTCCAGGATTACCACTTCAGCACCTCCTCCGATCAGCTGAAGTCTTCGCCGATGCCGTGATATCTACTCCGACATCTACCCAGACGGGAGCCGCCAGCAGAGCCCACAGTGACGTTTAGCTCTATGCTTTTTCAAACTTTTTGGTAACTTGTTGCCAAAGGGGGAGAAATTGTATAGATCATAGGGCTTCGAGAGAGAGAGTGCTCTTTCGTTCTTTTGCCGGTTTTCTTTGAGATACATTTGGTTCTTTTGGTTCTTGAAACTTTCAGTGTGCTTGATACTACGTTTGATGCTACCTTAATGAGTGCTTGGTCGTACTATGCTTTAATGTGTGCTTAATGCTTATCATATGCCATTCCTATCTTGTATGGCTATTTACTTATTTACTCATGTCTTGGTGATTGGGTGCATGTTATTCATTCTTATCTTTTTGTGCGCTCCACCAAGATGTATGTGACATGGAAGAGTGACCCATAATCCTAATCGATTGTGCATTTGCATTCAAACGCAAATTTTAAATAATGCACAAATTTAGGGGGAGCTCTTGTTTATCACATACTTCTCAAAGCGACGATATTATTCATTGATTATATCTTTTGTCGAAGCTTTGATCTATATGTTGTCATCAATTACCAAAAAGGGGGAGATTGAAAGTGCAACTAATCCCCGGGTGGTTTTGGCAATTAATAACAACATATATATCATTGAACTAATAGTTACTTGAGAATCATTTCAGAGAAGTTCAGTGATATGGGTATGGAAATGACTGAAGAAGTGGACCCCTCAAAATGCTAAGGCAAGCATTGGCAAAAGCTCAAGACTCCATTTTTGGTTTAGTGATCAAAGATCACATTGAGTCCATAGGAAAAGCCAATACTATTAAAAGGGGATGAGGTTGTGTTGATGATCTGGTTGCTCAAGTGCTTAGTGATATATCTCCTTCAACTATCAACAACTTTCACTAATATACACACTCATAAGTAATCTCGGACAAACCGATTTTCCAAACTCAGTCCCACCGAGATGTACCACCTCAGCCATAAGCCAAACCCTAGAAAAATCGGTCATTCCGAGTTTGAGTTCGGTCTCACCGAAATACGGGCTGCCAACCTTCTGTAACCGTTTGTCATCATATCGGAATATCCGAGTTGATGATTTCGGTCCCACCGAAACTGGCAAGTTCCTGTCTTGACTCAAATCGGACAAACCGAGATGGTATTTTCGGTCCCACCGAAAACCCCAACGTTCACTATATTTGAACTTTCGGTCTGACCGAGTTTCCACTTCGGTCTCACCGAGATTGCTCAATTATGTGTGTAACGGTTGGATTTTGTGTGGAGGCTATATATACCCCTCCACCCCTCTGGCTCCCCGGTGCCCTCCTTCCTCCTATATATATCCATGTACCCTGAAAACATTGAGGCAACAGAGAAAACCCTAATTCCACTGCCGCAACCTTCTGTTCCAGTGAGATCCCATCTTGGGGCCTGTTCCGGAGCTCCGCCGGG
>LR738710.1:173237387-173389615 GCA_902687465.1 Secale cereale
AACACTAAAATATGATATATTTAACAGTAAAACAAAAGTGTTACCTTGATTCCTAGCCTTTTAATCCTAGTATAATGACTAAGAAAATAGGAGAACAATACATATTGCGTAACAAGGTTCACAAAACGCAAATAAATATAGTTTTTGCAAACACCGTGCTACGATTAGGCCCGATTTATCGGTAGATTCCTGATAAATCGCTTGTCTTAGCGATAAATCAGCCCAAATGATAAATAGTGAAGATAAGGCAAAATCTTATCGGACACCCCAAGAGTAGCGATAAATCGTTGAATCGGAAGATTTCTTGAACAGTGACTGCTGCTAACTGAAGCCGATAGATGCTGCCTCTGCATGAACAGTGAGCGTTGCTGGGGGGTTTGGATGAAAAGTTCCTGGTGGGGGTGACTGAACAGGACCCCGTGGTGTTGCCTCTGCATGAACATGATACCGTTCGATCGAGCCGGTTGGGGCTGCCTGAACAGGACCCCGTGGAGGGCTGCATGAACAGGACCACCCCGTGGAGGGCTGCATGAACAGTGGACGATGGAGGGCTGCTATTATATATTCTGCTTTGGATGTTTAATGGGCTTTATTATACAGTTTTATATTATTTTTGGGACTAACCTACTAACCCAAGGCCCAGTGCAAATTGCTGTGTTTTTTTTGCCTATTTCAGTGTTTCAAAGAAAAGGGATATCAAAGGGAGTCCAAATGGAATGAAACCTTTTGGAGAGTTATTTCTGGAACCGTATCTTCACAGAAGACTTGGAGTACACGCGAGGGAACGAGAGAGGTGGCCACGAGGGTCCAGGGCGCCCCCCCACCTTGGTAGGCCCCCTCTGGCTCCCCCGGTGCCCTCCTTCCTCCTATATATATCCATGTACCCTAAAAACATCGAGGCAACAGAGAAAACCCTAATTCCACCGCCACAACCTTCTGCTCCCGTGAGATCCCATCTTGGGGCCTGTTCTGGAGCTCCACCGGGGGGGGGGGATCGATCACGGAGTGCTTCTACATCAACACCATAGCCTCACCAATAAGTTGTTAGTACTTTACCACAGACCTTCACTACAAAAAAAAGATACATCCGTGACATTTTGGTCCGAACGAAACTTTTTTCTGTCATACTTATGACACTTCTATGACAATAATTGTGACAAAACATGGTATCATCATAGATGTGGTGGGGTCCTACTTCTATGACAAAAAATCATGACAGAAAATGGCCTTTTCGTCCTGGGCGGGCCGGAGACGCAGCTGCATGACTTTCTTTAGGCCCTCCATGATGGGAAAACCCGTGGTAGAAGCGAGGGCGAGGAAAATATTTGGGTGTTCCTGGTTACGGTGGGTGGTCTGGGCCGAGCAATGCGCGTTTCTCTCGTACACGCACGCGCGTGGGTGCGAGGCGTTGGGCTCTAACTGAACCCGAGCGAGGCGTTGGGCTCTAAGTGAACCCGAGCTATTGCACTGCAGGCTACGCGTTACTAAACCCGAGCAATCGATCGATGGCTGTTAACTGAACCCGATTGAGCGATTCCTTCGCTACTGCTGCTAACTGAAGCCGGTAGATGTTGCCTCTGCATGAACAGTGAGCGTTGCTGGGGGGTTTGGATGAAAAGTTCCCGGTGGGGGTGACTGAACAGGACCCCGTGGTGTTGCCTCTGCATGAACATGACCCCGTTCGATCGAGCCGGTTGGGGCTGCATGAACAGGACCCCATGGAGGGATGCATGAACAGGACCACCCCGTGGAGGGCTGCATGAACAGTGGACGGTGGAGGGCTGGATGAACAGTAGCCCGTGGAGGGGTGGTTGAACAGGAGCCCGTGGAGAGGGTTGGTTGAACAGTAGCTGGTGGAGTAGCGCGCGGTAGAGGCTGAACAGTCACAGGTGGAGGCTGGAGGAGGTCGACGGTGGATGAAAAGTAGCCTGTGGAGGCTGGAGGGGTCGACGGTGGTGATGAACAGTATCCCGTGGAGTCCCGTTTTGCAGTACGCCACACCCCTTCCGATGAACAGGACCCCCGTTTCGACCGTAGCGCTCCAACACAAGTCCGCTTCCTCCGTTGTGCGGTACGCCACACCCCTCCCAAGGAACAGGAACGCCATTTTGACCGTAGCGCTCCAACACAAGTCTGTTTCCTCCATTTTGCGGTACACCACACCCCTCCCGATCAATAGGACCCCCGTTTCGACCGTAGGAGGTCTGTTTTCTCCGTTTTGCGGTACGCTAGACCCCTCCCGATGAACATGATCTCGTTTGGAACGTGGTCGGTCGAACACAAGGCCGTTTCCTCTGTTCTACAGTACGCCAGGCCTCGTTTCTGTCGGCTGTTCCGTCCAAGCCCTCCTGATGAACACGACGGTGCATTCCCTTCCGACCCAGCCGGTTGGCTCCCCATGAACATGACGACGACGTTGTTTCTCCGTTCCGACCCAGCCATGTTGAAAGTGCAACTAATCCCCGGGTGGTTTTGGCAATTAATAACAACATATATATCATTGAACTAACAGTTACTTGAGAATCATTTCAGAGAAGTTCAGTGATATGGGTATGGAAATGACTGAAGAAGTGGACCCCTCAAAATGCTAAGGCAAGCATTGGCAAAAGCTCAAGACTCCATTTTTGGTTTAGTGATCAAAGATCACATTGAGTCCATAGGAAAAGCCAATACTATTAAAAGGGGATGAGGTTGTGTTGATGATCTGGTTGCTCAAGTGCTTAGTGATATATCTCCTTCAACTATCAGCAACTTTCACTACTATACACACTCATAAGTAATCTCGGACAAACCGATTTTCCAAACTCAGTCCCACCGAGATGTACCACCTCAGCCATAAGCCAAACCCTAGAAAAATCGGTCATTCCGAGTTTGAGTTCGGTCTCACCGAAATACGGGCTGCCAACCTTCTGTAACCGTTTGTCATCATATCGGAATATCCGAGTTGATGATTTCGGTCCCACCGAAACTGGCAAGTTCCTGTCTTGACTCAAATCGGACAAACCGAGATGGTATTTTCGGTCCCACCGAAAAC
Organism: Secale cereale; assembly: GCA_902687465.1. NCBI lineage: Eukaryota > Viridiplantae > Streptophyta > Magnoliopsida > Poales > Poaceae > Secale > Secale cereale. The sequence continues at coordinate 173,240,422 of LR738710.1, forward strand.
CCCAACGTTCACTATATTTGAACTTTCGGTCTGACCGAGTTTCCACTTCGGTCTCACCGAGATTGCTCAATTATGTGTGTAACGGTTGGATTTTGTGTGGAGGCTATATATACCCCTCCACCCCCTCTTCATTCGTGGAGAGAGCCATCAGAAAGAACTACCACTCCTACCTTACACTTTCTGAGAAGAGAACTACCTACCCTTGTGTTGAGATCAAGTTGCTCCATTCCTACCATATGAAACTTGATTTCTAACCTTCCCAAGTTGCTTTCCACTCAATCCTTTCTTCCACCACAGCCATATCAGTGAGGAGAGTTGAGTGTTGGGGAGATTATCATTTGAAGCACAAGAGCAAGGAGTTCATCATCATCTACAACATCTATTACCTTTTGGAGGGTGGTGCCTCCTAGATTGGTTAGGTGTCGCTTGGGAGCCTCCGTCATCGAGATGTGGAGTTGAACCAAGAAGTTTGTAAGGGCAAGGAGATCGCCTACTTCGTGAAGATCTACCCCGAGTAAGGCTAGCCCTCCGTGGGCGTAGGCCATGATGGAATAGACAAGGTTGCTTCTTCGTGGACCCTTCGTGGGTGGAGCCCTCCGTGGACTCGCGCAGCCGTTACCCTCCGTGGGTTGAAGTCTCCATCAACGTGGATGTACGATAGCACTACCTATCGGAAACACGGGAAAAATCATTGCGTCTCCAAATTGCGTTTGATCTTCTCCACCTCTCTTTACTACATGTGCAATTTACTTTCCGCTGCTTATACTCTAGAATTGCATGTGTAGGGTGATACTTGACTTGATCTTAATTGTGAAACTACCTAAAACTGTTCTTTGTCAAAGGCAGAATTTTTATATTTACAAGTAGTCTAATCACCCCCCTCTAGACATACTTTCGATCCTACACATGTACACGAGCCCTGGCCGTACGTACGCGCGAGTAGGCGTTCGAGACCTCGCCCGTATGTACGTACGTGGCCGTATTTACTTTCTTGCACCCTGGCCACTGTACGTACGTGTACATGCTACGTGCGCGCCTCTGCTACGACACGTGCGCGCCTCTACATCGACCAATATGTACGTACACGTTCGCGACCAGAATGACAACGCTACGTAAGTTTCAACCAGGTGGGTCCCGACTGTCAAGCACTTCCTTGCGTGCGAAGATGTAGCTTGTGGGTCCCAGCAGTCAGGGGGCGAATCATTTTTTTGCCCGGACGCACTTCCTTGCGTGCGAAGATGTAGCTGGTGGGTCCCAGCAGTCAGGAGCAACGTTTTTTTCGCGAAATACGGTGGCTCGTCCGGTGGGTCCCCGCTGTCAGGTGGAGGAATAATTATTTTGCGCGTAATAAGGAGGCACTTCCTTGCTGCGGCCGTGGACCCAGCTGCGAGCCTCTCCACGTACAGTCCACGTCCGATGGAAGACGTTCCTTGACCATGTTGACCACGCCGCATCGAGAGCACCAGGGCGGTGGATGACGGCGAGGCCTAGGAAGGGGACGACACAGAGCTGGGGAAGATGCGGCAGTGGATCCCCACGCATAGAGGAGTACGAGGGTTCACTGGTTCACTGCGATGTGAGGCTTCCGTCGCCGTAGAATAACAGGGGGTGTGGGTGAGTAGAGGGATGGCCTGGCCAGCGGTCGGAATAGTAGGGTGCGGTGAGGCCTCCGCGGTAGCACAGCAGGCCACGGGAGGCAGGAGCATGCGGCACGACCGGCGCTGCTTTGGGCGGCTGGAGCAACAAGACCAGAGGTTGAAGAAGCACTAAGGCCGTTGGATGGACATCGTATGATCACTGGAGCTAGAATAGTTCATATTGACTAAGTTGACAAAGCACTCCCTCCCCGTCAACTTAGTAGGCCCACAAGTCAGCCTCCCACCAAGGTGGGTCCCAACCAGTAGGGGGAGTATTCATTTTTTTGTGCGTAATAAGGAGGCGCTTCCGGTGGTCCGAGCTGATAGCGGGGGGAACGTTTTTTTCACGCAATACGGTGGCCCGTCCGCTGGGTCCCAGCAGTCTCGGGGGAAATGTTTTTTTCGCGAAATACGGTGGCCCGTCCGGTGGGTCCCTGCTGTCAGGTGGAGGAATAATTATTTTCCGCTTAATAAGGAGGCACTTCCATGCTGCCGCCGTGGACCTAGCTGTCAGCCACTCCACGTACAGTACACGTCCGATGGAAGCCGTTCCTTAACCACGTTGACCACGCTGCGCCGAGAGCACCAGGGTGGTGGACGACAGCGAGGCCTAGGAAGGGGACGACGCAAAGCTGGGGAAGACGCGACAGTGTATGCCCACGCGTAGAGGAGTATGAGGGTTCACTGGTTTGGCTGCGGTGTGAGTCTGTCGTCGCCCCAGAATAACAGGGGGTGTAGGTGAGTGGAGGGATGGCCTGGTCAGCGGTTGGAGTAGTAGGGGGCGGTGAGGCCTCCGCGGCAGCACAGCCAGCCACGGGAGGCAGGAGCACGAGTCACGACCGGCGCTGGTTTGCTAGCTGGTTTGGGCGGCTGGAGCAAGAAGACCAGAGGTTGAAGTAGCACTACGGCCGTTGGATGGACATAGTACGACCACTGGAACTAGAATCGTGCATATTGACTAAGTTGACAAAGCCATCTGTCCCCGTCAACTTAGTAGGCCGACAAGTCAGCCTGCCACTGTACTGGGTCCTAGCTAACAGGGGGAGTATTCATTTTTTTGTGCGTAATAAGGAAGCACTTCCTTGCGTGCGAAGATATAGCTGGTGGTTCCGAGCTGTCAGCGGCGGTAACATTTTTTTGCGAAATACAAAGGCCCTTTAAGTGGGTCCCAGATGTCAGGTCGAGGCATCATTATTTTGCACGTAATAAGGAGGCAGTTCCTTGCGTGCGGCCGTGGACCCAGCTGTCAGCCTCTCCACGTACAGTCCAATTCAGATGCATGTCGGTCGTTGACCACATTGACCAGGCCGTGCCGAGAGCACCAGGGCGGTGGACGACAGCGAGACCTAGGAAGCGAACGACACGTAGCCAGGGAAGACTCGGCAGTTGTTTTCCCACGCGGAGGAGTAGGAGGGTTTACTGGTGCGTCTGCCGTCCCCGGAGAAAACACCAGGTGTGGGTGAGTAGAGGGATGGCTAGGCCAGCGATGGGAGTACGATGGGGCGGTGAGGCCTGCGCGGCAGCACAGCCGGCCGCAGGAAGGAGAGAGCAGGCAGTCCCGCCGGCGCTTGTTTGAGCGGCTGGAGCAGGAAGAGCAGAGATTGAAGAAGTACAACGGCCGTTGGATGGACATCCAACAGTCACTGCTTGTGCGTCAATCTTTTTTTTAGGAAAGCCTCAAATCTGTGGAAAACATCATACAACCCATCTGCCATTATTAATAATAATTTACAGCCCATTTGCTAATTCTTAAGGTTTTTTTTGGAGCCCATATTCTTTTTGTTAGCATTACAGCCCATATTGTGGCCACGGTTAAAAAATTATACAAAATTTTGCATATTTCGATGCGGTCCAAACTGTTGTTAATCCCGAAATTTTGGGTCACATTTAAACTGATTTTAAAAATATATGTTTATCAATATAAAATCCAACAAATTGTCCACACATAAAAATCAATGCAATTTAAAATCTCGAAATGAAAAAAAGAATTTTGAAACTAATTGCTGGTTTGATGTGTTTTAAAAATGTACATCCCATTTGTCATTACTGATAGGTCATTTTCTCGGCCAGCCGAATGAAGCTCTCCTCGTCTTGAAAGAATTGCCGCCCAACAGGCCTGAAAAAGCGACTTACTTGCCAAATCACAAAAATACTGGGCTGTGGCCGTGGACCCAGCTGCGGCCGTGGACCCAGCTATCAGCCTCTTCCGATGGAAGTCGGTTGTTGACCACGCCGCGCCGAGAGCACCAAGGCGGTGGACAATGATGAGGCCTAGGAAGGGGACGACGCAGAGCTGGGGAAGACACGACAATGGATGCCCATGCGGAGAGGAGTACGAGGGTTCACTGGTTCGGCTGCGGTGTGAGGCTGCCGTCGCCGTAGAATAACAGGGGGTGTGGGTGAGTGGAGGGATGGCCTGGCCAGCGATGGGAGTAGTATGGGGGCGGTGAGGCCTCCGCGGTAGCACAGCTGGCCACGGGAGGCAGGAGCAGGCGACACGACCGGCGCTGCTTTGGGCGGCTGGAGCAAGAAGACCAGAGGTTGAAGAAGCACTATGGCCGTTGGATGGACATCGTACTGTCACTGGAGCTAGAATCGTTCATATTGACTAACTTGACAAAACCCTCTGTCCCCGTCAACTTAGTAGGCCCACAAGTCAGCCACCCACTATGGTGGGTCCCAGCTAGTTCATTTTTTTGTGCATCATAAGGAGGCACTTCCTTGCGTGCGAAGATATAGCTGGCGGGTCCAACCTGTCAGCGGGGGGGGGGGGGATGTTTTTTCGCGAAATACATAAGCCCTTCCTGTGGGTCCTAGCTGTCAGGTGGAGGAATCATTATTTTGCACGTAACAAGGAGGCATTTCCTTGCGTGCGGCCGTGGACCCAACTGTCAGCCTCTCCATGTACAGTCCACTTCTGATGGATGTCGTTCATTGACCACGTTACCAGGCCGCGCCGAGAGCACTAGGGCGGTGGACGATGGCGAGGCCTAAGAAGGGAACGACATGGTGCCAGGGAAGACTCGGCAGTTGTTTCCCACGCGGAGGAGTACGGGGGTTTACTGGTTCGTCTGCCGTTCCCGGAGAAAACATCAGGTGTGGGTGAGTAGAGGGATGGCTAGGCCAGCGATGGGAGTACGTTGGGGTGGTGAGGCCTACGCGGCAACACAGCCGGCCGCGGGGAAGAGAGAGCACGCAGTCCCACCGACGCTTGTTTAACGGGCTAGAGCAGGAAGAGCAGAGATTGAAGAAGCACGACGGTCGTTGGATGGACATCCAACAGTCACTGCTTGTGCGTCAACCTTTTTTTAGGAAAGCCTCAAATCTATGGAAAACATCATACATCCCATCTGCCATTATTTCTAATAATTTACAGCCCATTTGCTAATTCTTAAGGTTTTTTTGGAGCCCATATTCTTTTTGTTAGCATTACAGCCCATATTGTGGCTACGGTTAAAAAATTATACAAAATTTTGCATATTTCGGTGCGGTTCGAACTGTTTTTAATCCCGAAAATTTGAGTCACATTCAAACTGATTTTACAAATAAATGTATATCAATATAAAATCCAACAAATTGTCCACGCATAAAAACCAATGCAATTTAAAATCTCGAAATGAAAAAAAAGAATTTTCAAACTAATTACCGGTTTGATGTGTTTTAAAAATGTACAGCCCATTTGTCATTACTGATAGGCCATTTTCTCGGCCAACCGAATGAAGCTCTCCTCGTCTTGAAAGATTTGCAGACCAACATGCCTGACAAAGCGACTTACTTGCCAAATCACAAAAAAACTGGGCTATGGTCGTGGACCCAGCTGCGATCGTGGACCCAGTTGTCAGCCTCTTCACGTACAATACTCATTTGATGGAACTCGGTCGTTGACCACATTGACTGCGCCGCGCCGAGAGCACCAAGGCGGTGGACGACAGCGATGCCTAGGAAGGGGACGACGCGGAGCCGGATAAGACGTGGCAGTGGATGCCCACGCGGAGAGGACTACGATGGGTTCACTGGTTCGGGTGCGGTGTGAAGCTGCCGTCGCCGCAGAATAACAGGTGGTGTGGGTGAGTGGAGGGATGGCCTGGCCAGCGATGAGAGTAGTATGGGGGCAGTGAGGCCTCCGCGGCAGCATAGCCGGCCACGAGAGGCAAGAGCAGGCGTCATGACCGGCGCTGCTTTGGGCGGCTGGAGCTTGAAGACCAGAGGTTGAAGAAGCGTTGGATGGACATCGTACGGTCACTGGAGCTAGAATCATCCATATTAACTAACTTGACAAAGCCTTCTGTCCCCGTCAACTTAGTAGGCCCACAAGTCAGCCACCCACTATGGTGGGTCCCAGCTTGCAGGGGGGTATTCATTTTTTGTGCGTCATAAGGAGGCACTTCCTTGCGTGCGAAGATATAGCTGGCGGGTCCGACCTGCCAGCGGGGGGAACATTTTTTGCATGAAATACAGAGGCCCTTCCCGTGGGTCCTAGCTGTCAGGTGGAGGAATCATTATTTTGTGCGTAATAAGGATGCATTTCCTTGTGTGCGGCCGTGGACCCAGCTGTCAGCCTCTCCACATACAGTCCACTTCCGATGGATGTCGTTGATTGACCATGTTGACCAGGCCGCGCCGAGAGCACCAGGGCGGTTGACGACGGCTAGGCCTAGGAAGGGAACGACACGGAGGCAGGGAAGACTCGGCAGTTCTTTCCCACGCGGAGGATTACGAGGGCTTACTGGTTCGTCTGCCGTCCCAAGAGAAAACAACTGGTGTGGTTGAGTAGAGGGATGGCTAGGCAAGGGATGGGAGTACGGTGGGGCGGTGAGGCCTGCACGACAGTATAGCCGGCTGCGGGAGCAGGGAGCAGGCAGTCCTTTCGGCGTCTGTTTGAGTGGCTGGAGCAGGAAAAGCATAGATTGAAGAAGCACGACAGTTGATAACCCACAAGTGTAGGGGATTAGTTGTAGCCTCTTTCGATAAGTAAGAGTGTCGAACCCAACGAGGAGCTAAAGGCAGAACAAATATTCCCTCAAGTTCTATCGACCACCGATACAACTCTACGCACGCTTGGCGTTTACTTTACCTAGAACAAGTATGAAACTAGAAGTATTTTGTGGTTTTTGTGGATAGGTTTGCAAGAATATAAAGAGCACGTAAATAAAACTAGGGGCTGTTAAGATAAAGAAGCAATAAAGTTAATGATAGCGAGTGTGGAAAAGTGGTGGTAGGAGTTGCGAAATTGCCCCTAAGCAATTGACTACGTTACTAGACCGATAACAAGTTTTATGTGGGAGAGGCCACTGCTAGCATGTCATCCCATACTTGGAATTCTATGCACTTATGATTGGAACTATTAGCAAGCATCCGCAACTACTAACATTCATTAAGGTAAAACCCAACCATAGCATTAAGATATATTGGCCCCCCTTCAATCTCGTATGCATCAATTTCTACGCTAGGTTGAAGCTTCTGTCACTCTTGCCCTCCAATACGTAGTCCTATCAACATACAACTAACCCTATGGTGTGATCCACACGCGCGCTCATATGATGGGCACCAAAGGACAGCAACATAACCACAAGCAAATTAAATCAATCATAGCAATTCACCAATCACCGATAGGACAACAAAAATGTACTCAGACATCATAGGATGGCAACACATCATTGGATAATAATATGAAGAATAAAGCACCATCTTCATGTAGAGGGTACAGTGGGTTGCGGGAGAGTGGACCGCTATAGATAGATGGGGGAAGGTGATGGAGATGTTGGTGAAGATGACGGAGGTGTTGGTGTAGATCGTCGTCACACGATGATGGCCCCGGTGGCACTCCGGTGCCACCGGTAGCGAGAGGGAGAGAGCCCCCCTCCTTCATCTTCTTCCTTGACCTTCTCCGTAGGTGGGAGAAGGGTTTCCCCTCTGGTCCATGGTCTCCATGGCGGCGGAGGGGCGAGAGCCCCTCCAAGATAGAATCTCTCCCTTTGTCTCTCTCTGTTTCTGTGTTCCCAGATTCTGGCCCTTCACCGTTTCTTAAATTCCCGGAGATCCGTAACTCCGATTGGGCTGATTTTTTGACACGATTTTTATCCGGATATTAGCTCTCTTGTGGCGAAAGAAGGGCATCAACCGCCTTATGGTGTGGCCACAAGGGCCCAGGGCGCGCCTGCCCCTGGTGGGCGCGCCCCTGCCTCGTGGCCCACTCGGGCATCGTCTCATGTTGGTTTCGCTTCCCAATATTCACATATATTCCAAAAAGAATCTCCGTCTGTTTTTATTCCGTTTGGACTCCGTTTGATATGGATATTCTGTGAAACAAAAAACATGCAACAAACAGGAAATGGCACTGGGCACTGGATCAATATGTTAGTCCAAAAAAATAGGATAAAAAGTTGCCAAAAGTATATGAAAGTTGTAGAATATTGGGATGGAACAATAAAAAATTATAGATACAGCGGATACGTATGAGCATCCCCAAGCTTAATTCCTGCTCGTCCTCGAGTAGGTAAATGATAAAAAATATAATTTTTGATGTGGAATGCTACCTAGCATAACCTTGATCATGTAATCTAATCATGGCATGAATATTAAGACACGAGTGATTCAAAGCGATTGTCTATCATTTGACATAGAAGAATTTAATACTCGGGCATCCCAACAAACAATCAAGTCTTTGAAAATATCAATGCTAAAGAACGTTATCCCTACAAAATCATATAGTCTTTTATGCTTCCCTTTTCTTAACACAAGGTACCCCTCATGCCCATCCCGGTGTCAGCCAAGCAATTGTTTTCATACTTTACTTTTTCGAACCTTTTCAATTCTTCACGAAATACATGAGCGTGATCCATGGATATAGCACTATGGGTGGAATAGAAGGTGGTAGTAGACAAAAGTAGGGAGAAAGTCTCACATCGACTAGGTGTATCAATGGGATATGGAGATGCCCATCAATAGATATCAATGTGAGTGAGTAGGGATTGCCATGTAACGGATGCACTAGAGCTATAAGTGTATTAAAGCTCAAAAGAAAACTAGTGGGTGTGCATCAACTTGCTTGCTCATGAAGACCTAGGACATTTGAGGAAGCCCATCGTTGGAATATACAAGCCAAGTTCTATAATGGAAATTCCCACTAGTATATGGAAGTGACAACATAGGAGACTCTATCATGAAGATCATGGTGCTACTTTGAAGCACAAGTGTGGAAAAAAAGATAGTAGCATTGTCCCTTTTTTTCTTTCTTTTTTTCTTTTTTTCTTTTCTTCTTTCTTTGGGCCTTCCCTTTTTTTAATTGGCCTTTTTTTAAGGGACAATGCTTTGATAATGATGGTCATCACACTTCTATTTACTTACAACTCGATATTACAACTCGATACTATAACAAAAAATATGACTCTATATGAATGCCTCCGGCGGGGTACCGGGATGTGCAATGATCTAGCATAGCAATGACATAAAAAAACGGACAAGCCATGGAAACATCATGCTAGCTATCTTACGATCATGCAAGGCAATATGACAAAGATGGTGCGTGTCATAATAAACGGAACGGTGGAGTTACATGGCAATATATCTCGGAATGGCTATGGAAATGCCATAATAGGTAGGTATGGTGGCTGTTTTGAGGAAGGTATATGATGGGTGTATGGTACTGGCGAAAGTTGCGCGGTACAAGAGAGGCTAGCAATGGTGGAAGGGTGAGAGTGCGTATAATCCATGGACTCAACATTAGTCATAAAGAACTCACATACTTATTACGAAAAATCTATTAGCCCTCGAAGAAAGGATACTACGACGCATGCTCCTAGGGGGGAGGTTGGTAGGAGTTAACCATCCCGCGCCCCCGACCTTCACGCAAAGATAAACAATCAAAATACAATGCGCGCCAATTTGGTTACATAGTTAGGAGACCATATGTGCATGCTTCGGGAATCACAAACCTTAACACCAATATTTTTACTAAACCATAATCATTCACTAGTTCCTCCCACATATTAGAATCTCTATATCGCAAAACTATTGCAAGGAATCAAACATATCATATTCAGCGATCTAAAAGTTTATGTAGGATTTTTTGACTGACCATGTGAATGACCAATTCCTGTCAACTCTCTCAATAGATATAAGTGAAGCAAGAGAGTTTTAATTCTTTCTACAAAAGTTATGCCCACGCTCTAACAATTATAAGTGAAGCAAGAGAGCATTCTACAAATGGCGGTTTTCTATGTGAAGAGAAACGGGCAATCCAAACTTCAAATGATATAAGTGAAGCACATGAAGCATTCTATAAAGCCATACTCAAAAGACATAAGTGAAGTGCAAAGAGCATTCTATAAATCAACCAATGACTATCTCATACCAGCATGGTGCATTTACTAAAAGAAAAAGAAAAAGCACACGACGCCCCAAGATCTGCACATATCACATGAATGAAACGAATCCGAAAACATACTGATACTTGTTGAAGAAAGAGGGGATGCCTTCCGGAGCATCCCCAAGCTTAGACGCTTGAGTCTCCTTGAATATTTACTTGGGGTGCCTTGGGAATCCCCAAGCTTGAGCTCTTGCCTCTCCTTCTTCTCCTCACATCGAGACCTCCTCGATCTTCGAACATTTCATCCACACAAAGCTTTAACAGAAAACTCGGTAAGATCTGTTAGTATAATAAAGCAAATCACTATTCTAAGTACTGTTGCAAACCAATTCATATTTTGTTTTTGCATTGTAGCTACTGTAATATAACTTGTCCATGACTTAATCCATTGATAGAAATTGATAGTTTCATCAAAACAAGCAAACTATGCATCAAACACAGAATCTGTCTAAAACAGAATAGTCTGTAATAATCTTAACATACTTCTGTTACTTGAAAAATTCTGCCAAAATTAGGAAAAATAAACAATTTGTGTAGAAATACAGTGCAAAAAGTTTCAGAACCACTTGACGTTCCAGCAAAAAATGTAAAATCGCGCACTACAGCCAAAGTTTTTGTCCTGCACCGCACAAACCAACAAGCATTGTAAACATCCTAAAGGCAAATCTTGGCACATTATTTTTATAATACAATGAAATTGTACAAGGGGTAATTATTTTTGATGAAAAGTTTCTGTAATTCAAGATTTGCAAAGTTTCCATGGGCATGAACAAAGTTCAAGGAGCTCCCCCATTTCAAAGGTGCTCGTCCTTCTTACTTTCACTTTTATTTTTGAAAACGTTTTAGGTTCCCCTCTTTACTTTTTTTGTTTTTAAACTTTATAAAAGCACACAGCAGAAATAAATGACTCTCTAAAACTTCCGGGTTGTCTCCCTCGCAGCGCTTTCTTTAAAGCCATTAAGCTAGGCATATAGTGCTCAAGTAATGGATCCAGCCGGATCCCAAGGTATATCAAAGCCAATTTTAATTAGAAATGATTTGGCATTTAGTAGTGAGCACAAAGTGATATGTGTCATGCAAGAACGAAGTCTAACTCTCTTCCTATTCATAGGCATGTCATACAAGAACAATTCATGCACATCAAGTAAAGGCCAATGCATAGTATAAGCAGTTTCTTGCAATTTTATCGTGTTGGAAACATAGAGAGGCAGAGATGTAGTTCCTCTCCCATAATAATTGCAAGTAGGAGTAGCAAGAACATGCATATTATATTTATCAAAATCATCATGTGTAACAGAAAAAGGCAACCCATCAATATAATCCTTAATAAGTGCAAACTTCTCCGATATAGTGTTGTTTGGAGAACTCAAAAAGATAATAGGACTATCATGTGTGGGCGCAATAGCAACTATCTCATGTTTAACATAAGGAACTATAGACAGTTCATCTCCATAAGCATAATTCATATTGGCATCTTGGCCACAAGCATAGCAAGCATCATCAAAAAGGGATATTTAAAAAGAATCAATGGGATCATAACAATCATCATAGCATTCATCCTTCGGTAAGCACGAAGGGAAATTAAACAATGTATGAGTTGAAGAGTTACTCTCATTAGAAGGTGGGCACGGGTAGCTAATCCGCTCTTCCTCCTTTTGTTCTTTGCTCCCCTCGTCATCTTTTTCATCTAATGAGCTCACAATGTCATCAGTTTCTTCTTCCATAGTTTCCTGCAAAATATTAGTCTCTTCTTGGACAGTGGAGTCTTTCTCAATAAACGCATCAATATTGGAGTTATATTCATAATTCAAATAGCTATATTTCAATATAGCAAGATTTTCAGGCCTAGAAACATCATCATCAAAAGCATCATTCTTTTTAAACAGAGATTCAATTTCATAAGCACCCTTAAAAGCAACGAATTCTTCTACTTGTTCCACATCATAATAATCATATATACCATTAGCATAAGAAGCTAAGGTTTCATTATCATTAAATTTGCATGAAAAGGGAAGGTGTGGAGCCTTCATCCTACAGCAACAAGTATAATCATATCTCAAGCATAGTTGCCGAGCATACCAATGCAACAAATGAATTTGATCCCATAACAGTTCCCCTTTTTGTGTCAAGCGATAATCCCTAAAGTATTCACGTTGATCCAACATTACTCCCATTACATAGTTGAATGGGGTTTTCTCAGGATTATCAATGTAGTAGATAATATCTTTCACATAATGAGCATCGAGGGTTTTAGGAGGTTCCCCATCTCCATGAGTAGCAAGTACACCTAAGTTTTTTGGTATTTCGTGTTCCATATCCATAACTAAAGATAGAAAACAACTTAGGACAGCAAATAAAATCTACTTAGTGATAAAGCAAACAAGCACACATGAGAAATTCACCCCACGCTATTGCTCCCCGGCAACAGCGCGAGAAAAAGGTCTTGATATATAACCCACAAGTGTAGGGGATCACTTGTAGCCTCTTTCGATAAGTAAGAGTGTCGAACCCAACGCGGAGCTAAAGGTAGAACAAATATTCCCTCAAGTTCTATCGACCACCGATACAACTCTACGCACGCTTGACGTTTACTTTACCTAGAACAAGTATGAAACTAGAAGTATTTTGTGGTTTTTGTGGGATAGGTTTGCAAGAATATAAAGAGCACGTAAATAAAACTAGGGGCTGTTAAGATAAAGAAGCAATAAAGTTAATGATACCGAGTGTGGAAACGTGGTGGTAGGAGTTGCAAAATTGCCCCTAAGCAATTGACTACGTTACTAGACCGATAGCAAGTTTTATGTGGGAGAGGCCACTGCTAGCATGTCATCCCATACTTGGAATTCTATGCACTTATGATTGGAATTATTTGCAAGCATCCGCAACTACTAACGTTCATTAAGGTAAAACCCAACCATAGCAGTAAGATATATTGGCCCCCCTTCAATCCCGTATGCATCAATTTCTACGCTAGGTTGAAGCTTCTGTCACTCTTGCCCTCCAATACGTAGTCCTATCAACATACAACTAACCCTATGGTGTGATCCACGCGCGCGCTCATATGATGGGCACCAAAGGACAACAACATTACCACACGCAAATTAAATCAATCATAGCAATTCACCAATCACCGATAGGACAACGAAAATGTACTCAGACATCATAGGATGGCAACACATCATTGGATAATAATATGAAGCATAAAGCACCATGTTCAAGTAGATGGTACAGTGGGTTGCGGGAGAGTGGACCGCTGTAGATAGATGGGGGAAGGTGATGGAGATGTTGGTGAACATGACGGAGGTGTTGGTGTAGATCATCGTCACACGATGATGGCCCTGGTGGCACTCCGGTGCCACCGATAGTGAGGGGAGAGATCCCCCTCCTCCTTCTTCTTCCTTGACCTTCTCCCTAGGTGGGAGAAGGGTTTCCCCTCTGGTCCATGGTCTCCATGGCGGCGGAGGGGCGAGATCCCCTCCGAGATGGAATCTGTCCCTTTGTCTCTCTCTGTTTCTGCGTTCCCAGATTCTGGCCCTTCACCGTTTCTTAAATTCCCGGAGATCCGTAACTCCGATTGGGCTGATTTTTTGACATGATTTTTATCTGGATATTAGCTTTCTTGCGGCGAAAGAAGGGCATCAACTGCCTTACGGTGTGGTCACGAGGGCCCAGGGCGCGCCTGCCCCTGGGGGGCGCGCCCCCTCTGCCTCGTGGCCCACTCGGGCATCGTCTCGTGTTGGTTCCGCTTCCCAAAATTCACATATATTCCAAGAAAAATCTCTGTGTGTTTTTATTCCGTTTGGACTCCGTTTGATATGGATATTCTGCGAAACAAAAAGCATGCAACAAACAGGAACTGACACTAGGCACTGGATCAATATGTTAGTCCGAAAAATAGTATAAAAAGTTGCTAAAAGTATATGAAAGTTGTAGAATATTGGCCTGGAACAATCAAAAATTATAGATGCGACGGAGACGTATCAACAGCCGTTTGATGGACATCCAACAGTCACTGCTCTCGTGTGCATTATTTCTAATAATGTACAACCCATTTGCTAATTCTTAAGAATTATTTTGGAGCCCATCTTATTTTTGTTAGCATTACACCCCATATTGTGGCCATGGTTGAAAAGTATACGGTTTTTTATTTCGGTGCGGTCAACTTTTTTTAATCCCGAAATATCGATTCACATTCAAACTATTTTGAAAAATAATTTATATAAATAAAAAATCGAAATAATTGTCCACGCAAAAAAATTAATGGAATTTAAAATCTTGTAATGAAAAAAATTGAAACTAATTCCCGGTTTGATGTGTTTTAAAAATGTACAGCTCATTTCTGGGCAAACCGAATGAAACTCTCCTCGTCTTGAAAGATTTGCAGCCCAGCAGGGCTGATAAAGCAAGTAGACCTCGTTTGGGTATTTCGTTAAAAAAATTGAACCGGGCTAGCCATTTTCAGCAAGAAAAAAACACAACTGGGCTCATGATGTGGTAAACATAAATAAAACCCTGGCTAGACGGGCCACAGCCCCCGGACAACCCCGTTGTTACTATTTACTAGGGTGGATGGGCTGTTTTGTCTTGGGCCCAGAGAAACAATTACTACTAGTACAATGGAGACACTCTACAGCTACCCAGAAAAACAATTACTACTAGTACAGTGGATACAATACCGCTTCTGGCTCCTCCTAGGTCATCGAAACTTCTCCTTCTACTGAATGTCGTTATACTTTTGTTCACCAACATGCGGGCCATGCAGCGCACGGGCCCAAATGCCATCCACCAAATTAGAACGCAGTATTCAGGCGGAGAGTCACCCCGGTCGTAGCGCGGTAATAACGAGCCGTCGTATCAAAAAACCCCACCTCCCCACAGTCTAAGTTTGACGGACGAAGCAACCATCATTTCACTCTTCGCTGAATCCCCTTCTCCCTCACCATCTTCAAGAAAGGCAACACTCGCATCTTCCATTGTTCTTCTCCCCCAACGAAGGGAAGGTAAGTGGACCCGTGATGTTGGTATATTTTCGTTAAGAGAAAAAAACTTTTGCAAAGCAGTAACCGATCCTCACTCTCTTTTTGTTTCATTGTCATTGCGATTGTGTTTTCCTTTCAGTGGTCTCCTAGTATTCTTCAGTTTCATGATGGACCAAGGAGAACCAGGCAAAGATCTGCCGATATTGGAGCAGCCGTGGGAGGCTGATCTCCACAAGACAGAGAGCTCCAAGAAGATGGAGGCAGCCACCGAGCCGACCCCAGATACGCTCACGGCCACTACTGAGATGGTCAACATCCCGTTTGACGTTACAGCCCCCGTGGCACTACAGGAGTAGTTTCCCCCCTTCGAGGATGTGTCCCCTCCCCCACTGAGCTGCCCAAGGTGATTTTCTTCTTTGCCGATCTCGATTGTGGTTTTTCATCTAAGTATGTGGCGATGAATAGTGCAAAATTTTATTAGCTTCGATGTCATGCTATACATAGTTGTTTAAATAACTTGTGTTTCTTATACTAGAAAGTAATTTAGAATTTGTTTCTGTTTCAATTAGAGCCCTGATGCAGACAAGGATTGTGTGGTTGTACATGTCACTCGCTATGAGGAGGATGACCTGAATATACGCACTGGGAAAACAGAGGTTTTAGGCTGTTGGTTCCTGGAAGCCATTTGCGCTTATATCAATGAAGAGTTGTATTCCAGCCTCACTATTGTCAGGCGTGTTGTCCAGGGTGTACTGAAGCACAAGAAGTTCCAAGCGACTCCTTCGTTTGTGAGGCATACTGTTCTTGTCAAGCATACTGTCAGGCCCAAGATGCGATTCTATCCCGAACACGTGACTCATACGTGATTGGGGCACAACCGCATCTCAGGCGCTTAGCAAGATGGATATCATTACATCGTACCATTACATGAATACATGGGGATACAACAATTCATACAATTCACATGAATACAACAACATCAATACAAGACATCCGACTACGGATGCAAACATGAAAAACACAACGACATCCATCTGCTATCCCAGGCTGCCGACCAGGAACCTAGCCCAAGACTGACGAAGCAGAAGAAGAAAGAACTCCAACACAAGGACATCGCTGTCACGTCAAGTCATCGGAAACCTGCACCTGCAACTGTTGTTGTAGTAACTGTGAGCCACGAGGACACAACAATCCCATAACCATGGGTATCAAGACTAGCAAAGCTTAATGGGTAGGAAGAGGTTAAGTGTTGAGGTTGCAGCAGCGGCTAAGCATAATATGGTGGCTAACTTACGAGTGCAAGAATAAGATGAGCATCTACGCAAACGCTCGCTAACTAGTAGTGATTGCTAAAGATCCTGAACTACTTACGAGTCAAACATAACCCCACCGTGTTCTCTTCTCAAAGTGAAAAGAGACAGTCACGGTTACTCACATGGTTGTGTGTTTTACTTCGGATCCTCTTCCAAGTTTTCTACAACCGGACATTAACAAATTCCAATCTGCCACATAACTGCGGGCACGGCTTTCGAAAGATCATAACCCTGCAGGGGTGTCCCAACTTAGCCCATCACAAGCTCTCACGATCAGCAGAAGTAATAATAATATTCCCCCTTATCTTAGGGAAGGCCCGATCAGACTCGAAATTCCCGGTGCACAAGACATTTTGACAATGGTAAAACAAGTCCAGCAAGACCTCCCGGCGTGCCGACACCCTGATAGTAGGCACGCGTATCTCGTCTCAGGCCACGTCCGGATGGGAAAAGCTATGGTAGAACCAGAACCTTGAGTTGCCTCAAGTTGGCCCCGCAGGCTGCTCGTTTGGGACCAACACCATCAGCACTGGCCCCCCTGTTATGTAGAAAAAAATCCTGGGGGACGCGACCCCCTATGCAATATAATTAATTAATTAAGTTATTATATGAGGCAAATTAAAACCAATGTTGGGCCTTGCTGCAGGAGCTTTATTCAAAGACGAACTGTCAAGGGGTCCCCATATACCCAACCGTGTAAGGAACGCAAAATCAAGGAACATAAAGTCGGTTTATCAGCTCCTAAGGCGGCATGAGTGGAACAAAACACCGAGCAAAAGGCCAAGCCTTCCACCCATTGCCAAGTATATAGGTATGTTAATATATATAAGATATATGGTGATATTCCAACAACGTCCAACTCCAACATGGAGCAATCTTCATCTTCACCTACAACTTACAATGCTACAAGAGGGGCTGAGAAAGCGGGTAACATAGCCAAACAACGATTTTGCTGGGAAGGTGTCAAAGGTTAGAGGTTTCATGGCAACAAGGAGAGGCTGACAACAAAAGATAGGTAGCGCGACAAATAGCGATAGCATCGAGACATCTCGCATAACAATGATAGTAAAGGTATCCAGGGTGATGGTCATCTTGCCTGAGATCCCACAAGGAAGAAGAACGACTCCATGAAGAAGACAAAGGAGAAGCCTCGAAGGCGAAACAAGTGTAGCCGAACGAACCCTCACGATCGCAACGAAAAAGAACTAACGAGAAGAAGCATACAACAAGGTAAACACACAACACAAGAACATGACAAGGTGCTCAACCAAGTATGATGCAAGACAAGTTTATATGATGCAAAACATGGCAAGGGATGAAGCACACAAGAACAACACAAACCAACAAGTTTAAATGAGGCCGAAATCAACATGTAACCATTCCGGTAATTCCTCATATGCACGTTTTGAAATGGGTCCTGATCTGAACAAACCTTAATTTAAAGTTGTTAAACAGCATGTTAACATGTACCATGATGATCTACTCAAAATTCTAGTCAAATTACATATCAAGTTTGTTTAATTCGGAGCTACGGCCTAGAAGATATGAGCAAAACAAGTCAAGCATGTCAAATATGCAAGATGCATCCAAACAACAAGCAAACACACTCCAAACATGTAAACAACATGATATTATGCTTCTACATGCAAAATTACACACGTTTCATATAGGGCACGCTCAAAACGGAGCAACGGTTCAACACATACACATGAAACAAGATATAACAACAACTATCCAAAAACAGCAACATAGCAACTTTGGAGCAAGGTATATATATGCTACAACACCCAAACATGATAACAAGAGGCATGGATGTGAAATAGACATGATACTTACCAAGTATGAACTTAGAGCACACCCAAAAACTTGTTGGAACACAATTAAACAAGCATGGCAAGTTGCAATAAATTTATCCAGAGTTGGACAAAATATGGGAAGGCAAAACATCATCACGATGCTGCCTTCGGAGGCACAAAACAACAAGCATATCAACTCTACTAAGTATACAAAGATCATGGACATGTAATAGACATAGCATGCATCAAACAGCTCCATTGAAACAACTCCATAGGAGGCATGGATCAATAACAACAAGCTTCACCAAATTGATCATGCCGACAAAAGGCTGACAGGTAAATATATAGCTACTTGAGAGCAAGATATAAATAAGCTACAACAGGCTATATATGCAAACAAGAGCATGTGTGGGTAGAGCATAACATGGACAACAAGACGTGATCATTTGACATACTAAAACATGCATGGATTTGAGTGGGGCATCAAGCAAACATGGCATCAAGTTTAAAAGTTTCAGACTTAGCAGTTTTCAACAAGTCTCAGGAAACAACAACAGCGAGTAGGGTACTTTGCAAGCTTGTTGCAAACACCACAAGGCATATCATGAAAAGTGGATTGCACCACAGCAAAGATAGCTTGATTGTGCTTATAAAACATATTGACATGTGGCATGAATGACAAACACATCAATAGCTATCAACAAGACAAATCAGCATCTCGTAACAAGTTTCAGCACTTAACAGTCACCTGCACTTTTGCAATAGAGACTAACATGCCAAGATGGCACCTAACTTGAATGCTACAGCAACCAACATGTAGAGCACTTCACAATGAACATTTTGACATCTCATATGCTTCATTTGGATAAACATGCAAAAAGATATCATCACCACAAGCATGCAACAAATTTATAGTTATCAGTAGTTTTAAACATATAGCACTCTTGCAACGATGATTAGGGCATGAAGATGAACTCAAACAAGCATGCCACAATGGAACAAAATGAAGAACATATCACAACGAACATTTTGGTATATTATAAGCTCCATTTGGGCATACACATAAAAAGTTACAGCCACCCAAAGATGCATACATATTTACAAATTTGAAGGACTTAGCAGTTTTCTAAAGAAAAAAAATACGACGGCGCATAATAGTAAAAGACGCACGGGCGGGGGTTAGAGGCTCACCACAGGGCTTCGGCCCAGGTTGATAGGGAGGCGGCCCGCTCGAGGTTGGGCCGGCCTGGGCGCTCTGGTGGGTCGGCTGGAGCGGGCCGTGGGAGGGGCCCACACGGTCGTCGTCGTGCTCTCGCACGGGAGGAGGCAGGCGGGGATATCGGCGGCGCCGGCTACGTGCAGCGGACCGGAGGCAGCGCGAGGACGGGAATGGCGCGGGCCGGGCGGATCCGGCCTCTCCCGAGCAGATTTGGCCGGATAGGCCCGCGACGGCGAGGAGCTTGACGAGATCCGGGTGGCTGGAGATCCAAGGCGATGGCGGCGCGGATCCAAGCGAGCTCTGGCATGGGTCTGGGGCCCTGGCTCCATGGCGGCGGCGGAGAGGAGAAGGAGCATGGGGGGTGAGGCAGCCGGCGGGGCTGCGCTGGTGGCGATGATCGGCGGCGGCTCCGGCGAGCAGTGCGGCGGCGGTGGGAACGGGAGGCGCCTGGGTGGCGGGCGCGAGGCACAGCGGGAACGGGCTCAGATCCAGCCCGGGCGGGCCGGCTGAGGGCTCCCACGGGCCGCGGCGGTGAAGTGTGCGCGGTTGGCCAAGTGGCGGCTCGTGAGTGGCTGCGGGCAGCGGCGCGATGACGTGGTGGCACGCCATTGGCCGGGCGACGTGGCCGGCTGGACATGTCCGACGCGGATGGACATGTCCGGCAGCGCGAGGAAGAGGGAGACTAGGGTTTCATCTGTGCAAATTTCGGGGGAGACACATATATATAGGTAGATGGAGCTAGGAGTGTCCAAATGAGGAGCGGTTTTCGGTAACGCGATCACGATCCAACGACCGCGAGGATGGAGGTGGTTAGGATGGGCTTGTGGGCCGTTGGAGAGGGGGTTGTGGGGAGAGAAGAGAAGAGGCCCGCGGTTGTTTTCGGAGACCGATAACGTCCAACGTTTTAACTGGCGACTAGTGCCGCTATATATATCCGTTGGGCTATCAAACGGACTCCGAATGCGATGATATTTGGCAGACGGCCTGTCTACACTACAATAAGACCACACGCCAAGTTTCACCCCATTCCGAGAACATTTTTTGGCCACTCATAAAATAAATATTCGGATGTGCCGCGGGCGCGTGCAAGTGTGTCTGGGCTCAGAACGGACAATGGAAAGTAGGGGCGGAGTCGGACGGATGCAGGTTTTGAAAACATGATGATGCAATGCACATGATGACAAGGCAAAGATGCACACGCAAGCAGATGACATGGCAACGACGACGAATAACTGGCTGACACCTGGCGCACCGGTCTCGGGGTGTCACAACACTCCCCTACTAATAAGAGATCTCGTCCCGAGATCTTAGGAACGAGACGGAAGAGAAAAGGAAGAACAAAGTGAAACGAAAGAACCTTAAGAGGTTGAACAACGGGAAAGAAAGTATACAACAGAGATGAACGAGATTTGAGAAGCTCTGGTAAAATAAGCAACAAGGCATAAGACGAGAACCAAGAGGATAAATGAAAAGAGAGACATTGAAACCACTCCGGTTGAAAGAGATAGAAAAGAACTTCGAACGAATGAATTTAGGAAGCACTCCGGCTGAAAATGGAAGGGGTAGTACATAACCTCGAGAAGATGGGATGATGCTCGACGAGATGAACAACACGATGCCTCCGGAAGAAATTGAAAGAGCGGAATGAAAGAACGGAGAATAAGATGAAAAATCGACACGAAAAGAATAAGCTTGTTGTGGACTTATTAAAACATCTCAAGACTTGAGGTGAATTATGCCGCAACCAAAAGATTGAATAGATGAGAATGAAGAAATGCAGAACTCCACTTCAAAAGAATACGGAGAATTATTTGCACTTAAAGACACGAGAAGAAGAATACTTGAGCTGCTCCAGAAGAATTAGATGAACGTTTGAAGAATGATTAAATGATGAAGAACCACCATGAAGAACTCCGGTAACAAAAATTATGATGATATAGAAGTGAAGGATTCAAGAATAGGAATAAAGCCTTGCGATGATTAGACGGGGTTACCGGCGAGATGGTCGAGAAACTTTGAACTCCGGGGAAGAAAAGATTAAAGCCCTTGGGACTAGGATTTATTCATCAAGAATAAACTCCGAAGGGAGGGATTAATCAACTCCACAAAGCAGAATAAGAATTATGTTATGCTTATCCTCCACCAATTTAATTGATGAGAAGTAATGGATTTCCATACTACTTATTCACGTTGAAAAAGATTAAAGAGGGATATATCACGAACTTGAGAAAATCTTCATGGAACACCGGTAGGATTGGGAAGAACGAATGAATTGATATGATAACACCGGAAAAGAACTCTTTAGCGAACCACCGTAAAAAAATTGAAACCTGGTGAAGAAAAGAATGAACCACCGGGAAGAATAAAAATCGAGTGATGAAAGAGAACAAACCACCGTAAAGAATTAAAAATTGAGTGAAAACAAGAGAATGAATCGCCGGGAAGAATAAAGCACTTGAGGAAATTAGACACAAGAGAACGAAGAGATCGCGAACTGATTAAATAATACTTGAATGAAGCACTAGACGAATGTGAGACAAACGAAGAGGCATCAATGAAGAATATTTGGAGGACGAAGTTGAAAACAGAGAACGAAGAAATCTTCTGAAATGATGGCCTTTGGAGGAACACAAAGAAAAGAATTCATGAAATACTCTGGAAGAATGAAAAGAAGAAAGGTTGAACCAGTGATGAAAAGAATTGAAAGCGATCTTGGAGAAGGCATATGACTGATGGAATCCATACTTGCGTCACACTTGAAAAGAATTTTGGAACACTCCGGGAAAGAAAAGACTCAGGTAAGATCCTGGGAATAAACCTGTGGGTTATGAGCCCACCGAAGAGAAACACCGTTGAAAACGATTATTCGAGCGAGAAACGATGCAACGGAACCATTCAAAGACTCGGATGAGGTGACGACCTCGAATTAGTTGAAAGGCAGACGAATCTCCTGAGATGTCTTCGGAACACCGGAATAATTAATTAGTGAGAGGTGTACGAGCAAGGGAAAAAACATTTGAGCAGAGGCAAAGAATATGAAGAACACTGAATACTGAATTGAATCCACCGGAAAAGAAGAAGAGGTGAAGAATATCATATGAGAGGAGAATTCATCGTAGAAGAAAAGAGAAGAATGATGATGAGCTAGACGAAAATTCACCGGTTGAAAGAATTAATGAAAGAACCAAAGGCTTCGAACGAGTAGGATGAATACTCGATTACGGCCTCCGGCTTCGAGAAGAAAAGGGTGGGATGGTGGGAAAAAGAAAGACCACAACGGACGGGGAAAAACGACACCAGTCGGAAAGAAATGAGAATTGAAGCAAAAGACGAGGAGGGACAATCGACTAGATGAGAGATGCGCCAGATGAAAAGAACAGACAACACAACGAACGAAACTAACCGTGTGATCTAAAAAAATTGAAGGAGAAGAGGGGTAATTCCAAAACACCTACGTCAAGATTCCTCACCAGAGCGATGAAGGGGCTAGGGATTAAAAATAATTCCTACTCTCCGATATAACTACACTCCGACAAAATTTTCTGCTAGACTCGACAACGGCCATTCTACGATCAATCAAGGGGGCTCCTATGGTCGGTCGAGGCTCTGATACCAACTTGTCAGGCCCAAGATGCGATTCTATCCCGATCACATGACTCATACGTGATTGGGGCACAACCGCATCTCAGGCGCTTAGCAAGATGGATATCATTCATCGTAACATTACATGAATACACAGGGATACAACAATTCATACAATTCACATGAATACAACAACATCAATAAAAGACATCCGACTACGGATGCAAACATGAAAAACACAACGACATCCATCTGCTATCCCAGGCTGCTGATGACCCACAACCGTAAGGGATCTATTGCAGCGTTTTCGATAAGTAAGAGTGTCGAACCCAACGAGGAGCAGAAGGTATTGATAAGTGATTCTGAGCAAGGAATAACTGCAAGCACTGAAAGATAACTTTTTAGGGGTTTTCTTGATATAAGCAACAGGAAAGTAAAAGCGAGCAAAGTAAAAGGCACTGGAGAGTAACAAGTGGCCCAATCCTTTCTGAGCAAAGGAGAGGCCTAGCAACTAAACTTATAAAGGCTAAAGTGTTCTTGAGGACACACGGGAGAGGTAGTCATGTGCTTTCGCCATATTCCGTGTCGGTACTATGTGATGTGTTGATAAGTGTTGAGTGGGTGGATCTATGCTAGTACACCCTCTAGACTAAGATGAGTGCACTCTTATGATTAAACACCTTGCAAGCATCCGCAAATACAAGATAGTATTTAAGGCAAAAGCCTAACCATAGCAATACGATCGATGATCCATTGTTCCCTTGTGCAAAAGCGTGCAAACTGGGGTTCAGGTTTCGGTCACTCCGGCAACCCACCGTAAGCATTTTTTGTACACAATGTATTCCCCTAGGTCCTTAATAAGACAAAGTGTTGAGTGTTCGACTCACACAACACCACTAGGAAAATAACAACACAACTTAAGTATCAAACAACACATATTACTTCAACATCATATGACTACTAACAACAAGACTTCTCCCATGTCCTCAAGAACTAAAGTAACTACTCACAAGACATAAAAGAGATCATGATCAGTGGAGATAGATGGATGATAAACAATCTGGAGACAATGATATTTCTCCAACAAAACTCAATAGCATTCACCACAAAGTTGTAATCAACACCGATAGGGTAGAGAGGATAGATAGTACAGATTACAACACAAGTTGCAATTGTGAGATGAGATTGGATGAAGATGGAGATGGTGCTGATGTTGGGGATGATGTTGATGATGATCTCGATGATGCCCGTGATGATGGTGATGACGATGGCGATGATCTCCCCTTCCGGGAGGTGATCTCCCCGGCGGAATCTGCCCGCCGGAGATGGCTTTTCTTCTCTGTAGGTTTCCGCCACGGAGCGGCGGCGGAACTCCGTAAACTCCCCTCCTTTGAGGGTTTCTGGATGATGAGGAGTATATAGGCCAGAGGGGGGAGCCTGGAGTGGGCCAGGGGCTCCAGGCGCCCTCCCGGCGCGGCCAGAGTGGGGGCCGCGCCAGCTGGCCGTCTAGGCACCCTGTGGCCCCCTCTGGTTGCTCTTTTGCGTATCTTCGTGATCCTTCTAGAAAATACCCTCCGTAGATTTTCAGGTAATTTGGAGGTATTCTTCTTCAGCAACTCAGCGTCCACTTTTTACCGCTGAATCCTGCGTTTGCTGCTTCGGCACCGGAAAGTTGCAAACTGTGTAAAATAGGCCAAAACAACATAAGAACATCATCGTAATGTGAAATATATCAATGAATAAGGATGAATCATGATATAAAATAGTGATGCATTTTGGACGTATCAACACCCCCAAGCTTAGACCTCGCTTGTCCCCAAGAGAATATTGAGCTCGGTAAACCTGTCCACAAGTTTAGAGAGTGAAGTGTCGATAAATAGAATACGGACAAGAAGCATCACAGTTTCTTAACCAAACTCAAATATCCTCAACAGCAATCTTCAACTCATAAGGCCCTTATAAAAGAGTGGTAACACTTATAATCGAAAGTAGGGCTAAGGAAACTCATCAAATCATGGCAAACATGTCCTTTGGTCAAAGAACAACTAATAGCTTTTACTTTTGCTCTTTCTCTTTATGTTTTGATGAGATTAATTGAAGCTTTTGAAAGAACATGTTATTAGGCAAGAAGTGAAAGTGTTAACACAAAGGAAGATGTTTGCTTTAGCTGGGCTTGACAAACAACTTACTTATCAAATGATAATGTCAACAAGGATATGATATGAAAAATCTTAATGCAACTTTATATGAATGAATCCTCGTCAACATCAAATGTCTGCTCTCTTTAAGAATAGAAGGAAGTAGGAATAACTGACTCAACCTAAAACTAAGAGATAGGCCCTGCTCTAGGGAAGTAGGGAAAACTCATGTGCTATCCTTAAATCAAACAGAATGAAAACAACTTTTGAGAGGTGCATGATTTGTCAACGAATGCTAATAGATAACTCAATTACTTCTCAAACTGGACAAGTTTCGAGGAACGGCTCCCGCACGGGGACGATCACATCCCCTTAATCTCCTTTGTTTATCACTGCTAAAAGTTTTCTGATTTCTCATGAACAAAGCATGAAGGAGGGTTTGTTTGTTGTATTATCTTTTATGAGCCGGGCGCACTCATGCCAGTTCCTCCTCGTATTAGGGGTTTGCAGATTAGACATGCAATCCCGGGGTAAAACTTGTCCAACTTAAAAAGATCATGAATTAACTACTACTTCCTCATGAGCTAAAACAGGGGCACAAAACAGAAGATTTTGAACATTTAAGGATAACACATAAATTCTATACTTTAGGAGGTGGTAGTGGAATACCAAGAATAGGAAGGTATGGTGGACTCATATGGAAGGTATTGGTTTAAGGGTATGGATGCACAAGGAGAATTCCGCTTAGTACAGAGTTTAGGCTAGCAAAGGCTTTGAGAGAACAGACAATTGATGATGACTAAGATGCAAAGCAATATAAAGCATAAACATTAAAATAAGCATAACACATCAAGTTGTCTTCCTTGTCAGCATAACACTTCAAGCATAATAACATAAATGTTTGGCTATGTCGCTACTTTAAGAAAATCATGCTTGTTGTTATGACCAAAGCTATGTTTACCAAGATTAAATAAAGTTTTCAAAGCCATACCTGATATAAGGTCAATACTCCCCATAAGAATCATCATATAAGGTCGATTGCGTGAAGAGAATACCGAGTGCAGCAAAGGAACCAATAAACTTCTCATTAATATTCCATCATAGATGACTCCACACTCACGGATACAATCTCTCCACAGAAGGAGTGATAGACCTCAATGCACACACCTATTTCATATAATAACCTCCCTAGACATGATACGACTCTACTTGACTCTAAAAGACAAAAGATAAAGATAAAGATACCGGGCACTCCCCCAAGCTTGGAACAAGCCAAGGGGATGCCATTACCCAAGGAGATTTCACTCCTCATTCTTGTTGACGTTGATCACATAATCCTCGGCGAAGCGCTTCCATGGAAGGGGTTCTCCAGTCTCATATGAGAAGTTTGTCTCCTGAATCCTGCATGCAGCACCCATACCCATGCGCATAAACCTTAGTTCATACTCACAGTTCTGGTGATGTAGATCATAAATTTGCCCTTGGAGCTCTTCAATTCTTTCTTCAGATGTGGTGATGCTTTTCCACATCTCCTTCATCTCCTTCAGGAAGTAGGTCTTCAGCTCGTTGATGATGTCAAAGTTAGCTTCAACACCACGCTCGATCATCTTCTTGTACTTGAAGACTTCTTGCTCCACTTCTTCTGGCCTGGCCTGGATGCTCCCCTCATTGATAGGTCCCTTCAGATCTTCTTGATGGAGGACACCGTCCTCCATCCGAACAACCTGAGGGTGCTTCTTCACCTCATCGAGGTAAGGGTTGATGACGTTGACGACGAACTTGTCCTTGGGGGAACTTGGGGAAGCCATGGCACCTAGGTCTAGCTAAAAGATTTCCTGGCAGAAACAGATCGAAAAGAAAACACACGAAATCGCGAGATACGTTGCCTGAACAATCCGGGCAAATATATAGCAAAAATTTCTGCACAGAAATGAAGGTAACAAGCTAAAGTGGGGTCGGAGACGGACTCGTGGGTGCCCAAGCGGCCTCCCGGCGCGGCCAGGAGGTAGGCCGCGCCAGGGGGGGCGCCTGGGCCCCCTGGAGCTTGTCTCCGGCTCCACTTAGGCTTAGAATTTTCCTAATTTTGCAAAAACTCATAATATGGAACTTTTATGGCGGTTCGCGATGTTTCCTTACCGTAATACATACCTTTTCTTATTCTGCTTCTGCTGGTGTCTGAAACAGGGCTGCAACATGTTCTTCGTGAGTTGTTGTGTATATCATATTCACATCAACATTGACAGGGTCTCCTGCTATGTAATGCTTAAGTCTTTGCCCATTCACAACTTGAGGTTTGGTGCCTTCAAAATTGTTAATCTTGATTGCACCAGACCGATAGACTTCTTCAATATGAAATGGCCCTTCCCACCTGGAAAGTAGTTTGCCTGGAGAAAACCTGAAACGGGATCTAAACAACAAAACTTTATCACCAACATTAAATTCACGTTTCAGAATCCTCCTATCATGCCACTTCTTTACCTTTTCCTTGAACATTTTAGCGCTCTCGTAAGCTTCACTTCTCCACTCATCTAGAGAAGTCAAGTTCATGAGACGCTTCTCACCAGCTAACTTTGGGTCAGCATTAAGCTCTCTAACAGCCCAGAAAGCTTTGTGCTCTAATTCTAATGGAAAATGGCAAGCCTTGCCATAAACCATCTTATAGGGGGACATGCCCATGGGGTTTTTGTAAGCAGTTCTATACGCCCACAAAGCATCTCCTAACTTATTTGACCAGTCCTTTCTATTTCTGTTTACTGTCTTCTATAAGATCAACTTGATCTCTCTATTGGTGAGCTCAACTTGCCCACTAGTTTGAGGATGGTACGGTGAAGCAATTCTAAGATTGACATCGTACTTGGCTAAAGCTTTTCTAAAAGCTCCATGCGTGAAGTGTGATCCTCCATCAGTCATGAGATACCTAGGTACACCAAACCTAGGGAAAATCACATCTTTGAGCATTTTCAAAGATGTCTTGTGATCAGCACTTTCAGTGGGGATTGCTTCAACCCACTTGGTCACATAATCAACAGCTACTTAAATGTGAGTGTACTTGTGCGAAGAAGGAAAAGGACCCATAAAATCAAAACCCCAGCAATCAAAAGGTTCAATCACTAGTGAGTAATTCATAGGCATCTCATTCCTTCTACTAATGTTACCAACTCTCTGACATTTATCACAGGCTAAAACATAATTTCTAGCATCCTTAAAGAGAGTAGGCCAATAAAAACCTGATTGAAGAACCTTATGTGCGGTCCTCTCACCGGCATGATGTCCTCCATAGGGACTATCATGACATTGTCTGAGAATGTCCTTCTGCTCATGTTCCGGTATGCATCTTCTCACGATCCCGTCTGGACCTTCTTTGAAAAGATGTGGGTCATCCCAAAAGTAGTGCCTCAAATCATGAAAGAACTTCTTCCTTTGCTGAAATGTTAAACCTGGAGGCAAATACTTCGCAACGATAAAATTAGCATAATCTGCAAACCAAGGATCGGAAAGAGATTGTACTTTTACAACGGCAAGTTGCTCGTCTGGAAAACTGTCGTTGACTGGGATGGGATCATGCGGTATATCTTCCATCCTTGAAAGATTGTCCGCCACCGGATTGTCTCTCCTTTCCTATCAACAATCTGCAAATCAAATTCTTGAAGAAGGAGTACCCATCTGATAAGTCTTGGCTTGGCATCCTTCTTTGTCATAAGGTACTTCATGGCAGCATGGTCAGTATGAATAATAACTTTTGAATCAACAATATACTGCCTAAACTTATCACAAGCAAACACTACAGCTAAGAATTCCTTCTCAGTAGTAGCATAATTCTGTTGAGCACTATCAAGGGTTTTACTAGCATAATGTATAACATTCAATTTCTTATCAACCCTTTGCCCTAAAACAGCTCCAACAGCAAAATCACTAGCATCACACATAATCTCAAAAGGTAAATTCCAGTCAGGTGGTTGTACTATAGGAGCGGTTATTAAAGCTTCCTTAAGAACTTCAAAAGCCTCCTTACAATCTTCATCAAATACAAAAGGAACGTCCTTCTGGAGAAGATTAGTGAGGGGTCTCGAAGTCTTAGAAAAGTCTTTAATAAATCTTCTATAGAAACCAGCATGACCGAGAAAACTGCGAATACCTTTGATGTCCCTTGGATAGGGCATCCTCTTAATTGCTTCGATCTTGGCCTTGTCCACCTCAATTCCCCTTTCGGAAATCTTGTGACCAAGAACAATTCCTACGTTAACCAGGAAGTGGCACTTCTCCCAGTTGAGTACCAGATTTGTCTCCTCACATCTCTGCAAAACTTTATTAAGGTTGTGGAGACAATGGTCAAAGGAAGTTCCATAGACGGAGAAATCGTCCATGAAGACTTCCACAATCTCCTCACAGAAACCATGAAAGATAGCAGACATACACCTTTGAAAAGTAGCAGGGGCATTACATAAACCAAAAGGCATACGCCTGTAAGCATAAGTACCATAGGGACAAGTAAAAGTGGTCTTCTCTTGATCAGCAGTGTTAACATGAATTTGAGAGAAGCCAGAATAACCACCGAGGTAACAAAAGTGGGTATTTTTGGATAACCTTTCAAGCATTTGGTCGATGAACGACAACGGGTAGTGATCCTTCCTGGTTGCCTTGTTCATCTTCCTGTAATCAATACACATTCTATATCCAATAATAATTCCCTGAGGTATTAGTTCATTCTTATCATTAGGAACCACAGTTGTACCTCCTTTCTTAGGAACACAATGTACCGGGCTTACCCACTTACTATCAGCTATAGGGTAGATAATACCTGCGGCTAGAAGCTTGAGAATCTCAGTTCTTACAACATCCATCATCTTCGGGTTCAACCGTCGTTGATGATCAACAACTGGTTTAGCATCGGGCTCAAGGTTGATAGTATGTTGACAGATAGATGGACTAATCCCCTTAAGGTCATCAAAGGTATAGCCAATTGCACCTCGGTGTTTACGAAGTACTTCCAATAGTCGCTCTTCTTCATATCCTGAAAGGTTAGAGTTGATAATAACATGATATACTTTCTTTTTATCTAAATAAGCATACTTGAGCGTATCGGGAAGAGGTTTAAGATCGAACACCGGGTCTTCTTTTGGTTTTGATAAAATTCCCAAAGGTTCAACCGGAAGGTTGTGCTTCAGGATAGCAGGTTGTCTCAAGAATATTTCATCTAGTTCATTTCTTTCCTGTATATGCAAATCATTCTCGTGGTCCTCCATATATTGCTGCAAAGGATCATTAGGGGGAATAGCAATAGAAGCAATACTTTCAATAATTTTATCATCACTAGGTAAATCGGTACCACGAGGCTGCTTAGAGAACTTAGAAAAGTTAAATTCATATGGCTCACCATTTAATTCAACAGAAACTTTACCTTTCTTGCAATCTATTATAGCTCCACAAGTTCTACGAAAAGGTCTACCAAAAATAATAGGACAAAAATTGTCCCTCACTAAACCAAGTACTAGAAAGTCGGTAGGGTATTTTACCTTTCCACATAGGACTTCAACGTCTCTCACAATTCCGATAGGAGAGATAGTTGTCTGTTTGCAAGATGAATGGTAACATCAACTTCTTCAAGTTCACAAGGTGAAATCTCACCGATGATCTCTTGATAAAGTGAATAGGGGATAGCACTAGCACTTGATCCCAAATCGCATAGCCCATAATAATTGTGATCTCCTATTTTAACAGATACTAGTGGAGTACCTGAAATTGGGCCTTTATTCTTGGTTGTGACAAGGTTAGTGCAAACAGCACAAAAACTTACATTGCAATCCAAAACATCATTAGTAACAAGGTCTTTAACCAATGCAACTTGAGGATCGACCTTGATCTGGTCCTCAGGCTCATCAATTCTTCTCTCACTTTTATTTATTATGCCTGTCACAAGAGAGTGCGCCCTTATCCTTTCGAGAAAAGGAGGCTTTTCATATATAACTACAGGCAAAATAGGGTCAGCAACATGAATATCAACAGGTAACTCTTTGAAAGGTTCATGATGCTGATCTCTCTTCTTTTTAAAAGAATCAACGTGAGAGGCAAAATCCTTACAGAAATCAATCATTAGATGGGAATCAAGACCAATCTTAGAGCAAAAGGTATTGAAGTAATCAGTTTTCACATAGCTCTCAATATAATCATGCTCATAATTTATAGCGGGTTCAATACCTTTATCGATTTCCCAATCTTCGGTATTCCTCTGGATCCTTTCAATGAGATCCCACCTTTCTTCAACGCTCTTTGTCCGAAATACCCCACTAGAGGAGGCATCCAGCATCTCCTTATCCTGACGAGAAAGCCTGGCATAAAAATTTGTAAGTATAATTTTCTTAGGGAGCTCATGAATAGGACATTTGAGCATTAGGGACTTCAATCTCCCCCAAGCTTGAGCAATGCTTTCTCCGTCACGAGACCTAAAGTTATTGATATAGTTCCTGTCTCGATGAATTTCATGAAGAGGATAAAACTTGGTATAAAAGAGAGACATAAGCTCTTGCCAATCAAGCAAGTGAGAGTTATCGAGAAGCTTATACCAATCTGAAGCTTTATCTATAAGCGATACGGAGAACAATTTCCTCATGAAAAACTCCATTGATACACCTGCAAGCTTAAATAATGAACATAGTTGTGACATATATAGCAAGTGTTCACCGGGATGTCTGTCTCCTGCATAACGATTAGCCAAAACATAATCGATAATACTAGCTGGTATTTTATAGGGCACAATTTCAGTAGGGGGAGGAGCAACCACCACAGATGTGGGGCGTCTTCCCACAAGCAACGATCCAATAGCAAGGTTGTCCATAAGGACAAAGAGCAGCAATAGCAAAATAAAAATAGAAATATAAAAACTTCCTTACCAGCTTCACTTACCAATAGCGCTACACTCCCCATCAACGGCGCCAGAAAACGGTACTTGATGGCCCACAACCGTAAGGGATCTATTGCAGCGTTTTCGATAAGTAAGAGTGTCGAACCCAACGAGGAGCAGAAGGTATTGATAAGTGATTCTGAGCAAGGAATAACTGCAAGCACTGAAAGATAACTTTTTAGGGGTTATCTTGATATAAGCAACAGGAAAGTAAAAGCGAGCAAAGTAAAAGGCACTGGAGAGTAACAAGTGGCCCAATCCTTTCTGAGCAAAGGAGAGGCCTAGCAACTGAACTTATAAAGGCTAAAGTGTTCTTGAGGACACACGGGAGAGGTAGTCATGTGCTTTCGCCATATTCCATATCGGTACTATGTGATGTGTTGATAAGTGTTGAGTGGGTGGATCTATGCTAGTACACCCTCTAGACTAAGATGAGTGCACTCTTATGATTAAACACCTTGCAAGCATCCGCAAATACAAGATAGTATTTAAGGCAAAAGCCTAACCATAGCAATACGATCGATGATCCATTGTTCCCTTGTGCAAAAGCGTGCGAACTGGGGTTCAGGTTTCTGTCACTCCGGCAACCCACCGTAAGCATTCGTACACAATGTATTTGCCTAGGTCCTTAATAAGGCGAAGTGTTGAGTGTTTGGCTCACACAACACCACTAGGAAAATAACAACACAACTTAAGTATCAAACAACACATATTACTTCAACATCATATGACTACTAACAACAAGACTTCCCCATGTCCTCAAGAACTAAAGTAACTACTCACAAGACATAAAAGAGATCATGATCAGTGGAGATATATGGATGATAAACAATCTGGACACAATGATATTTCTCCAACAAAACTCAATAGCATTCACCACAAAGTAGTAATCAACACCGATAGGGTAGAGAGGATAGATAGTACGGATTACAACACAAGTTGCAATTGTGAGATGAGATTGGATGAAGATGGAGATGGTGCTGATGTTGGGGATGATGTTGATGATGATCTCGATGATGCCCGTGACGATGGTGATGACAATGGCGATGATCTCCCCTTCTGGGAGGTGATCTCCCCGGCGGAATCTGCCCACGGGAGATGGCTTTTCTTCTCTGTAGGTTTCCGCCACGGAGCGGTGGCGGAACTCCGTAAACTCCCCTCCTTTTAGGGTTTTTGGATGACGAGGAGTATATAGGCCATAGGGGGGAGCCTGGAGTGGGCCAGGGGCTCCAGGCGTCTTCCCGGCGCGACCAGGGTGGGGGCCGTGCCAGGTGGCCGCCTGGGCACCCTGTGGCCCCCCTCTGGTTGCTCTTTTGCGTATCTTCGTGATCCTTATGGAAAATACCCTCCGTCGATTTTCAGGTAATTTGGAGGTATTCTTCTTCAGCAACTCAGCGTCCACTTTTTACCGCTGAATCCTGCGTCTGCTGCTTCGGCACCGGAAAGTTGCAAACTGTGTAAAATAGGCCAAAACAACATAAGAACATCATCGTAATGTGAAATATATCAATGAATAAGGATGAATTACGATATAAAATAGTGATGCATTTTGGATGTATCAGCTGCCGACCAGGAACCTAGCCCAAGACTGACGAAGCAGAAGAAGAAAGAACTCCAACACAAGAACATCGCTCTCATATCAAGTCATCGGAAACCTGCACCTGCAACTGTTGTTGTAGTAACTGTGAGCCACGAGGACTCAGCAATCCCATAACCATGGGTATCAAGACTAGCAAAGATTAATGGGTAGGAAGAGGTTAAGTGTTGAGGTTGCAGCAGCGGCTAAGCATAATATGGTGGCTAACTTACGAGTACAAGAATAAGAAGAGCATCTACGCAAACGGTCGCGAACTAGTAGTGATCGCTAAAGATCTCGAACTACCTACGAGTCAAAGATAACCCCATCGTTTTCTCTTCTCAAGGTGAAAAGAGAACACCTACGAGTCATGGTTACTCACATGGTTGTGTGTTTTACTTCGGATCCTTTGTCAAGTTTTCTACAACCGGACATTAACAAATTCCAATCTGCCACATAACGGCGGGCACGGCTTTCAAAAGATCATAACCCTGCAGGGGTGTCCCAATTAGCCCATCACAAGCTCTCACGATCAGTAGAAGTAATAATAATATTACCCCTTATCTTAGGGAAGGCCCGATCAGACTCGAAATTCCGGGTGCACAAGACATTTCGACAATGGTAAAACAAGTCCAGCAAGACCTCCCGGCTTGCCGACAACCTGATAGTAGCCGCGCGTATCTCGTCTCAGGCCACGTCCGGATGGGAAAAGCTACGGTAGAACCAGAACCTTGAGTTGCCTCAAGTTGGCCACGTAGGCTGCCCGTTTGGGACCAACACCATCATCACTGGCCCCCCTGTTATGTAGAACAGAATCCTCGAGGACGCGACCCCCTATGCAATTTAGTTAATTAATTAAGTTATTATATGAGGCAAATTAGTACCAATGTTGGGCCTTGCTGGAGGAGTTTTATTCAAAGACGAACTGTCAAGGGGTCCCCATATACCCAACCGTGTAAGGAACGCAAAATCAAGGAACATAACGCCGGTTTATCGGCTCCTAAGGCGGCATGAGTGGAACAAAACACCGAGCAAAAGGCCAAGCCTTCCACCCATTGCCAAGTATATAGGTGTGTTAATATATATAAGATATATGATGTTATTCCAACAACGTCCAGCTCCAACATGGAGCAATCTTCATCTTCACCTTCAACTAACAACGCTATAAGAGGGGTTGAGCAAGCGGGTAACATAGCCAAACAACGGTTTTGCTGGGAAGGTGTCAAAGGTTAGAGGTTTCATGGCAACAAGGAGAGGCTGACAACAAAATATAGGTAGCGCGACAAATAGCGATAGCATCGAGACATCTAGCATAACAATGATAGTAAAGGTATCCTGGGTGATGGTCATCGTGCCTGAGATCCCGCAAGCAATAATAACGACTCCATGAAGAATACCAAGGAGAAGCCTCGAAGGAGAATCAAGTGTAGTCGAACGAATCCTCATGATCGCAACGGAAAAGAACTAGCGAGAAGAAGCATACAACAAGGTAAACACACAACACAAGAACATGACAGGATGCTCAACCAAGTGTGATGCAAGACAAGTTTATATGATGCAAAACATGGCAAGGGATGAAGCACACAAGAACAACACAAACCAACAAGTTTAAATGAGGGCGGAATCAGCATGTAACCATTCCGGTAAGTCCTCATATGCACCAGATCTGAACAAAGCTTAAGTTGAAGTTGTTAAACAGTAGGTTAACATGTACCATGATGATCTACTCGAAATTCTAGTCAAGTTACATATCAAGTTTGTTTAATTCGGAGCTACGGCCTAGAAGATATGAACAAAACAAGTCAAGCATGTTAAATATGCACGATGCATCCAAACAACAAGCAAACACACTCCAAACATGTAAACAACATGATATTATGCTTCTACATGCAAAACCACACAAGTTTCATATAGGGCACTGATACGTCCAAAACGTATCTATAATTTCTGCTTGCTCCATGCCTCTTTTGGGTGATATTGCTATGATATTTATACACTTCCATACACTTTTGATCATATTTGGACTAACCTATTAACTCAGTGCACCCCAGTGCCAGTTTCTGTTTTCGGCTGTTTTTGTATTTCAGGTTTTCACGTTACGAGAACTGCCAGGAAAAATCCAGAAAAATTATATAAAAAATCAGCGTTCCAGAAACTACAGTGCGCCCGAAGGACAGCCGGGGGGGGCACCAGGGCTCCAGGTGCCCTGGCGGCGCCCCCCCCCCCGGGCCGTGCCGGGGGGGGGGGGGGGCGCCTGGGCCCCCCGAGGCTCCTCCGATGCCCCGCTTTGGCATATATTTAAAGCGTCTCCCGAAACCCTCGAAACAGGAACTCTTTTCGCGATCCCATCTCTGTTCCGCCGCCGCCGCCGCTTCCAAGATCGGGAGCACCAGGAGAACTCTTCCCGGCACCCTGCCGGAGGGGAGGATCACTACCGGGAGCTTCTCCACCACCATGGACGCCTCCCGGATGAGTTGTGAGTAGTCTCCCTTGGACCATGAGTCCATGACCAGTAGCTATGTGATGTTCTCCTCCCGTTCTTGTGCTTCACTAATTAGTCCTCGTGAGCTGCCCTACATGATCGAGGCACATATGTAATCCTTATGCTGTTGCTATGATGAGTTTGCTGGGATCCGATGGATTATCAGATTATGTTCAGATTGTGTTTGAGTAATATATTTGATCTACCTCTTTTATATTTATGTTCGTAAGTAATTCTTGCATGTTCTCCGTTGTTATTTATTGCTTTGGCCAAGTAGTAGGTAGTGACTCCAAGAGGGAACGTTATGCTTGATTGTGGGTTCATGCCCCTTGATGACTAGCTTGAGTGACAGAAACATGAGTCTAGGGGATGTGCTGTTGCCACAAGGGGGAAAACAATGGTGCTTGTGCCCGCGGGTGCAAGGATTGTTTACTTTACGCAAAGTTCTTTTAATGCACTTGTCTGTTGCTTTGAGTTTACACTATGGGTGGGGCTCGCAACTTAATACCAGCGAGATGTTCTGGATAGATATCTCAAGGTGGATGATTAGTAGTAGATATTGATGGATTTCGGTCTACTTACTTTGGCGTACCGCCCATGCTTTGAACCTCAACCTTTCTTGCAATGTAGTCAGCATTGGTTTGCGCACATGGTCCTGTCAATTGCCCAGCTGTAATTCGTTTACCTCACATAGCTGTTTTATCGTCTTTTGGGAGAGAGACATCACTAGTGAACATCATGAGACTCCGGTCCATATTACCATCATTGATCACATCCGCTATTTACTTTTCCGCTATTTACTTACTATTGCAATTATATCTATCACTATTATCACTTGCGTTTGATCCTTTGTAAACTACAAGGCCGGAGGGATTGACAACCTCTCTGTACTCGTTGGGAGCAAAGTTATTTGTATCTGTGTGCAGGTCCATATTGATTGCTAATATCCGGCGCCGTTAGCAGTTGACACCTTCTTGTTGAAACTGGGAGTCTCTGGGAAATCGATCCTTGGTATTACCAAGGGAAAACTTCTGCTACACTGCATCTCAAACCTTCCACTTGGGGTAACGAACAAGGGGTGAGAAGCCACCTAGCAAAGCAATTTCTGGCGCCGTTGCCGGGGACTCCACTCTTCAGGATAGGGGAGTTGCACGCTATCTTTTACCTTTGCTTTTAGTCTTGTTAGTTTACCTTTCAATTTTGCTTTAGTATCTTTTATCGAAAATCACAAAAATAGTTATCTTGCTTGCTTGCTACTATGGGTTCCACCGAGAACACCAAGTTGTGTGACTTCACTAGTCACAATAACGATGACTTTATCATCACACCTATCACTACACCTGCCACTTCAGCACCTTCATATGAAATTAAACCTGCTTTACTGAACTTAGTCATGAAAGATCAATTCTCCGGTGCTGGAGATGATGCTGCTTTACATTTGAACAACTTTGTTGAACTTTGTGATATGCAAAAGTACCAAGAAATAGATGGTAATATTGTTAAGCTTAAGCTTTTTCCTTTCTCCTTGAGAGGAGGAGCTAAAATTTGGTTTCAGTCTTTGCCTAGAAATAGCATAGATTCATGGGACAAGTGCAAAGATGCTTTTATTGGAAAGTACTCTCCACCTGCTAAAATTATCCAACTAAGAAGTAACATAATGAATTTTAAACAATTGGATAATGAACACGTTGCCCAAGCTTGGGAACGTATGAAATATCTTATCAAGAACTGCCCTACTCATGGTTTGACTACTTGGATGGTTATCCAAACTTTATATGCAGGCTTGAACTTTACCTCGCGGAACTTGTTAGATTCGGCCGCGGGAGGAACTTTTATGTCAACTACACTTGGTGCTGCCACAAAACTTCTCGATGAGATGATGACCAATTATTTCCAATGGCATACCGAACGCGCTCCAACAGGTAGGAAGGTAAACTTTGTCGAGGAGATTTCCTCCTTAAATGAAAAGGTTGACTTGATCATGTCTCTACTTTCGAAGCAATCCTCTGTTGATCCTCGTGATGTTCCTTTAAATTCTTTAATTGCTCAAGAACAAGTAGATGTGAAGTTTATCTCTAGAAACAATTTCAATAACAATGCTTATAGGAGTAACTTTGGTAGCAATCCTAGACCGTTCCCCTCTAATTCTTATGGGAACAACAATGCTTATCCTAGCACCAGGAACTCCACTACTGAACTAGAGATTATGCTTAAAGATTTAATCACTACCCAAAAAGCTTTTAATAATAGTGTAGAAGAAAAACTAAACAAACTAGATGATCTCTCTTTGAAGGTAGACCATTTAGCCAATGAGATAGAATTGCTTAAAATTAAAACTTCTCCTCTTGAGGAGAGGAAGGTCACTCCTATTAATGCTACTCAAGTGCAAATTAATGAAAATATTAGGATGATGGCTAAACTTAAAGAAAGATGGGCAAGAGAAAGGGAGGAAGAGGATAGAATTAAGAACCTTCCTACCCACCACACTGTTGCTACTATCCAAGATGTTGAGGATATCCAAACTCTTAGCACCCAATGTACTCCTGGTCCCGATGGACCTATTAATGGTGATGCTATGACTATAGAAAGTACCAAACATGTGAACCTAAAGGACACCACTACCACTTTACTTGATGCTAGTGACCTTGATTTTGATAGTTGCACTCTTACCGAAGTTATTGGTTTCCTTCACAAGATGTCTAGAGACCCCCGCACTAGCACGATTAACCTTGCCTTCACAGAGCATATCACTAATGCTCTCATCAAAGCTAGGGAGGAGAAACTTAGAGTAGAAGCCTCCATACCTAGAAAGCTAGAAGATGGTTGGGATCCTATGAACAAAATTAAATTGAATGACTTCTCTTGCTATGCATTATGTGATGTTGGAGCTAGTACCTCTGTTATGCCCAAAAGAATATATGATATGCTTAAATTAAAACCTTATGATTCTTGTTCTTTTGGTGTTCGTCTCGTTGATTTTTCCATAAAGAAACCTTTGGGGAGGATCGACGATGTTCTTATCGTT
Organism: Secale cereale; assembly: GCA_902687465.1. Lineage (NCBI taxonomy): Eukaryota > Viridiplantae > Streptophyta > Magnoliopsida > Poales > Poaceae > Secale > Secale cereale. The sequence continues at coordinate 173,279,435 of LR738710.1, forward strand.
GTCAATGATAATTATGTTCCCGTTGATTTTACTATTATGGATATTGAATGTGATCCTTCTTGTCCAATTATTTTGGGACGTCCTTTTTTGCGCACCGTTGGTGCTATCATTGACATGAAAGAGGGTAATATAAAATTTCAGTTTCCTCTCAAGAAAGGGATGGAACACTTCCCTCGAAAGAAGATCAAGTTACCTTTTGAGTCCGTTGTACGGGCTAGCTATTCTTTTACTCTTGATAAGACTTGATCTATATGCATTATGCCTAGCTTAAAGGCATAAAAGAAAGCGCTTTTGGGAGGCAGCCCACATGAATAAATTTATTTTGCTTTTGTTGTGTCTTGATGTTGTTTACTACTGTAGCATCATCATTGTATCTTTGCTTTTTAATTTTGTGACAAGTGTAGCCTCTGATTGCTAGAAAGTTCAAAAGTTGTGAGGTGTTGTCCAGGAAACAGATTCTGTCCTTGGATAGAAAAATTTGTATAAAATCACCGGATCATCGTTTTGGTCTGAATTTTTTCGACAGCGTTCTCTATATAATTGTCTTTCGTGCGTCTGTTCTGAGTTTTTTGATTAGAGTTGCAGAAGTGCCCCGAACAAATCAATTACTACCTGCTGTTCTGTTTTTCACAGATTCTGTCCTGTTTTGCTTTTCCTTCATTTTGCAAACCAAGAGCTTGCTTTTTCTTTGCAAAAACCTTTTGGCAATCTTGAGAAACACTATACCTTCAAGAATATATTTATTTCCAGCAAGGTACAATTATTTTATTACGGGTACTAACCTCGCTAATCAGATTATGATGAGTTATGTATGAAGGGAGTTTTCAAGTGTGCGAGGGAAGATGATAAAAAGATCAAGGAGTGTCAAGCGCTCAAGCTTGGGGATGCCCCCATGCACCCCCAATAAATATTCAAGGAGACTCAAGCGTCTAAGCTTGGGGATGCCCCCGTGCATCCCCTTCTCCATCAACATTATCAGTTCATCTTTCGTTCCACTATATTTTAATCACTTCATGTGTTATGTGCTATGCTTGGAGCGTCTTGCTTTTAGTTTCCTTTTTAGTTTTCATAACGAGTCGGAACTCAGCGTTCTTTATGTGGGAGAGAAACACGCTTCACTTCTACCTAGAACATAACATAGAATTTTCATATCTATCTTTGCTGTGTGTGTTCTTTGTCTTTTAATAGCTACTATCATGCTTAGCTCTTAGTATTCATGCTTATCTTTTTAAAGAGCTTGTGTTTAGTTGGTTGCTTGAACTCTCTTTAATTATCATGCTTATCTTATTAAGAGAGTTTGCTTCCGTTGCAATGGTTAATATGTCTATGATAAAGATGCTACGTGCATAATGGTGCTTAGTAGTTCAGGTTTTCTTATGGTTAGTCTCAAATAGCTGGAGGGTTCCCAATGTGTTATTGGAGTACCAACATGAATTGTTTGCCTATGATGTGGTATGGTTTAGTAATATATTCCTTCGAGAATTTATTTTGATTGACTTGGCGTATGCTCACGCATATTTAAGACTGTAAAGAAAGTCTGTCAAGCCTTGATGATCTTTTGTTTCTGAGTAGCGATATAACTTCCATGCCTGATTCAATGTTGTTTTGTCGCTCTGCATGATTATGACCGTCATTGCTCTCTTAGTTGGTCGCTCCCAGTCTTTTGCTAACCTCCACCTGTACTAAGCGGACTGACTGCTTGTGCATCCACATCCTTTTAAACCAGTTATGCCATATGAGTCCACCATACCTACCTATATGTGGTATTTCACCGCCACTCCAAGTAAATTTACATGTGCTACCTTTAAAACCTTCAGCTTTTGCAATACATAGCTCATGGGAAAGTAGCTTAAAAACTATTGTGGTAAAGAATATGTTGCTTATGTATCTTATTTTCTTATAAGTTGCTTGCTGAGCGGTAACCATGTTTCTGGGGACGCCATCAACTGTTACACTTTTGTTGAATATCATGTGAGTTGCTATGCATGTTCGTCTTGTCTAAAGTAAGGGTGATTTGCCATGGGTTGAATGGTTTGAGTATGCATATTGTTAGAGAAGAACATTGGGCCGCCAACTAAAGCCATGTATCATGGTGGAAGTTTTAGCTTGGACATTAATCCTCAATCTCTTATGAGAATATGCTTAAGCATTAAAGAGGAGTCCATTATCTATTTTCTATGTTGTCCCGGTATGGATGTCCTCAAGTTGAGATCTATCAAAAACGAGAAATCAAATGCGATCTATCTCCTTGGACCTTTGTACAGGTGACATAGAGGTACCCCTTTGTAACACTTGGTTGAAACATATGTAATGCAATGACAATCCATGGAAATCCGAGCTAATTAGGACAAGGTGCGAGCACTATTGGTATTCGATGCATGAGGCTTGCAACTTATAGGATGTCTTATGCATAACACATATGAAGTACTACTACCGTTGACAAAATTGTTTCTATGTTTTCAAAATAAAAAGCTCTAGCACATGAGTAATCCCTGCTTCCCTCTGCGAAGGGCCATTCTTTTACTTTTATGTTGAGTCTTCACCTTCTTCCTTCAAAGCACCAACTACTGAGAGCATGATTGTCATTCTGAGTGTAATGTGCATTGTCCCAAAGTAGCATTGTCTTTTGCATGATTGTGATATCGTTTATTCTGAAATCATTGTATCTAGTCATCAATTAAACCTTGAAGGTGCCCCTGCATTTATGCTTCATTAAAGGGGGCAAGCTAGATATCACTTTATCATATTTGCACATCATGTTCATTGCAAATCTATTTGATGTTTCAGTATCATATTGTAAAACTTTCAGTTCTTTGTGATTTTCTCATGAGGCAACTTAATTACTATAGATTCATTGTCTCAGTAAGCTTTTGTCATATGACTATGAAAAAGTCCTATATGGTTAATAGCATGTCACCACAGAAATTATTCTTGTTATCATTTACCTACTCGAGGACGAGCAGGAATTAAGCTTGGGGATGTTGATACGTCCAAAACGTATCTATAATTTCTGCTTGCTCCATGCCTCTTTTGGGTGATATTGCTATGATATTTATACACTTCCATACACTTTTGATCATATTTGGACTAACCTATTAACTCAGTGCACCCCAGTGCCAGTTTCTGTTTTCGGCTGTTTTTGTATTTCAGGTTTTCACGTTACGAGAACTGCCAGGAAAAATCCAGAAAAATTATATAAAAAATCTGCGTTCCAGAAACTACCGTGCGCCCGAAGGACAGCCGGGGGGGGGGGGGGCACCAGGGCTCCAGGCGCCCTGGCGGCGCGCCCCCCCTGGGCCGCGCCGGGGGGACGCCTGGGCCCCCCGATGCTCCTCCGAAGCCCCCCTTTGGCATATATTTAAAGCGTCTCCCGAAACCCTCGAAACAGGAACTCTTTTCGCGATCCCATCTCTGTTCCGCCGCCGCCGCCGCTTCCAAGATCGGGAGCACCAGGAGAACTCTTCCCGGCACCCTGCCGGAGGGGAGGATCACCACCGGGAGCTTCTCCACCACCATGGACGCCTCCCGGATGAGTTGTGAGTAGTCTCCCTTGGACCATGAGTCCATGACCAGTAGCTATGTGATGTTCTCCTCCCGTTTTTGCGCTTCACTAATTAGTCCTCGTGAGCTGCCCTACATGATCGAGGCACATATGTAATCATTATGCTGTTGCTATGATGAGTTTGCTGGGATCCGATGGATTATGAGATTATGTTCAGATTGTGTTTGAGTAATATATTTGATCTACCTCTTTTATATTTATGTTCGTAAGTAATTCTTGCATGTTCTCCGTTGTTATTTATTGCTTTGGCCAAGTAGTAGGTAGTGACTCCAAGAGGGAACGTTATGCTTGATTGTGGGTTCATGCCCCTCGATGACTAGCTTGAGTGACAGAAACATGAGTCTAGGGGATGTGCTGTTTCCACAAGGGGGAAAACAACGGTGCTTGTGCCCGCGGGTGCAAGGATTGTTTACTTTACGCAAAGTTCTTTTAATGCAGTTGTTTGTTGCTTTGAGTTTACACTATGGGTGGGGCTCGCAACTTAATACCAGCGAGATGTTCTGGATAGATATCTCAAGGTGGATGATTAGTAGTAGATATTGATGGATTTCGGTCTACTTACTTTGGCGTACCGCCCATGCTTTGAACCTCAACCTTTCTTGCAATGTAGTCAGCATTGGTTTGTGCACATGGTCCTGTAAATTGCCCAGCTGTAATTCGTTTACCTCACATAGTTGTTTTATCGTCTTTTGGGAGAGAGACATCACTAGTGAACATCATGAGACTCCGGTCCATATTACCATCATTGATCACATCCGCTATTTATTTTTCCGCTATTTACTTACTATTGCAATTATATCTATCACTATTATCACTTGCGTTTGATCCTTTGTAAACTACAAGGCCGGAGGGATTGACAACCTCTCTGTACTCGTTGGGAGCAAAGTTATTTGTATCTCTGTGCAGGTCCACGTTGATTGCTAATATCCGGCGCCGTTAGCAGTTGACACCTTCTTGTTGAAACTGGGAGTCTCTGGGAAATCGATCCTTGGTATTACCAAGGGAAAACTTCTGCTACACTGCATCTCAAACCCTCCTCTTGGGGTAACCAACGAGGGGTGAGAAGCCACCTAGCAGGCACGCTCAAAACGGAGCAACGGTTCAACACATACACATGAAACAAGATATAACAACAACTATCGAAAAACAACAACATAGCAACTTTGGAGCAAGGTATATATATGCTACATCACCCAAACATGATAACAGGAGGCATGGATGTGAAATAGACATGATACTTAACAAGCATGAACTTAGAGCACACCCAAAAACTTGCTGGAACACAATTAAATAAGCATGGCAATTTGCAATAAATTTATCCAGACTTAGACAAAATCTGGGAAGGCAAAACATCAGCACTATGCTGCCTTCGGAGGCACAAAACAACAAGCATATCAACTCTACTAAGTATACAAAGATCATGGACATGTAATAGACATAGCATATATCTAACAACTCCATTGAAACAACTCCATAGGAGGAATAGATCAATAACAACAAGCTTCACCAAATTGATCATGCTGACAAAAGGCTGACAGGTAAATTTATCGCAACTTGAGAGCAAGATATAAATAAGCTACAACAGGATATATATATGCAAACAAGAGCATGTGTGGATAGAGCATAACATGGACAAGAAGACATGATCATTTGACATACTAAAACATGCATGGATTTGAGTGGGGCATCAAGCAAACATGGCATCAGGTTTAACAGTTTCAGACTTAGCAGTTTTCAACAAGTCTCAGGAAACAACAACAGCGAGTAGGGTACTTTGCAAGCTTGTTGCAAACACCACGAGGCATATCATGAAAAGTGGATTGCACCACAGCAAATATGGCATGATTGTGCTTATAAAACATATTGACATGTGGCATGAAAGACAAACACATCAATAGCTATAAACAGGACAAATCAGCATCTCACAATAAGTTTCAGCACCTAACAGTCACATGCATTTTTGCAACAGAGATTAACATGGCAAGATGGCACCTAACATGAATGCTACAACAACCAACATGTAGAGGACTTCACAATGAACATTTTGACATCTCATATGCTGTATTTGGATAAACATGCAAAAAGATATCATCACCACAAGCATGCAACAAATTTACAGTTATCAGCAGTTTTAAACATATAGAACTCTTACAACGATGATTAGGGCATCAATATGAACTCAAACAAGCATGCCACAATGGAACAAAATGAAGAGCATATCACAATGAACATTTATGTATATTATAAGCTCCGTTTGGACATACACACAAAAAGTTACAGCCACCCAAAGATGCATACATATTTACAAATTTTAAGGACTTAGCAGTTTTCTGAAGAAAAAATAGGACGGCGCAGAATAGTAAAAGACGCACGGGCGGGGGTTAGAGGCTCACCACAGGGCTTTGGCCCAGGTTGACAGGGAGGCGGCCCGCTCGAGGTTGGGCCGGCCTGGGCGCTCTGGTGGGTCGGCTGGAGTTGGCCGTGGGAGGGGCACACGCGGGGGCGACGCGCTGGGCACGGTCGTTGTCGTGCTCCCGCACTGGAGGAGGCAGGCGGGGATCTCGGCGTCGCCGCGACGTGCAGCAGACCGAAGGCCGCGCGAGGACGGGAATAGCGCGGGGCGGGCGGATCCGGCCTCTCCTGAGCAGATCCGGCCGAAGAGGCCCGCGACGGCGAGGAGCTTGACGGGATCCGGGCGGCTGGAGATCCAAGGCGGCGGCGGCGCGGATCCAGGCGAGTTGCGGCATGGGTCCGGGGCCCTGGCTCCATGGCGGCGGTGGAGAGGAGAAGGAGCATGGGGGTGAGGCAGCCGGCAGGTTTGCGGTGGTTGCGATGGCCGGCGGCGGCTCCGACGAGCAGTGCGGTGGCGGTGGGAACGGGAGGCGCCTGGGTGGCAGGCGCGAGGTGCGGCGGGAACGGGCTCAGATCCGGCCCGGGCGGGCTAGCTGCGGGCTCCCCCAGGCCGCGACGGCGAAGTGGCCCGGTTGGCCAAGTGGCGGCTCGTGAGTGGCTGCGGGCGGCGGCACGCCATTGGCCGGGCGACGTGGCCGGCAGGACATGTCCGACGCAGATGGACATGTCCGGTAGTACGAGGAAGAGGGAGACTAGGGTTTCATCTGCGAAAGTTTCGGAGGGAGACACATATATATAGGTAGAGGGAGCTAGGAGTGTCCAAATGAGGAGCGGTTCTCGGCCATGCGATCACGATCCAACGACCGCGAGCATGGAGGTGGTTAGGATGGGCTTGTGGGCTGTTGGAGAGGGGGTTGTAGGGAGAGAAGAGAAGAGGCCCGCGGGGGTTTTCGGAGACCGAAAACGTCCGACGTTTTAACCGGCGACTAGTGCCGCTATATATATCCATTGGGCTATCAAACGAACTCCGAATGCGATGACATTTGGCAGGCAGTCTGTCTATACTATAATAAGACCACACACCAAGTTTCATCCCATTCTGAGAACATTTTTTGGCCACTCATAAAATAAATATTCGGATGTGCCGCGGGCGCGTGCAAGTGTGTCTGGGCTCAGAACGGACAACGGAAAGTACGGGCAGACTCGGACGGATGCAAGTTTTGAAAACATGATGATGCAATGCACATGATGACAAGGCAAATATACACACACAAGTAGATGACATGGCAACGATGACGAATAACTGGCTGTCACCTGGCGCACCGGTCTCGGGGTGTCACACTTACGCAGGAAAATGACGTGGCATGCCTCCACAAACAAGTTTATGAGTGGCAAGGCCACAAGGTTGTCTTCATGAAGGTTCACATGATTGAGCTGCTGCCGGACGTCCTCGATGATTTTCATGGCAAGGTCCATCTTGTGTCTAGCCCAAATTAGATCGAGGCATGGAATACTTGCCCCAGCTAGTGTTTAATAGTAGTTTGGATTCTGTCTAATTATCCGAACCTTGCCTGTTATCGAGCCCTCTGGGCTAGTACTTTGTTTGAATCTGTCTATGGGAACTGCTGCTACTTTTGTGTGCCCGTGAATCATCGTAATTGTTGCCGAAACAGATGCGTCCTCACTAGTTTTATCATACGAGCTGTGTGAGTTTTGATGAAACAGAGTAATCGTTTGAGAACTGTGCGCCGACATATACATAAGTACTTGTAAACACTGTTGGTGCTACCCCACTTGTAAGGAGTTGTGCAAAACACGGCACATTGGCTCAGCTCGCTTCAACACTAGGCTATCGACCAGCTAACAATCAACAATCTGTTGTCTGACATATAAGCAACTATGTATCTTTTTACAGTGGTTCATTGTCGGTGTACTATAGTAGGGGTACCCTAGTATCCCGAACTTGTGCACGGGCAGTCGCAGCATCCCGCGGCAAGGCTTGTCGGGTGACCGCCAAGGTCCTCCGTGGTTCCTTTGGAGCCATTCCAGAACAAAATTCAAGGCCACTCAAGGCACAAGACCCCGGCAAGAGGAGCTTCCCGGGAAGGCCAACCAAGGCATCTCAAGAAACTTGCCGCGACGCGCCACGCGTCCCGGCAAGGCCCGGTGAGCGACGAGCTCCTGAACGCAACAAGACAACGACCGCGGCAAGGCGCTTGCCGCGGCAAGCTACCACTCTGTACCTGCGCTCCAGCACATCCACCAACGTGTCGCTCTAGGACCCTTCCAGGCGTACGTGGCGGGAGGCTGTGCAGCCAGCGGTGCGCGGTGGCAAGCGGTGCTGACAAGATTCCCATCGTGGCGAGCGGTGGCGTTCCTGATGGTCCCTTTTGCCCTATTTAGGCGACGCAGATGGGCATTCAATGCCCTTGTCCCCTGCCGTCAGAGTTAGGTATGATACACTGTAACAGGTAGTTGTACCAACCGTAACACCTTTCCATTTTTACCCTTGTCTATGTTGCCACCTGTCGGTGACCCCTTGAGCATATAAAAGGAGGCCCATGCGCAACGTAGAGGGGGGAGGAGAACACTCACGCTCGGTCTCGTTAGCTGCTGGTGTGTACTGTAGCACTCAGCACTCCCGAGCAAGAACTCAATACAAACCACAAAGCAGGAGTAGGGTTTTACGCATCCGTGCAGCCCGAACCTGGGTAAACTGCTCGTGTGTTTCGCCTCGATCCGCTCTTCGTGCGATCTTCGCCCCCGCCGAACCGAAAGGGGCTCGGTCCGCCGGTCCCATAGGTGCTCGTGCATTCGTTCCCCGACATCTTTGGCGCGCCAGGTAGGGGGCGTCGAGGTTGTGTGAACCTGATCCGGCGTTCACACGAGCTAGATCTTCATCGTCTGCATCGACATGCCGCCGAAGAAGAAGGCTTCGGAGGCGGCTGCTCTGTCCGCGTCGAACCCACCACTGCCGGAGCAAACGGCTGGTGGGGTAGACGCCGGCGGAAGAATGGGCGTCAACACAAGGCCATCTTGGAGCCGCGTTGACGAGGGAGCTCACGGTGCTGCCAGGTCCAAGGACAAGGCTGCGCTGCCCATCGGCGGCGTAGTCGGCTCCCACAACGACCGGGCGCACTCCAAGACCTCTGCGTCCGTACATGCACCGCGCCCATCTCAGGAGGCGCGGGACCGGCATTGTCATGGTACTCACGGTACCATACGTTTGCTGGACCAAGATCGAGCTGGTGGATCTCGGAGTGCTCAAAACCAGCATGCACGCCAACATGCTGGCACGAGCGAGGCATGGTCGCCTGGACGGGATACTGCTCCTTCTAACATAGTTAGAAGTCCGAGCATATCCCGCTCCTCACACCGTTCGCCACCGCCACCCACCACTTCAGGTGAAGCTTTGGCGCGAGCTCAACTGCTCCTGGACTACCCTCCAACGGCAGACAAGATCGACGACTGGAGGGCCACCATTCAGAGTCTCATCGGCTTCGCCAACGGTGACACTCCATGGCAGCCGAGTACATCGCATCCGCGGCAAGTCAGCCAGGCACGAGCCGGTGGCGACAAGACCGGTGGGGGTGCAACCACCGTGCACTCTCCTCCCCGAAGACCAAGATCGCCGACTCGCCGGATCCACCTCGACAGCGACTTCACCGCGTCATCAGATCCACGAGCTCGTCGCGATCAGCGCCAAGTTCTTCACGAACGACAGCAAGAAGACGCTCGTACTCGCATCGAGCGCCGAAGAGAAGCGCGGGGTCAATCGGACAAGTGCGCTGGGCCCTCTGTCGACATGCATGCGCCAGGGGAACCAGGCAACTTGCCGTATGCGGTAGGTTGCCCTGCGTTTACTCGTGAGCTGCGGCAAGTCCAGTGGCCCAGCAAGAAGAATTTCAAGCCAGACGTACCAGAGAAGTACGACGGCAAGTCGCATCCGTCGGAGTTCCTCAGCATCTACACCATCGCGGTGCAAGCTACCGGGGGGCGGGACGACAAGATCCTTGCCAACTACTTCCCGCTGGTGCTCAAGCCCAACATCAGGTCCTGGCTCATGCACTTGCCGGACAACTCCATATCCTCCTGGGCAGACCTATGCCATCAGTTTGTCGGCGCCTTTACAGGCGGCCACAAACCTCATGGCCAAGAGAGTGACCTTCATCTACTCGCCCAGAAGGAAGGAGAGCCCATGCGCAAGTACATTCAGAGATTCAGCCGTGTACAACACAACATCCCAGATGTTCACCCTGCCGCGGTCATCAGCGCGTTCCATCAGAACGTGCGTAACCGCAGGATGCGGGAGGAGATGGCGATGTGCAAGATCAGAGACGTCAGTGAGCTGTATGCCCTGGCCGACAAGTGTGCACGTGCTGAGGAAGGGAGGAAACTCCCCGGAGAGAATACATGAGCAGGAGGATCTGACAGCGAGGATGCTGCCCCGGCAAAGAAAAACCGGCGGCGGAACAACAGGAAGAAGAAAGGCAAAGATGTGCTAGTCATTGAGCAGTCCGGCAACGAAGGTGGCGCCAAGAAAGCCAAAGTTGGTAGCTCCGGCAAGGAGATTTCCGCATGCACCAACTGCCAGGCTGTGGCGGTCGCCGACAAGCAGGACGGCACCGACAAGCAGTACTGCAAGATCCATCGCACCATGGGCCATGACCTCCAGAGCTGCAAGAAGGTCGAGCAGCTTGTCGAGCAGCAAAAGGCTGAATACGAGCGACGTGACAAGTAGAAGGCCCAAGGAGGTGCTGGAGGATCCGGCAAGAAGCGCACCGGCCGGGGAGGACGCCGCGGCAAGGCCAAGCGGCGGCAAGGAGACAGACCTCCCCGCGGCCGCGACAAGGATGAAGATGACGACGACGATGAAGACATGGATGATGTCGAGACCAGTGAGCAGGAGTTCCAGAAAGCCACAGAGGTCTTGTGCGTTGACGGCGGTGCTTCTCTGCATACTTCACACCGCCAACTCAAGCAATGGGTGCGGGAAGTCAATGCGGCAGAACCACCTGTCGAGTCACTCAAGCTTCTGAAATGGTCCAGCACGCCTATCATCTTTGATATTGAGGACCACCCTGGTCGCACAACTGCGGTCGGGTGCTTGCCGATGTTGGTTTCACCAACTATCCGCAACCTCAAGGTCACTAAGATGCTAGTTGACGGCGGGGCCGGCTTGAACCTGATCTCCTCCGCTGTACTCCAGAAACTCCAGATCCCTGACAGCGAGCTTGAAGAGACCGGCACATTCCAAGGAATCAACCGAAGGAAGGAGCAAGCCGAAGGGGAAGGTCACGTTGCCAGTGACATTTGGCAGCGAGTTGAACTTCAGGACCGAGAGGGTCACTTTTGACGTTGCCGATTTTCCATTGCCTTACAACGGGATACTCGGTTGTCCAGCACTCGCCAAGTTCATGGCAGCCTCTCACTACGCATACAACATGCTGAAGATGCCAGGCCCGATAAGTGTCATCTCTGTCCCTCGCGACAAGAAGGATGCTCTTATCTGCGCCGACAAGATCTACCGGGAAGCGGCAGCCGCAACAGATCGCAAGTCACCTGCCGTTGAAGCTCCCGGGGGGAAGAAGAAGACCAAGTCCGGCAAGAGTTCTGATGCCCACTCCGGCAAGCGCACCTCTTCGGAGTGCTGCGCTGCCGTCGAGGACGCACCATCGAGCTCCACCGGCAAGTGTAAGAAGACAATGGCAGCTCCGCCAGAGACCAAGAAGGTGTCCGCCAAGGAGGACGGCACTGGTGGTACCTTCACCATCAGTGCCACTCTTGACCCTAAATAGGAAAGCGCGCTCATTGCTTTCCTGCGGGCGAACGTCGACGTGTTTGCGTGGCAACCGTCTGACATCCCCGATGTTCCCAGGAAAGTAATTGAGCACCATCTTGCCGTCTGTCCTCATGCGCGGCCCGTCAAGCAGAAGGTCAGGAAGCAAGCAGTGGAGCGCCAAGAATTCATCGCAGAAGAGATCAAGAAGTTGGAAGCAGCAGGCCTTGTCAAAGGAGTGCTCCATCCTACGTGGTTGGCCAATCCTATAGTCATGCGCAAGGCAAACGGGAAATGGAGGCTTTCTATCGATTTTACCGATGTTAATAAAGCTTGTCCCAAAGACCCATTTCCCTTGCCGCGCATTGACCATATTGTTGACTCCACGGCCGGATGTGACTTGCTTTCATTTCTTGACGCTTACTCAGGATACCATCAGATCTTCATGGCAGAAGAGGATGAGGAGAAGACCGCATTCATCACTCCATGTGGCACGTACTGTTTCATACGGATGCCTTTCAGTTTAAAGAATGTTGGTTCAACATTTGCAAGGGTAGTCCATATCTCTTTTGAGCCACAAATACACAGAAATGTGGAAGCCTACATGGATGACATAGTGGTCAAGAGCAAGGACAAGGCAACTCTGATTCAAGATTTAGACGAGACCTTTGCAAATCTGCACAAGATCAACCTCAAGCTCAACCCCGAGAAGTGTGTGTTTGGAGTCCCTTCCGGCAAGCTTCTCGGGTTCTTCGTGTCTCAGCGGGGAATTGAAGCCAATACCGACAAGATCAAGGCCATTGAGCAGATTGAAGCACCAAAGCGCGTCAAGGATGTACGAAGACTTGCCGGTTGCCTGGCTGCTCTCAGCAGGTTTATCTCTAAGTCTGCTGAGCGCGCCCTGCCATTTTTCAAAATACTGAAAAAGGCAGGTCCAATGAAATGGACTCCGGAAGCGGAGGCTGCGCTGCAAGACTTGAAGAGATACCTGTCCTCCACTCCAACACTTGTCGCACCTAAGCCACAAGAGAAGTTGCTGCTGTATATAGCGGCAACCAATCAAGTGGTTAGTGCTGCGTTAGTAGCGGAGAGGGAGGCAGATGATGAGCCAGCAACCACGGCAGGCGCATCCAGCGACATGCAGGGGGCTTCCCCGACAAGCTCTGGTCCCGACAAAGATGGATCTGCGCAGGCGCGCGAGGAGATACAGAAGAGAATGGTGCAGCGCCCAGTTTACTTTGTCAGCTCCCTTCTGCAGGGGGCTAGGTTAAGGTACTCTGGTGTGCAGAAATTGCTTTTCGGCCTTCTCATGGCCTCGAGAAAGCTGCGCCATTACTTCCAAGCACATGAGATCACAGTTGTCACTCGTTTTCCGCTGAAGAGGATACTGCAGAATCCAGAAGCAACAGGCAGGATTATTGAGTGGGCACTGGAACTGTAAAGCTTTGGCCTCAAGTTTGAGAGCACTTCAACTATCCAAAGCAGAGCATTGGCAGAATTCATAGCAGAGTGGACGCCAACACCAGATGAAGAAATTCCAGAAACGAGCATCCTCGTCAAGGAAGCAAGCAAAGAGTGGCTGATGTACTTTGATGGTGCCTTCTCGCTGCAAGGCACCGGTTCTGGCGTGCTGCTTGTTGCACCCACCGGAGAGCACCTCAAGTACGTAGTCCAGATGCACTTTCCCAAGGAGCAAGCAACAGACAATACCGCAGAGTATGAAGGTTTGCTTGCCGGTCTCAGGATCGCGGCAGACCTTGGGATCAAGAAGCTCATTGTCAGGGGTGACTCGCAGCTTGTCGTCCGCCAAGTGAACAAGAGTTATCAGAGTCCGTTGATGGAAGCCTACGTTGATGAAGTGAGAAAGCTAGAAGAGCACTTTGACGGCCTACAGATGGAGCATGTTCCAAGAGCTCAAAACGACATTGCCGATGGCATGTCGAAGTGTGCCGCACTTAAGTTACCTATGGAACCAGAGATCTTTGTGCTCAAGCTGACTCAACCGTGTGTAACACCATCAACAGGACAGAGCAAGAAGAGGAAGTTGATTTCTGGTGACTATTTTCCGGCAGAGCTTCCCGAAGCCGCCGCCAAGAAGGTCCCCAAGATCAACACCAAGAGTGCTGAGGAGCAGTCTGCTCCGGCAAGCCCTAGGGTTTGTTCCGTTGAAGCAGAGGCTCCCGACAAGTTTTGCTCCGGCAAAATTGCCGGGGAACGTCAAGCTCCGGCTGAGCCGCAGGTTCTCGCCGTAGAAGCGGATGTTCCCACAGCAGCAGATGTGCCTTTAGTCCTTGTTGTCGAGCCACAAGCTCCAGCATGGGCACAGCAGATTGTCCGTTTCCTTCAGACAGGAGAACTTCCCAAAGAGCAAGAAGAAGCGGAAAGAGTAGCTCGGCAGTCAAGTATGTACCAATTTGTCGACAACACACTGTACAGAAGAAGACTCAACGGTGTGAAATTGAAGTGTATTCACCGGGAAGGCGGACAAAAGCTGTTGGCAGAGATACATGGAGGCATATGTGGTCACCACATTGGCGCAAGAGCACTTTCCGGCAAAGCATTCAGGCGAGGTTTCTTTTGGCCGACAGCCCTCCAGGATGCAACTGCACAAGTAACCAAGTGTGAAGCGTGCCAGTTCCATTCCAAGCAGATACACCAGCCAGCTCAAGCTCTCCAGACGATCCCTTTATCCTGGCCATTTTCGGTCTGGGGGCTCGACATCCTCGGCCCCCTCCCCCAAGCAGTCGGGGGCTTTGAGTACTTGTACGTTGCAATCGACAAGTTCACAAAGTGGCCGGAAGTGGAAGCAGTGAGGAAGGTGACAGCACAGTCAGCAGTCAAGTTCTTCAGGTCGATTGTTTGCCGCTTCGGGATCCGTAACAGAATCATCACCGACAACGGTACGCAATTCACGAGCCGCACCTTCATGTAGTACATCCAAGATCTTGGCGTCAAGGTCTGCTTCGCTTCTGTTGCTCACCCGAGAAGCAACGGTCAAGCGGAGAGGGCAAATGCTGAAGTGTTGCGTGGGCTCAAGACCAGGACTTTCGACAGGCTGCGGAAGTGCGGAAGAAACTGGATTGAGGAGCTGCCGGTAGTTCTTTGGTCGATCAGGACGACGCCAAATCGAGCCACTGGCCAGACACCTTTCGCTCTAGTCTATGGAGCAGAGGCAGTTCTCCCCACGGAACTCGTATACGGGTCACCTCGAGTGCTCGCTTATGATGAGGTTGAGCAAGAGCAGCTGCGACAAGATGGCGCGCTGCTCCTTGAGGAAGACCGTCTTCAGGCTGTTGTACGAGCTGCTCGCTACCAGCAAGCTTTGCGCCGCTACCATAGCCGCAAAGTTAACGCCAGAAGTCTCGAGGAAGGCGACCTTGTTCTTCGGCGCGTTCAGTCCGCCAAGAA
Source organism: Secale cereale (assembly GCA_902687465.1). Classification (NCBI taxonomy): domain Eukaryota; kingdom Viridiplantae; phylum Streptophyta; class Magnoliopsida; order Poales; family Poaceae; genus Secale; species Secale cereale. Next base: position 173,294,536 of record LR738710.1, read on the forward strand.
TTCCAACAAGTTGACGCCGAAGTGGGAAGGCCCTTACCGGGTGAAACAAGTCACTAGGCCTGGCGCTGTCTGCCTTGAGACCGAAGATGGCATTCCGGTGAGCAACTCCTGGAACATTGAGCATCTCTGAAGTGGTAAGATTAAATAGATGGCGGACGGGAGGAGCTCGGCCGGCGTTGCGTTTAATGCTGGCCCGGTCATGAATGGACGTGTGTCTAGAGAGGGTTTCTCAGCTTCCACACAGGCGGGTTTCATGAAGGTGTTTGAATGCGGCAAGGAGGCGTGTTCAGCCGGGTGTGCAGCGAGTGGCGCCCTCGACTCTGACGTCGGACAGCGTGCCGTTGTTCCGCTGACGTGTGGGCTCTTTGGGTACATGGCCTGCATGTCAGTGACCCAACACAGGCAGCGCACAACAGAGGAACCTTTGGTGGGCCAGGGCGGTCAGAAGCGGGCATTTCATAAACCGATGATTGTTCATTGAGTGTGACGTCATCCTTTTCATGTTGATAGCCCGTTCGATACGTTGTGATTCATAAAGACCGCTACAAACATGAATGTTAAGCTTATCACAGATAAGATTGATTAATACCCATAACAATCCATGTCCTTAACAAAGGGTGCATGTACGTATATGTTAAGCGTGTGTCTTGCGTCGTGTGTTGTGTGCATGCAGGCGTGCAAGTGTTGCGTGCGTGCAAGGGTACGTTCCAGTGTTGCATGCATGTGTGCGTACGTGCGTGTGTTTGTGAGTGCATGTGTATGCGTCAGTGTTGCACGCCTGCATGCGTGGGTGTGTTCGTTATGTGTACGTGTCAGTGTTGCACGCTTGCATGCGTGCGTTTCTTGCGTGCGTGCATGTTTACGTGCGGGGTGAGGCTACACGTCAGTCGACTGACTTTTTCATCTCTGGTCATTAGATTTTCTAGCCGTTGGATACGAAATCAAGGGCCTGCAGTTTATCATGAAATTCCACCCCCTGAGCCGCCAGCCACCACCAGCCGAACCGTCGGCCCCCGCCGCCCGCGGCTGGCCCGCGCCGCCACGCCGCCCCGCGCCACCACGCCGCCCCGCATGCCCCAAAACCACTCCTCACGGCCGGTCCGCCGCCGCACCGGCCATCCCTATAGCCCTCCCCCCCCCGCGCCAAGCTTTTTCTCCGGCGATCCCCACCCCACCGCCCAATCAACGCCCCCCACCGCCGGCGACGGCCAACCAGAGGTCTCACGACTTCGAGTACCCACCGACCACTAATTTATTACCATTTCTGTCCTTCATATACGCGCTGACGGGTGGGCCCTATGGTAATGTGCGCTGCTGAATGTGGACCGTTTGACTGGTCAATTGATTATGTCATCAACAAATTACGGAGCTGTATGGTGAGTCAGTGACCGTATGATCACCCTAAAATGTTATTATTTTATTAACACAGTACATACTCAAACTAACATTTCTTTCTTTCATATACGGGCTGACAGTGGGCCCATGGTTACATGCCCCCATGGTGCAACACTAGTTGCGTCACGTGGAACATTTGACTGGTCAATTGATTGTGTCATCAACAAAAACGGAGTTGTACGGGTGAGCCAGTGACCGTATAATCATGACATGTATTTATTTAACACGGTATAGACGCAAGGGATCATATATACGCGCAAGCACTCACCGCTATAAGCGCCCACACACAGACCCTACCCCTATGAGCACCTTCGAGAGAGTGGGACAGCATATGATCTTGAGATTTTACGAAGTCACCATAGGTGCCTCGTAGTCGAGTGGAACGTCTCCTCCCACTGAACGCACATCGCCGGAAAATACTTAAATTAACCCAGGATAAATGCGAGCACCGGGACTTTAATCCTGGTGGGATCGAGAAACCACTGTCCTCCTAACCATCCAACCACATGTTGGTTAGCACGACAAAATGTATGTGGTGACCGTGATGAGCTTATTCTAAAGTCCAGTGACCATATCGTGCTTTCTCTTCAAATATAATGACCGTAAGTGTCGTCAACAAAATACGGAGCACGCATCAAATGCAAAGTCCGTCAGTGTCATCAAGAAAATACGGAGACATATCGTGAGCTAGATACCGTATGATCACCACGAGAATGTATATGGTGACCGTAATGAGCATATTCTGAACTCTGGTGACTGTATAGTGCTTTAGCTTGAAATACAGTGGCCGTCATGCGTGAATGTGTCGTGGGCATGCATACTTTTAGAGGGCCGTGAGATAGTTTGTGTGCGTATGTGAAAATGGTGTAGAAAGAGGGGATGTCCGATGGAGACAAGGAGAGATATGCCCTTTGTTTCTCTTTCCGTGACTAATATTTTAGGAGAATATGTAAACATTCACAATGCAGAACAAATATTTTTGGATGCACCATGCAATTAACTTTGATGCATAACATTGTACTATTGTATATGCTTATTTTCTTAGTGGCCGATTGCCTGTGTGGTGTGGTGGGCACATCATTTCTAGTTGTGGTGGGTCAACATGAGGACTAATGGGTCGGTTCCATCCTGCGTCACATAGGTTGGATCGAGACGCATTATACGAAGACCCATGTGGAGGACTCGGCGTACAACACGAACCTAGATACCAGAGTCATGGAGGACTCTATCCCCACTGGTAATAAGCCGACTATATATGATTTGTAACCCTAGGCCCCATGTATGTTATAGAAGCTTGGGGGCTAGTTCGTCGATAGTATACACACACGCACAATGCCTGGTATTCACGTGTACTTTGTACACACCCCTATCACTAATATACAGTACCAGGAGTAGGCTTTTTTCGCAACTGCAAGGGTCGGAACTAGGGTAACACTTTGCCTGGTATTACCATCCAGCCTAACGGTCAGGGATATCCTACCGAATGATATGATGGAATCATATCTGCCAACTACTAAGAGAGAGGTGTGTCTGGGGGGCAATGTGTGTGAGAGAGGCCTAAAGATAATGTGCGTGCGGGAGACACGTAGGCACATATATGTGCGTATAGAGGGCTAGTAGAGACCGTGCATGTGTATATATGCATGTGAGAGAAATAGTGTTTTCCAACTGAGATTAGTGAAAAGAGTGGTGCATAGTACTCAGAAAGAGAGAGAGAGAGATACAGAGAGAGCATGTGCGTGAGACTCCTCGACACCCCGAGAGAGATTGTGAGCATGTCTGAAAGAGAAATGCCGATGCATATAAAGTGTGTGCACTTATGCGGTAGATAGAGAGATATATAGCGCGTTCGTGAGAACGGGCCGATGCATAGTGCATCAACATGTAAAAGGCGGTTCGACGCATTAAATTAAAATATAAATGGCATTATTATTTTTGGATGAGATCATGAATTTTGCAAATTGCGTATGGACGAAAATCGGTCTGTCAGACACCCATACTCTATTGAATTCTAGCATGTGCATGCGTTTATTTCATATTATCGATCCATAGAGTAAGAGCGGTTTGAAATACAGGCAATGTATGCTTTTGCAATTCATATATAAACATTAATTAGTGCACTCCATGTTGTTAGTGTGAAGCACTTTATACATTTGTCACTTGCATGGATACATTCCAAATTGCTAGCTACGAAATAGAATACATGTCGAATTCAACATAAAGCGGGTTTCGAAGATTCGAATTCATAGGAAGTGCATTCTTCTATTTGAACCCGAGATAATGGCATTTGTAAATCAGATGTAAAAGGGGGCATCAATCTTTGTTGTGCATTTGAACATGCTATATATATTCATACGCATGTCTAACTTTGTTTTTGCAACCAGGGAGGTTATATCTGGAACCATGCATGAACTAAGGTAAGTTGCATATTTTTTTAATATATACTCATGTACAATGTACATTCAAATGTACCACCTCCATTCCAAAATAATCATAGCTTTAGGATTTTCAAGAGTAAAGATTTGTGAAGTTTGACAAATCCTGAATGTTCAATTCAGGAGAACCAAAAACGTTAATGCTTCTGCTCCCAAATATTGAACGAAGCGCCAAATAGGCCTCTGGCCACCCGAAACCGCGCGAGACTAATGTTTGGCGGTAGGAAATTACTGTCCTGACTCTGGCCCGTGTAGCCTATCGGCCCGATGTCCAAAGGTCTAAACCGGGGTAGGTTTGTAACTTCACCAAGATGCCAGTCTCAACCGCCTCCGAGAAGCATTCATACGCCGTGGGCGCCTAAACACCCATGTGCTCGGCCAAAATCTATCCCGCCCACATTTGGGACACCTGAGATTACTGTCCTACCCACAACCCGCAATATGTCCAAAATTTTAGATGGGGGCAAAGTTTGTAACTTTCCCTAAATTTCAAACAAGCGCGTTCCAAACCAAAACATTGTTCCCCCTCAGTTCCCCGCCTCCCTCCGTTTCCCCATTCATACTCCGTGGGCGCCAAAACGCCCTCTCCTCCAACCGTGAAACCCCAGCCTCCTCCGCCCTCCACCCCATAGCACCCAATCCACCACCGCCCAACTCCATCACGCCGGAGCCGGTACCCCGACGTCTTCGTCCAACGCAATCGCAACCGCAACACCCTCAAGGACTTAGCAGCTGAAGCCGAGGTAGAGCTTCCTCCACGACGCCGACGCCGACCTGCGCCGTACCAGAACCACTCCGACCACGCCGTCCTGCGCCTCACTGTTGCCGCTCCATTGTAGCAACCGTCCACCGCACCGGAGTTGTTCCCGCTACGCCGTCGTTCGCCGCCTCGGATCTGCTTCCCCATCGCCGACAGACGGCCACCGCACCACACTCAACAACTTGGCCATGGGTTCGTCCAAGGCTGCACCATCCTCCACAACTTATGGTTTCCAGCGAATCACAAGAAGATCGTTGGAAAAACAGAAGGAGGACACAGCACTGCCAGCAGAAAGAGGTACTCCCCTTCCCATATTTGTGCAAACCTTACGTCTCTGCTCACACCGCATTCATCCCACGAAAGAAACTAGTTGAGCGCTTCTTACTGCATCTTCTTCGTGATACTAAACGCACAAGGTTTCCTCCCTTTACTATTTCACCTTTGCTAGAGGTCAGTAGCCCACCTGGATTTCAATTCAGGGTCAGTCGAACCGCAATTAAAAGAAGTAGCACACGCTTAGGCGCGCGGAGCACCTAGTCCGCCTGTTCGCCGGGGAAGCGGTGCATCGGTGTCTATCATAGGGGTGTGGGGCGCAGGAGCTGCTTGCGCCCAATCCGGTGGTCGGTGGGGCTTGAATGGATTGCCGGGGGGTGGTGCCAAGCACGGCGGTGCGGTCAGGTCGAGGGGAGGGCGCAGGCAGGGGACTGGGCCGGTGGTCGTTGTTGTTTTGAGGAAGATCGTCAACACTAACTGGCTGGAGGTAGATGAAGGCGATCTGCCCGTTCTTTGTACATCGGATGGTGCAGAAAAAAATGGACTGGCCTATTTGTTTTCAGTCGAATGTTATTTTCATAGAATCCTGTAGTAATCAAAGTGTGCCATGCATGTTGTAGAGCTATCATATGTCTCCCGTCATTTATTTATCACCGACCTGCTATTTGCTACTTTACACTGTACTAATTGTGCACACACTTCACCCATACTCACACTATTGTTTTTTATGCATGGGTATTTCAGACTCTGAAGCAGTGTTGATGAATGCTGAAAAGAAAAGATAGAAGTCGCTCCAGTGTAATTCAAAGATAAGCACTAAGCCTCTCAGCGCTCTAAAGGATGTAGTGTGAGCAGTTGGAGACAATAAACATAGCTCTGCAGTTGATGATCTCAATTTCCACACACAACTATCCCAGGTGCTTGCTTTAACTTCGCCCTGTCAAATGTGGTTGCATGTTGCATATGGTGTCTAGCTTGTATTGCTTCCAATTTGGTTAAGTAGCATCTGCTTACTTTACACATTATACCTTTGATAATGACATGCCTTCCTGTTTTTGATACATACTACATATGTCTATTAATCATGTTCGTATATCAAACTAATGCTCTTTTGTATCCCTCGTCAATCACTTATGATGAGACAGTCACCCGGGTGGGTTAGTGTGACATGCCATACTCGTTCAAAGAGTGAAGTGTCATCCTCCTCACATGATTCTCAAGAAACGGCAAGGCTAAATGAAGATAGTCAACGTAGCTCTCTAGTTGATGACCGCAATTCCCCCACACCACCATCACAGGTGCTTGCTCTAACTTCGTAGTGTGATATGTGGTTGCATGTTGCATACGGTGTCTAGCTTGTAATGCTTCTAATTAGGGTAAATTGCATCTGCTTAGTTTACACATTATACCTGTGAATATGACATGCCTTCCTATTTTTGGTACACACTACATCTATGTGCTAAGCTTGTTCTTACATGAAACTACCTCTCTTCTGTATCCTGCATCAATCACTTACCATGAGTCACCTTTATTCATTGCATATGCCATATTATTTCTAGCCTGCTGCCATGTATTGCTTCAAATTTGGTCAAATACATTTGTTAGGGCACCCTTTTAATTTGGCAGAGTGATATTGGTTTCATCTTTCATATCGTTTCTAGCTTGCATTGATTCTAACAAGTTCAAGCACCTTGTGCTTAGTTTACACTTTATACATCATACATGTCAATATGTCACGATGTCCTGTTTTTCATTCATATTCCATCCTCCTATCATGCGGCTGCCTTACATGAAAATAGTGTTCGTCAGTATCATGCATCAATGAGTTCTGAAGAGAAAATTTTATTCCTTTTTCTTGTGGGTTTGACATGACAAGGCAAAATCAAGAAAGAGGAAGGAAAAGAGTAAGGAAGGCGATGATGGGGGTCCTCTACAGCAACGTAAACGAAGCATCTGTACCGATTCTCCTTGTACTGATAGTGCATTACAAGGTCCAAGTCTCCGCTCCCCTACTCCACCATCCAAGGTGCTTGCTCTAACTTGGCAGTGTGATATCTGGTTGCATGTTGCATATGGTGTCTAGCTTGTATTGCTCCTAATTAGTGTAAACTACATCTGTTTATCTTACACATGATACATGTGAATCTGACACGCTTTCCTGTTTTTGGTACATACTATATCTGTCTATCACACCATGTTCTTACATGACACTACTCTTCTTGTGTATCCTGTATCAGTCACTTATCATGGAACACCTTTAAGTTCGCAGTGTGATATTGGCTTGCGTCTTGAATATGATTTCTAGCATGTATTGCTTCTAGTTTGATGAACGACACCTATGACGAGACAGTTTTAACTTGGCAGAGTGATATTGATTGCACCTTTCATATGGTGTCTAGTTTGCAGTGCTTCTAATTTGTTGAAGTGCCTTCTGCTTAGTTACCCCATCATAGGTGTGAATATGTCAAGCCGTCCATTTTTTGGTACATATTCCATCCTCGTATCATGACTTTGCCTTTCATCAGAGTAGTGTTCGTCAGTATCATGCATGAATGAGTTCTGAAGAGCGAATTATATTCCTTTTTCTTGTAGGTTTGACCTCACAATGCAAAATCAATAAAGCTGAAGGGAATTGGCAAGGCATTTGATGATGGTGGTCCTTCCGAGCAACTGAAACGGAGGTTCTCTACAGATTCTACTCCGCCATCCTCCCAACAAGATTCGCAAGACAACGCAAGGCTAGATAGTCAACGTAGCTGTGTAGATGATGAGCACATCTCCCCTACTCCACCATCACAGGTGCTTGCTCTAACTTGGCACTATTATATGTGGTTGCATGTTGCGTATGATGTCTAGCTTGTATTGCTTCTAACTTTGTTGAATTGCATCTGCTTACTTTACACATAATGCCTGTGAATATTTACACGTTTTCATGTTTCTAGAACATACGTGTACATGATGAGCACATCTCCCCTACTCCACCATCATAGGTGCTTTCTCTAACTTGGCACTATTATATGTGGTTGCATGTTGCGTATGTTGTCTAGCTTGTATTGCTTCTAACTTTGTTGAATTGCATCTCCTTACTTTACACATAATGCATGTGAATATGACACGTGTTCCTGTTTCTAGAACATACGTTTACATGATGAGCACATCTCCCCTACTCCACCATCACAGGTGCTTGCTCTAACTTGGAACTGTTATATGTGGTTGCGTTTTCGTATGATGTCTAGTTTGTATTGCTTCTGATTATGTTGACTTGCATCTGCGTAGCTTACAACTTATACCTGCAACAATCACTTACCCATAAGACACATTTAACTTGGGACTATGATGTAGGTTGCATCTTGCATTGTCTTCTAGCTTGTACTGCTTCTAATTTCATGAAATGGCACTTACGATGAGACACATTTTACCTGATAGAGTGATATTGGTTGCATGTTCATATGGTGCCTAGCTTTCATTTCTTCTAATTTTGTTGAAATGCCTTCTGCTTATTGTTTTTTCATACATATTCCATCCTCCTATCGTATGTGTGAATATGAAACGCTGTTTTTTTTTGTATATATTCCATCCTCATATCCCGCGCTTGCCTTACAGCAAAGTAGTGTTCGTCTCTATCATGCATCAACTAGTTATGCAGAGCTAATTTTATTCATCTTCTTGTGGTTTTGACTTCATAAGGCAATATTAGAAAATAGCAAGGAAAAGAGTAAGTTAGGTGATGTTGGTGGTCCTCTGCACCGACGCAAACAGAGACTCTCTAGATTTTCCACTACTACTGCTAATGAAGTTGAAGTCCCAAGTCTACATGATGAGTTCATCTCCCGTACTCCACCATCATAGGTGCTTGCTCTAAGTTGAGAGTGTGATAATTGGTTTCATGTTGCATATGTTGTCTAGCCTGTATTTCTTTTATTTTGATTAAATTGCACCTGCTGAGTTCATATATTATACATGTGCATATGACATGGCGTTATGTGTCTAGAATACACTGCATCTATCCATCATACCATGTTCTTACATCAAAGTACTGTTGTTGTGTATCATGCATCAGTCACTCATGATTGGACACTTTTAACATGGCAGTTTGATAGTGGTTGCATCTGGCATTGATTTCTACATTGTACTGCTTCTAATTTTTCGAATTGCCACTTATGACAAGACACTTTTAACTTGGCAAAGTAATATTGGTTGCATCTTTCATATGGTGTCTAGCTTGCATTACTTCTATTTTCTTGAAAATCCTTCTGCTTAGTTTACACATCGTAGCTGTCAATATGTCATGCCGTCCTGTTTTTCTTACATATTCCATCCTCATACGGTTGTCTTACATCAAATTATTGCTTGTCTGTATCATGCATCAATGAGTTTTGAAGAGCGATTTTATTCTTTTGTGTTGTGGGTACGACTTGACATGGCAAAGTCAAAAAAGAGCAAGGAAAATAATATAGTAGGGAGTGGTGTTACTCGTCGGGTGAAACGGAAAAGGATCTGCCGTCCAGATTCTGCTGGTACATATAGTGTAGTAGAAGGTCCAAGTCCACCGGCTAAATCTACAAACACAGTATCACCTACTCCACCAGCTGCAGCATCCGCTTCAACTGTACCAGCATCTCAACGAGTTACTCGTTTGTTTGCTCCAGAACTGGCCAGTTCCCAAGCTGCCTTCACACCTAACAGTACTTCTGAAGCACTACTTATACAACAGGACTTGGCAATATCAGATGAACCTCGTGAGCATCAACACCAAGACGGTACCTGACCGAGTCAAGTTGCACTTGCATGCTCCTTTATATGTACTCTCACAGTTTGATGTGCACTAACAATTTCCATATTTGTTGTTGAACTAGCACCACGACACAAGCGGAAACAGACATCAGGGATAATGCTTGACAGATTAACAAAATCAAAAGGAGGAGGAAAGGAGATCCATTTGAGGTAGTTTAAAAAGGCCACGTGATGCTACAGAGTCAGCCAAGTTAGTATCAGAGGCAGTCGTTGCCGTTAGGTGTCATGCACGTATCCTCCCAACGTGGATCCAGTATAGGAATGAGAAAGACAATACCCAGTTTAACACCTTCCTTGACCATTTATCCATAAGTAATGTTATTCATCGCAATTGGTAATATTGTCTTGCTCTGTCCCATACTTTCTAGCTTCCTGCTAATAAGACTCACATTCTTTTTTCAACAGATGAGGTTCAAGTTGGATCCGAAAGATGATGCAACTAAACAAGCATGCACTCATGTTTTTAAGTCTGCTCTGTGACAGTATCGGTACCACCTTAGAAAATCTCACTTTGAAGGCAAGGCTAACAATGAAATCGCCCAAACATCTCTAGTGGAATATATTACAGATGAAGACTGGATAGCCCTTGTTAAACATTGGTCTGATCCAAAGTATCAGGTAGGCTATATGTAGTTGATCAGACCACATATTGAACTGTATTTATGTATGTGCCTTACAAGTGTATCTTCTTCTAGGCTAACTGTTTGAAGAACAAGACCAACCGTTCTAAAGTGAAATTCCAACAGACAACATGATTTCGTAGCTATATTGCACACTGCCATGCTCTTGTAAATAGCTGCTACTTCCTTCTTTTTTCTGTGCCATATTATCGTATCTATATTGACTTGTTCCAAATACAGAGGAAAGCCTGTGCGGACCAAAATGAACCTGAACCGAATGCAGTGCCAATCTTCAAGGATTGCCACACCAGCAAGATGAAGGGCATGAGCACACCAGTTCAAGCTGCTGTTGTAAGTCCTTACTCCTCCTACCTTTGAACTGATTGGTACTGTGATGTGTTCATTTAACTACTTGGTTTGCAGCCAATGTCAGTTACTCTGTTCACTTTTATACACAGTTGTCTTAACGCATCATTTCACCTTACATGATTTAAAAGAGATGAGGGATATTCTTTTGGTCTTGATCTGTATTCTAGTTGTTATGTTCACGTGCGCACACAATGATAAAATAGCCTGTTTGTTTTATATCTGTTTGCCCATGATATGAATGATGTCATACTATGTTCATCCTACTTTAAACCATGTCACTTTATCCTTAGATGTCAACGAATGTGAGGAAATAGACAATACAGTAGGCATGCTACATGGACATATGTTCCGAAAGTGATTTTATTATGTAGTTGGCACTACAATACATGCTAATGTATTACAGTAGTTCACCAAAATAAGTTACGTATAAACATGTAACCTACTTTGTTTGTTTTTATCTCATTAGTAACTTATCTGGTACACTAATCTACAAGTTCAAATTTTCAGGAAGCTATGGAAAAAATACTTAAACAGCCACAACTACCTGAAGGTGACGAGGCTACCACAGGCACAATGTTACCTCTTGCTGTAGTGCGTCAGTATCTCTCCACTAATAGTGCAAAAAGCACATTCCTGCGTAATTCTGGGTTGGTTGTCAAGGTAACCTCGTCCAAATCGCATACTGAACAAAATCTTCCTGCTAGACAGAGTGATATATCTGTGCTCCAGACACAAGTCCAATCCCTAATGGACGTCATTTTGGAAACAAGAATAGAGCTTGACAAATGTCGTCAAGATATGAATGGTTTTGAAACCAGACTATCAGAAATTTGCTTCGTTGTTCAAGAGAAATGGAGGGAAAAGGTGAAGATCGTGCTGCTCCATCAGATTCTACAGCCTGAAACATTAGCACTCAGGTCAAATGATCTGTGCTTCTATACATCTGATGGTGCTTTTATCTGCAAGGACTGTAAACTTTATGCCAACAGGCCTTTTGTTGTGATACAACATTTATGATGCTGCCAAAGGCTGCAATAATTACGACGCTATTTCTGTATAGTGTAGGTTTATCCTAGTAATGTATTCGGCTGAAAGCTTCGTAGGAGCCCAACATGCCAACATTCGTCGGGCCCATTCCAATTGGGCCAAAAACGATTATGGGCCGAAATTTTCATGTAGCCCACTAAAAATATCTGGGCCTAAATCAACATAAGATTTCATATTTTTCTAGTAGGCATGTGCCCATAGTGGGCCTTTCACAGGCCTAAAGATAATTTGGGCCCTCAGTAACAATAGGCCATTTACAGGTGTAAACATCTCGAGCCCATAAAAATATGGGCCTTTAAAAGACCGAAAGTGAGATTGGGCCCATTTACGATGCGGATCTTTCACGGGCTGAAATTCGGACGGGCCGTACATCCGCCGATCTAATACACGGGCCTTTAACAGGCCGGAAGTTCAGTCGGGCTAGATTATCGTCATTTTTATATGGGCCGTTAATGGGCCCGATGTGACGTTGGGCCACATATGGCCCTTGGATTTCGTCTGACGTTAACAGGCCGAAAATCACAACAGGCCGAAAGTGGCCCAAATCTGTAGTGGGCCTCTAACAGGCTGAATGTCAGACATGGCCGAATATGACCCAAATCCTTCACCGTCGTTTATGGGCCGAAAGTTTCTATGGCCTGTAAATGGGCCCAAATGAAGCAGGACCTTTAACAGACCAAATACACCGGGTCGTAATTCGGCCCATATACTTAGCGGATTGTTAACGGGCCAGAAGTGACCATGGGCCACGATGATGACAAGTTTAGGATAGGCCGTTGACGGGCCGATTTTACACTAGCCGTACGAGCCTTAACTAAGAATGTTGGGCCTTTAGCTGGGCCGGCCCATTATGGTCCGCAAAATCTCGCAGGCCTTTAGCTGGGCCGGCCCATTATGGCCCGCAAAATCTCGTGGGCCTTTAGCTGGGCCGGCCCATTATGATACGCAAAATCTTGTGGGCCTTTTGCTGAGCCGGCCCATTATGGACCGCAAAATATCGTGGGCCTTTAGCTGGGCCGGCCCATTATGATACGCAAAATCTCATGGGCCTTCTACTGGGGCGGCCCATTATGGGCTGCAAAATCTCGTGGGCCTTTTGCTGGGCTGGCCCATTATGGACCGCAAAATCTTGTGGGCCTTTAGTTGGGCCGACCCATTTAAACTTCATGGGCCACTTTTGGGCCTGTCCACGTGTCAACACATCACAGGCGCATCTCGCCCATTGGATGAGTGACACCTGTGCCAACGCGGAGCTAACACGTGTTTCCGTCAGCCAATCAAAATTTTACACGTGGAAAATCCCCATTGGTTAGGGCTGTTAACGGGTTATTGGATCCAAAATCGGACCCGATAGCTTAACGGCGTTTCGTTACAGTGGATGCCACGTGTCGGTCACCCTTGACGAAAGTACTTCTGTGACGCACGATTTATCGTCATGGAAGTGGACACTTCCGTGATGATAATTTTCGTAATGTCATGGAACACTTCTACGAAAGCACAGGTATGACTATCTTCATTCTGTCATAAATTTGTCATGGATGTACATGCATGACAGAAAATGTGACCTACTGTGACAAACATGTATCATCACGAAAGTGTATTTTTTTGTAGTGCTTCGGGTCCATAGTTATTAGCTAGATGATTTCTTCTCTCTTTTTGGGCATCAATACAAAGTTCTCCTCGATCTTCGAGGAAATCTATTCGATGTAATATTTTTGCGGTGTGTTTGTCGAGATCCGTTGAATTGTGGGTTTATTATCAAGATTATCTATGAACAATATTTTATTCTTTTGTGAAATCTTTTATGTATGATTATAATATCCTTGCAAGTCTCTTCGAATTATTGGTTTGGTTTGGCCTACTAGATCTATAGTTCTTGCAATGGGAGAAGTGCTTGGCTTTGGGTTCAATCTTGCGGTGTCCTTTCCCAGCGACAGCAGGGGCAGCAAGGCACGTATTGTATTGTTTCCATCGAGGATAAAAAGATGGGGTTTATATCATATTTCTTGAGTTTATCCCTCTACATCATGTCATCTTGCTTAAGGCGTTACTCTGTTCTTATGAACTTAATACTCTAGATGCATGCTGGATAGTGGTCGATGTGTGGAGTAATAGTAGTAGATGTAGAATCGTTTCGGTCTACTTGTTATGGACGTGATGCCTATATATAATGATCATGCCTAGATATTCTCATAACTATGCGCTTTTCTATCAATTGCTCGACAGTAATTTGTTCACCCACTGTAGAATTCTGCTTTCATGAGAGAAGCCACTAGTGAAACCTATGCCCCCCGGGTCTATCTTTATCATATTACTTTCCTTTCAACTAGCCAATTCCTATTGCCGTTGCTTATTTGCTTTATTTTCTTTCTGTTCTTATACCCAAAATACCAAAAATATTATTCTATCCTATCTACCAGATCTCACTTTCATAAGTGACCGTGAAGGGATTGACAACCCCTTATCATGTTGGCTGCGAAGTTCTTATTTGTTTGTGCAGGTGCGAGGGACTCGCGCGTGGTCTCCTACTGGATTGATACCTTGGTTCTCAAAAACTGAGGGAAATACTTATGCTACTGTGATGTATCACCCTTTCCTCTTAGAGGGAATACAACGCAAGATCGAGAAGTAGCAAGAAGAATCTGGCGCCGTTGCCGGGGAGACTTACGCCAAGTCAAGACTTGATCTCCTGGCAATTTGCCAATTTCTGGTGCCGTTGCCGGGGAGATCTACGCAAAATTCATATACCAAGTACCTATCACAAACCCTTATCCTTCACACTACATTATTTGCCTCTCGTTTTCCTCTCCCCCACTTCACCCTTGCCATTTTATTCGCCCTTCTTTTTCCATGTGTTTACCATTCGCTTGCCTCTTGTTTGCTTGTGCGTTCGATTGCTTGCTTGTCACTATGGCTCAAAACAATACCAAATTGTGTGCCTACTCCAATACCAACAATAATGATTTTATTAGCATGCCTATTGCTCTTATTACCGATGCTGAACCTTGTGAGATCAATGCTGCCCTGTTGAATCTTGTCATAAAAGATCAATTTTCTGGCCTTCCTAGTGAAGATGCCGCTACCCATCTGAACAACTTTGTTGATTTATGTGATATGCAAAAGAAGAGGGATACAGATAATGATATTGTTGAATTGAAGCTATTTTCGTTTTCACTTAGAGATCGTGCTAAAACTTGGTTTTCCTCTTTGCCTAGAAATAGTATTGATTCTTGGAATAAGTGGAAAGATGCCTTTATCTCTAAGTATTTTCCTCCTGCTAAGATTATCTCTCTTAGAAACAATATTATGAATTTTAAGCAACTAGATCATGAGCATGTTGCGCAAGCTTGGGAGAGAATGAAATTAATGATACGTAATTGCCCTACACATGGTTTAAACTTATGGATGATTATACAAAACTTTTCTGCTGGCTTGAATTTTGCTTCTAGAAATCTTTTAGATTCGGCCGCGGGGGGCACTTTCATGGAAACCACCTTAGGAGAAGCTACCAAACTCCTAGATAATATTATGGTTAACTACTCTCAATGGCACACCGAAAGATCTACTAGTAAAAAGTGCATGATATTGAAGAGATTAGTGTTTTGAATGGAAAGATGGATGAACTTATGAAATTATTTGCTACTAAGAGTGCTTCTTCTGATCCTAATGATATGCCTTTATCTATGTTGATTGAAAATCATATGAATCTTTGAATGTGAATTTTGTTGGTAGGAATAATTTTGGTAATAATGCTTATAGAGGAAACTTTAATCCTAGGCCTTTTCGTAGTAATTCCTCTAATAATTATGGTAATTCCTACAATAACTCTTATGGAAATTTTGGTAAGATACCCTCTGACTTTGAGACTAGTGTTAAAGAGTTTATGAATTCACAAAAGAATTTCAATGCTTTGCTTGAAGAAAAATTGCTTAAGATTGATGAGTTGGCTAGAAACGTGGATAGAATTACTCTTGATGTTGATTCTTTGAAACTTAGATCTATTCCACCTAAGCATGATATCAATGAGTCTCTCAAAGCCATGAGAATTTCCGTTGATGAGTGCAAAGAAAGAACTGGTAGGATGCATGCTAAAAAAGATTACTTTTTGAGAGTGTGTTCTTCTAATTATCAATAAAATAAAGATGAAGATCTGAAAGTTATTGATGTGTCTCCTATTAGATCCTTGTTTTCTAGTATGAATCTTGATAAAGATGGGACTGGAGATGAGTCTACTTTAAGTTAAAAGGCGTTCCAATGATTCGGAGTTTTTAGATCTTGATGCTAAAATTGTTAAAAGTGGGATTGAAGAGATTAAAACTTTGCATAGTGATGAACCCACTATTTTGGATTTCAAGGGATTCAATTATGATAATTGCTCTTTAATAGATTGTATTTCCTTGTTGCAATCTGTCGGATTTAGGGTTCCGGCAAAAACCCTTAAGGTTCGAACTCTGGGGTGCGCACGAAGATCTCTCCTTCCGCCCTAGCCCTTCTACTCGACAGTTCTAGGCCTAGCTTGTCAGATCCAATGAATAAGACACACAAGATTTATACTGGTTCGGGACACCATTGTGGTGTTACACACTAATCAAGTGTGTGTGGTGGATTGCCTTGTAGGCAGGGGAAGAACTAGTACATGGATGAACTACCTCCTGGGGAGAGGTGTTCTTGAGATCGGGTGAGCCTGCGGTGTGTGTGAGGTCTCGATGATCCAATCCCATATATGATGGTGGCTAGGCCCTATTTATAGTGGCCAGGGTCCTCTTCCCCAATATTGAGTGGGAAGGAATCCCACAACGGCCAAATTTGAAGGGGGGCAGTTAGTACAAGCTATCCTGACAAAAGGCGGTCTTCACCTGCCAAAGGATCTAGTGGTGACGCCGCTGTGGGCTCCGCGATGACCTCCGTCCTGCCGTCCTGCTGGTCCTGGTCTTGTTGCACTGATATGGAAACCTTTGCCTGATGCCTCGGGACTCCTCGCATGCACCTGCTCCTTTAGCACCAAAGAGGAAACTGGCACTCTGCGCCCACATGGCATTGATCGTCACTGCTCACGTCACGAGGACCTCGCGAGGTGCCCCTCGCCTCGATATCTCCAATCCTCCCAAGCCGGCCTAGCGAAGCCGCCCCAGGGGATGCCTTGCGTCCTCCGCCTCGCGAGGCTTGGCCCCTCGTGAGGTTCTTGAGTGGTTGCTGAAGATGTTGGGCCGTACCAGGCCGCCTTGAGAGCCACACCTTGGGCCGCAGGCAGGCAAGTCTGGGTACCCCCGTTCCCAGGACGCCGACAGTAGCCCCCGGGCCCAAGGCGCGCTCAGGCTTGGATTCGCGGCGAAGCCAAGGGCCAAATGCGGAGCGTCGCGGGCCCCAAAGTCTGCGGCCTTGTTCGACGCATGGCGCTTGATGGGACGTGGGCATCTCCACTTCCCCATGCAGCCTCGGTGACTACGCGACTCGTCAAGTCTCTGCGTGCACAGCGGACCATCATTACCTGCATTTATGGGGCCGGCGGTTGGCCTTCCTCTGGCTATAAATAGGGCGGCAGGTTGAGCCCTTGCCGCTCATATTCTTCCTTCGTTCGCCTTGCTCCTTCGCTTGACTGAACCGCCCATGGCGCCGCCCAGGAAATACTCGTCCGTGGAGAAGGGGAAGGCTCAGCAGGAGGGGCTTAGCTCACCACCAGTTAAGAGAGGGCGAGGTCGTCCTCGTAAGTGTGTCGCAACCCATGTCGGGGCCGCGAGCGGGCGTGGGCGGACCCCTACAGTGCCCGTAGCCGCCCTTGGTAGCCGCAGCGGCGGTCCCATGAGTTGCGGGGGGGGCATCATGGTGTTGGCGATCCGATGGACGGAGGGAGGTGCTCTAGGGTTGTCAGACCTACCCAGCCGCATTCCCACCTGGCGGAGGCGCCGCTCGAGTTCATCGTGTGGTCGGAGAGCCCAGCCGGCACCATGCTCCAGCTCCCGCGCTCCTTGGCCGGCGAACTCCTTGATGCGAGCTCCGGCGGCTTTTGGCCGCAGGCGGATGGTTGTTGCAACAGGGCGTCGTGGATCATGGTGCAGGTCTCTGCCTCGGGCACCGTGGCTTTGGCCCGAGGCCAGCAGACGTTCGCCCGCGCGCGTGGTTTGGGCGGCCGATGCACCCTTCACTTCAAGTCCGGCAATGACTCGACCCTCTCCATGAGGGTGTTTGGGGAAGACGGGCGCCGCGCTGAGTGCTGCCCGAAGGACAACAGTGGCAGCGAGGCGCTTGGCCTGGGCGATGGCCGTGGCTCGTCCAGCTACGGCGGCTCCTCCTTCAGTGGCAGCTCCAGCAGCGGCGGCTATGACCAGCCGCCACGCCTCCGCGCCCGCCTGGAGGGCGGCGTTGGCTCGTCTCGCCGTCATGCTCAGGTGAAGCATGAAGAAGGCTCTGCCTGAGCCCGGGGCGTAGGTCCTCGCGAGCAACCATGCCCCGAGAGTTGCTGTCAGTCGTCCTTAGTCTCTCTTCTTTTGCCCTGCATCGTTTGATCAAACAAGCATGGAGCCCTAGGGGGCATGTATCGAACCGTGGCTTCATGACATTTAGCACCATGCATAGTGTTCCCGCCTATTGTTGTGCGATCCTTGTTTTACATGTCCTTAGGGTGAGGAGACTTATCTTGATGTGTTCGGGATTGCTCCCATCCCGTGTCGTTTGACCCCTCCTGGGGCTGCAAAAAATTCATTAGGTTATTATCCTTTACTGCTCGAGGCCTTTGACGTGGGTCGAGCGTGATCGGCTGCCCCTTATCACGGTACCCGTGGGGCATGGGCATAAGAATGGGGGGCGCGTCAGCTACGAGCCCCTGTTCGGGCGCCTCATGAAGGCTAAAGAGGAGGGTGCACCGGGGAGAGCGCCGTGCAACTGCCTCTCTCCCTGGGCTAGCCCGAAAGCTGGGGGAAGAACCACAGGGAATCTGAGAGAAGAACCGCAGAGGGGAATGAAAACCAAGCAATGGAGGAACACCAGAATCTTCAGTATTCATTAAAAGCGAGAAGATATGAACAAGCCAACTCCAGAAAGCAAATGAACGGCCGCGTCCGGCACCTAATCTAGTCTTCTCACCGGCACGTGGGAGGGAGCCCCCGAGGCCCGAGGGCGGCTCTCCAGAGACTCTGGGACGTATACAACCCCACTCATTATTACGTGAGAGTGTCACGAGCAGAGATCTTCACAGGCCGGAGCCTTGCTTCACAGGCACCGGGCCTTGGCTTCTCAGGCGTGAGGGCCTTGTTCCTCGCAGGCACGGAGCCTAGTCTTCTCAGGCGCAAGGGCCTTGTTCCTCGCAGGCACGGAGCATGGTCTTCTCAGGCGCAAGGGCCTTGGTCCTCGCAGGAATGGAGCCTAGTCTTCTCAGGCGCAAGGGCCTTGCTCCTCGCAGGCACGGAGCCTAGTCTTCTCAGGCGCAAGGGCCTTGTTCCTCGCAGGCATGGAGCCTGGTCTTCTCAGGCGCAAAGGCCTTTTTCCTCGCAGACACGGAGCCCGGTCTTCTTAGGCGCAAGGGCCTTGTTCCTCGCTGGCACGGAGCCTAGTCTTCTGAGGCGCAAGGGCCTTGTTCCTCACAGGCATGGAGCCTACTCTTCTCAGGTGCAAGGGCCTTGTTGCTCGCAGGCACGGAGCCTAGTCTTCTCAGGCGCAAGGGCCTTGTTTCACGGGTAGAACCTCCTGAGGTGCATTCCATGCATTCAAGACGGGGATGCCATCTCCTGTTTCCAGGCCCATATCACCGGGTCTGGAGACGTGGGTGATCTTGAATGGCCCTTCCCACATGGGCGAGAGCTTGTGCAGTCCTTATCTGGATAGGACCCTCCTTAAAACGAGGTCACCTACCTCAAGCGTCCTGGGGCAAATGTTGCAGCAATGGTATCGCCGCAGCGCCTGCTGGTATCTTGCTGCTCGGAGTGAAGCGTCGCGCCGGCGCTTCTCCCCCAGCACGTGATATGTCCCCTGTGTGGCGCCTTGTCGCGCTTCATCAAATGCCAAGACTCGCGGTGACCGGTGCCTGGCCTTGTGAGGCAGGACTGCCTCAGCTTCGTAGACAAGGAAGAATGGGGTCTCGCCCGTTTGCTTGGTGGCGGTGGTTCGGATTGACCATAGCACGGACTGGAGCTCGTCGTGCCAACCCCTTCCGTAGGCTTCAAGCTTCTTCTTGAAGGACCGGGTCTTGAGGCCCCTCAGGACCTCTGCGTTGGCGCGCTCGGCCTGGCCGTTGCTCCCGGGGTGTGCTACAGAGGCGTAGCAAATCTGCGTTCCGAGATTAGCATAGTATGTCTTAAACAGGTTACTAGTGAACTTCGAACCGTTGTCGGTGATGATGCGGTTAGGGACCCCGAACCGGTTTATGAGGCCCTTGATAACTTGACTGCGGAGCCGGCTGGGATGGTTCGGACTGCCTCCACCTCGACCCATTTGGTAAACTTGTCGACAACGATGTAGAGGTAGCGGTAGCCCCCGGGCGCTCGCGGGAAAGGGCCCAGGATGTCGAGCCCCCAGACCGTGAACGGCTAGGAGGGCGGGATAGTCTGCAGGCCTTGAGCCAGCTGATGGATTTGTTTGGCGTGGAACTGGCAGGCCTTGCAATACTTCACTAGCTCGACTGCATCGTTGAGCGTCGTGGGCCAGTAAAAGCTGTTGCGGAACGCCTTGCCGACTAGGGTGCGCGATGATGAGTGATGTCCGCAGTCTCCAGCATGGGTATCGGCTAGCAGCTCGCCTCCCTCCTCCCTGGAGATGCATCGTAAAGAAACGTCATTTGGTTACCTCCTGTTAAGCTCACAGTCTTGGATGTAGTATGACGTAGCCTGTCGGGCTACGCGTTCTGCATCCTCCTCCTTCTCTGGTAACACCCCTCGCACTAGGTACGACTTGAACTCTTCGGTCCAGCATCCCTCCTGAGGCTTGAGTGCCAGGAGCAAGTGAGCTCCTGAGGCCGGGCCGCAGGCGGGAGCTCCCGAGGCTGGTGGCTGGGGAAGTTCTTCCCGAGGCTTCACCGGCTCTTCACGCCCAAGGCTATTGCTGCCTTGAGATCGGTGATGAGGCATTCGTATTCCGCGATGTTGTTGGAGACCTTGTCTCCTAGCCGGAAGCAGAGCTGCACGGCGTAGTATAGCTTGTCCTCAGCGGGCGAGATGAGCACAGCCCCAGCTCCCACGCCCTGGCGGGCGAACGCGTCGTCAAAGTACATGAGCCAGCCATCAGGTGCTTCGCTTCCCGGTAAGAGAGACTGGTTCAGGCTTGCTTCAGGTCCTGGGGCGTCGGTCCATTCGGCCACGATGTCAGCAAGCGCGGCCCCCTTGATGACCCTGGTGGTGCTGAACTCTAGCTGGAATGCCTGTAGCTCTATGTTCCACTCCGCGACCCTTCTTGTCGCGTTTGGGCTCTAGAGTACTCTTTCTAGGGGGTAAGCTGAGACGACCTTGATGGGGTGGCCTTGGAAGTAGTGACGTAGCTTTCGTGATGCAACGACGAGCGCCAGCAAGAGCTTCTGCGGCATGGGGTAGCGTGCTCGGGCATCACGGAGCACCATGCTGATGAAGTATACTGGGTGCTCGATGAGGATGTAGCCCGGACTCTCCTGCGGCTATGTGAGCTGGGATGGTGTCCCAGGAGCTTGGTCGTGGGATGGGTCAGTCTCGGCCTCAGAAAGGACGGCCTGTGTGTCGTGGCCACCTTCCGGCCCCGTCGGGACCTCGGGAGTTCCCTCCTTGGGCTGCGGGGCCTTGTCTTGGCGCTCCTCCCGAACGGCCACCGGTGTCGCACTAGCTGAATGTGGCGTCACGGCCAGGTAAACTACCAACGGCTCTTGAGGCTTGGGTGCCACCATCACTGGAGGGCTGGTGAGGTATCTCTTGAGATCTTCGAACGCTGCATCAGCCTCAGGGGTCCATTCGAACGGGCCCTTCCATTTCATCAGCTTGAAGAAGGGGAGGGCTCTCTCCCCTAGTTTGGAAATGAAATGCCCCAGCGACGTTACGCAGCCAGCCAGCTTCTGCATCTCCTTGAGGTTCTTGGGCGAGCTCATCTTTTCTATGGCCTTGACCTTCTCGGGGTTTGCCTCGATTCCTCGGCGCGACATGAGGAAGCCCAAGAGCTTGCCTGAAGGGACTCCGAACACACTCTTCTTCGGGTTGAGCCGCAAGTCTATCTTGTGTAGGTTGGCGAAAGTCTCTTCCAGATCTATGATATGGGTTGAGGCCTCCCGAGATTTTACCATGATGTCGTCCACATACACCTCGGCGTTCCTCCCGAGCTGCTTCCCAGTGCGATGTGCATTAACCGCTGGAAGGTTGCTCCCGCATTCCGTAACCCAAACGGCATGCAGGTGTAGCAGTACACCCCGCACGGGGTGAGTAAGGCAGTCTTCTCGACATCTTGCAACACCATATTGATCTGGTGGTATCCTGAGAAGGCGTCCAGGAAACACATCAAGTCACACTTGGCAGTGGAGTCGACGATTTGATCGATGCGTGGCAGAGGGAACGGATCTTGCGGGCAAGCTTTGTTGAGATTAGTGAAGTCGACGCACATGCGCTCTTTCCCTCCTTTCTTGGTGACGACCCACAAGTGTAGGGGATCTATCGTAGTCCTTTAAATAAGTAAGAGTGTCGAACCCAACGAGGAGCAGAAGGAAATGATAGGCAGTTTTCAGTAAGGTATTTTCTGCAAGCACTGAAATTATAGGTAATAGATAGTTCTGTGATAAGGTAATTGGTAGCAAGTGACAAAAGGTAAAAGTAAATAAGGTGTAGCAAGGTGGCCCAATCCTTTTTGTAGCAAAGGACAAGCCTGGACAAACTCTTATATAAAGGAAAACGCTCCCGAGGACACATGGGAATTATCATCAAGCTAGTTTTCATCACGATCGTTTGATTCACATTTGGTACTTTGATAATTTGGTATGTGGGTGGACCGGTGCTTGGGTGCTGTCCTTACTTGGACAAGCCTCCCACTTATGATTAACATCTAATGCAAGCATCCGCAGCTACAAAAGAAGTATTAAGGTAAACCTCACCATAGCCTGAAACATATGGATCCAAATCAGCCCCTTACGAAGCAACGCATAAACTAGGGTTTAAGCTTCTGTCACTCTAGCAACCCATCATCTACTTATTACTTCCCAATGCCTTCCTCTAGGCCCAAATAATGGTGAAGTGTCAAGTAGTCGATGTTCACATGACACCACTAGAAGAAAGACAACATACATCTCATCAAAATATTGAACGAAGACCAAACTCACATGACTACTAGTAGCAAGACTTCTCCCATGTCCTCGGGAACAAAAGTAACTACTCACAAGACATAATATTGTTCATTATCAGAGGGGTATTATTATACATAATGGATCTGAACATATTATATTCCACCAAATAAACCAATAGCATCAACAACAAGGAGTAATCAACACTACTAGCAACCCACAGGTACCAATCCGAGGTTTGGGTACAAAGATTGGATACAAGAGATGAACTAGGCTTTGAGAGGAGATGGTGCTGGTGAAGATGTTGATGAAGATAGCCCTCCCCAAGATGGGAGAGTTGTTGGTGATGACGGCGGTGATGATTTCCCCCTCCCGGAGGGAAGTGTCCCCGGCAGAACAGCTCTGTCGGAGCCCTAGATTGGTTTCCGCCTCGGTTGCGCCTCGAGACGGCGGCGTCTGGTCCCGAAAGCCTCCTTCTAATTTTTTTCCAGGTCAACACACCTCATATAGGAGAAGATGGGCATCGGGGGGGCACGAGATTGGGGGCGCGCCCTGGGAAGGGGGGCGCGCCTCCCACCCTCGTGGACAGACGGTGGCCCCCCTCGTGGACTTCTTTCCCCGGATATTTTTTATATTTTATGAAACGGAGTTCTGTTGAGTTTCGGGGCTTTTGGAGTTGTGCAGAACAGGTTTCCAGAGTTTGCTCCATCCCAGAATTCCAGCTGCTGGCATTCTCCCTCTTCATGTAAACCTTGTAAATTAAGAGAGAAAAGGCATAAGTATTGTGACAAAACAAGTAATAATAGCCCATAATGCAATAAATATCAACATATAAGCATGATGCAAAATGGACGTATCAACTCCCCCAAGCTTAGACCTTGCTTGTCCTCAAGCGAAAGCCGATATTGAGAAATATGTCCACATGTTTAGAGATAGAGGTGTCAATAAAAACAAGATACGGACATGAGGGCATCATAATCATTCTCATAACAACAACATATATATATAATGTCATATGATTCTTATGCTAAAGTAACAATTCATCCATAATATCAAGCATGAATCATAAACTTCATTAGAAACTAACAAACTTTGATCTCGGTCATTGAAGCAATTGCAATTTATCGTAACATCAGAAAGAGTCAATATAAGAGCTTTTCAGCAAGCTTACATACTCAACTATCATATAATCTTTCACAATTGCTCACACTCACGCAATACTTTATGTTTATGGAGTTTTAACCGGACACAGAGAAAGATAGGGGCTTATGGTGTTGCCTCCCAACCTTTTACCTCAAGGGTGATGTCAACAGTAATAGATCATGAAAACTTACATCCAAGTGGGTATATATGTCAGGATCTTTCCAACACAATGTGCTTGCCAAAGGATAAAAGGTAAAACGGAAAGGTGGATTTCACCTTGACTCTTATAAGGCAAGAATAATAGATAGGCCCTTCGCAGAGGGAAGCAGAGGTTATCATGTGTTTTAATGGTTGGATGCACAAAGTCTTAGCATAGAAGAACTTCATTTTATATTGCCACTTGTGATAAGGACCTTTATTATGCAGTCCGTCGCTTTTATTACTTCCATATCACAAGATAGTATAAAACTAATTTCTCCCACACTAATAAATCATACATATTTTAGCGAGTTTGCAACATGACAACTTACTTGGAAGGATCTTTCTCAATCCATAGGTAGGTATGGTGGACTCTCATGGAAAAACTGGGTTTAAGGATGTATGGAAGCACAAGTAGTATCTCTACTTGGTGCGAGGAGTTTTGGCTAGCATGTGACGCCCCGAGACCGATGCGCCAGGTGTCAGCCAGTTATTCGTCATCGTTGCCTTGTCATTTGCTTGCGTGTTGCACTTTGCCTTGTCATCATGTGCATTTCATCAGCATGTTTTTAAAACTTGCATCCGTCCGAGTCCGCCCGTCCTCTCCGTTGTCGGTTCTGAGCCCAGACACACTTGCACACGCCCGTGGCACCATTTTTTAGTGGCCGGAAAAGGTTCTCGGAATGGGTTGAAACTTGGCGTGTGGTCTTATTATAGTGTAGACAGGCCGCCTGCCAATTTTCATCGCATTCAGAGCTCGTTTGATAGCCCAACCGTTATATATAGCGGCACTAGTCGCCGGTTTAAACGTCGGACGTTTCGGTGTTTCGAAACTGCCGCCGGGCCACTCTCTCTCTTCTCTCGTCTCAGCCCGATGCCTTCTACACAGCCCGCTAACCAGCCCACTTTTACCCCCTCGACCGCACGCCCGAAACTGCCCCGAACCCGAACCGATCTGTCAGTACCGATGGGTCTGGATCATCCCCAAACATCCCTAAAACATCTCCGTTTTCTTATTTGGACTCCCTAGTCTATTTTTCTCGTCCGTCCGATTATAGTCGTAGGGACAAGGTAGCCCTACACTAATTCCTCAGCTATATATTCACTTGGATGTAAGTTTTCATGATCGGACAAATCCCCTACACTAATATATATTCAGTTTAACCCTAGATCCTAGGGGCTTGTCCCATCCAACAAATCCCCTCACCCGCCGCCGCCAGTCCTCTTCCACCTCGGGATCTCTCCCGATCCATCTCCACTCAACCAGATAGCTGCAGCCATCCACCTGCCCAAATCCCGTCGCAGCCAGCCTCCTCCCCTCGATCCACCCATCCAGCCCCGTCTCCGCCCTCACGCTCCTGGCCATGGCCGCCACCGCTCAAGCGCCCGAGGCCCCAACCTGCCTGCTCTCCTCCTTCCTCGCCCGTCCTTCACGCGCGGCAAGCCGCGACACCACCGAAGTTCACTCCGCCAACGAGCATCGCCAACAGGACCGTGTCATCGACTTGGCCTGCAGCACCTCGTCCAACTCCACGCCTCCCCTCCTCTTTCTACTCCCTCCGCTCACATATCTCTCTCTGAACTAGGCCACCACCGCCATGGCCTCAGCTCTTTTACACGAGTCCTGCAAGAACGGGATGCCCCAAGCCCGGATCCGGCCGCCCCTCACCTCTGTGCCCTGCCGTTGCCAGAGACCCGCAGCGCCGAGTCCCTGCTGTCGAGCCTCTGCTTCGAACGAGAACGACGACAGCGCCTCGCCCGTTCACCCGTCGACCCGCAGCGCCAGCGCGCCCGAACAGCATCGCCAGGCCAGCGCCCCCTCCCGCTGCGCCAGGCCCATCCAGCGCTGAGGCCCAGCTCTGCTCCACCGACAGGCCAACAGGCCCAATGTGAGCAGCCCAGCCTGCCAGTTTTGGCCCAATCTTTTTTTTCCTGATCCTGCGATTTTTGTAATAATCCAGAAATTGCATATTTACAGTAAAGTCCCTCTACTTCATGCATTTAGTAACTCGCAAATAGTGCATCACATATAAAAACTTTATATATGTAAAATGCTCAGAATTTTGTCTAGTTTCCTAATATGCCACTTTCACCCATGTTAAAAATGTTTAACTTGATGTTTGCATTAATTTGTGTAAATAACATGCTAAAATGATTTAATTCATAACTAAATAATCGTAGCTCCAAATTTAATAAACTTTATATGTAAATGGGGTGGAAAAATGTGTAGAATAACATGATGCACTTTGTTTTGCTGTTTAACAACTTTAAAATGTGGTAATAGGCAGAACAGTACCAAATTCATAATATGCACATGGGGGTTCTCCGGAATTGTTGTTTGTTGTTCCGGTCCCATTTAAACTTGCCTAGATAGGTAGTTTTATTATGCTTCAGCTCTTGCCATGTTTAACAACATTTAATATTGTTGGGTAGCTTAAACAAGAGTCAACTAAATAAATATAATGTGGTGTTTTGTCAATATGCAACTCGTTGCATATTGAGCTCCTCTTAACGTGTAGTATTGCTTGTGCACCTTTCCATGCCATGCATATTTAAACCGGACATGCATCATACTTGGATGTGCATCGTATGCCATGTTTATGCTTGTGTGTTTACCGTGTTGTTTGCTTCTTTCCGGTTGCTTCTCTTGTTATCTTCGGTTCCGTTCCGGAGTTGTGAGGATTCGCTCGACTATATTGCTTCGTCTACTTCATGGACTTGTTCTTCTTCCTTGCGGAATACCAGGCAAGATGACCATTCCCTTGGATACCTTTACTATCATTGCCATGCTTAGTGTCTCGATGCTATCGTTACATGTCGCGCTACCCATCATTATTGTCAGCCCCTCTCCTTGTTGCCATGAAACCTCTAATTTTTGACACCTTCCTAGCAAACATTTGTTTGGCTATGTTACCCGCTTGCTCAGCCCCTCTTATAGCGTTGTTAGATGCAGGTGAAGATGAAGATCATTCCAGGTGGGAACTTGTTGCTTTGGAATATCACAATATCTATTATTATTTATTAACACACCTATATACTGGGCATGGGTGGAAGGCTTGGCCTTTTGCTCGGTGTTTTGTTCAACTCATGCCACCTTAGGCGCCGATAAACCGGCATTATGTTCCTTGATTTTGCGTTCCTTACACGGTTGGGTATATGGGGACCCCTTGACAGTTCGTCTTTGAATAAAACTCCTCCAGCAAGGCCCAACATTGGTTTTAATTTGCCTCATAATAAAAAACGTAATTAATTAATTGCATAGGGGGTCATGTCCCCGGGTTCTTAATTCTACATAACAGGGGGGCCAGTGCTGATGGTGTTGGTCCCAAACGGGGGTTATGCGGGGCCACCACGGGGAAACTCGAGGATTGGTTTTACCTGTAGGAT
The DNA here is from genome assembly GCA_902687465.1 of Secale cereale. Lineage (NCBI taxonomy): Eukaryota > Viridiplantae > Streptophyta > Magnoliopsida > Poales > Poaceae > Secale > Secale cereale. The sequence goes on from LR738710.1 coordinate 173,322,169, forward strand.
CGCCCATCCGGTTGTGGCCTGAGACGAGATACGCGCGGCTACTATCAGGGTGTCGGCATGCCGGGAGGTCTTGCTGGACTTGTTTTGCCATTGTCGAAATGTCTTGTGCACCAGGATTCCGAGTCTGATAGGGCTGTCCCTAAGCTAAGGGGTAATATTATTATTACTTCTGCTGATCGTGAGAGCTTGTGACGGGCTAAGTTGGGACACCCCTGCAGGGTTATGATCTTTCGAAAGCCGTGCCCGCGGTTAAGTGGCAGATTGGAATTTGTTAATGTTCGGTTGTAGAAAACTTGACAGAGGATCCGAGATAAAACACACAACTATGTAAGTAACCGTGACTGTCTCTTTTCACTTTGAGAAGAGAACATGGTGGGGTTATGTTTGACTCGTAGGTAGTTCAGGATCTTTAGCGATCATTACTAGCTTGCGACCGCTTGCGTAGATGCTCATCTTACTCTTATACTCGTAAGGTAGCCACCATATATTGCTTAGCCGCTGCTGCAACCTCACCACCTTACCTATTCCTACCCATTAAGCTTTGCTAGTCTTGATACCCATGGTTATGGGATTGCTGAGTCCTCGTGGCTCACAGTTACTACAACACCAGATGCAGGTACAGCTGAGTACGACGCAGGAGATGGATCAGAACTTCAGTGGGAGTTCGATGAAGAGCATAGTCGTATGTGTGTGACGTTCTCGACGATCAGTAGTGGTTCCTACTAGGGGCGATCGGGACCTTGTGGCTTTATTCATTTGGTATCTTTCTTTTGGATCTTCATCCGTAGTCGGACGGTGACGTTATTTGGATGATGATTGCTTATGTAATGTATTGTGTGATGTGGCGAATGTAAGCCAACTACTCTTTTGCAATTTCATCCCTCTTTTACATGAGTCGTGCAAAGATACCATACTTGAGATCATTCTAGTATGAGCTTATACCTTTAAGTCGTGCCTCGACACGTAGGAGGTATAATCTCATACTGGGCATTACATAGCATGATGGGGAAAGGCAAGCTCAACATGTTGGATGATCCATGACAATATACTTTATTTCGGATATAAGAAGACATAACCCATTATGTTGTCTTCCTTGTCCAACATCAATTCTTTAACATGTCATATTTTAATGAGTGCTCACGACCATAAAAGATGTCCAAGATAGTATATTTGTATGTGAAGCCTATCTTCTTTTATTACTGCTTATTAATTGTAACGATGACCAAAACTATGTTTGTCAACTCCCAACAACTTTTATTTATCATACTCTTATATGTGAAGTCATTACTTCCCATAAGATCGATATGATCTCTTTGGTACTTTTCATATATCTTTTTCTTTTTATCATGACCCAAGTGAGGAAATCAAGCCATTGACTCAACACTAATCTTTATTACATAGCTCACAGACTCGATTACAAAGGGTAAAGATCATAAAGCAAAAGCTCACAACTGGATCATGCTAACTTTATTCTACTAGATCAAAATACTACCAAAAGGATCAAACTAAGAAAAATGGTAAAGATAGGAGTGATGGTCATACGATACCGGGGTCACTCCCCCAAGCTTGGAAGTTGCCAAGGGGAGTGCCCATACCCATATGATTATCTCTCCTTCTTCGGGGGTGGTGATGATGGAGTTATTGATGATGTAGGCTTGTTGTCCACCTTCCAAGGCATGGGTTCACCATCGTAGAAAGATGATCGAGTCTCCGGGATACTCAAATCTGCAGCCAAACTCATCTTCTTGAATCTATATTCATACTCACAGTTTTGGTTTTGCAGGTCATAGATCTGGGCTTGGAGGTGTTCGATCTTCTCTTGAAGATTGGAAATAGCTTCCCCAAAGATCCTTGAGTCCAGCTTGAGGTTGTTGGCAAGCTCCGAGATCATCTTGTGGTTGGCGTTGAGTCCTCGTTCCACCATACCTTGGCACTTGAGAACTTGCTGCTCCATTGGTTCGAGTCTTGTCTCCACGCTTCCGGTCCTCCTCGACCCCTCAACATCACGGATGTGCAGCACCCCCTCATGCAACTCCATGGTTTTATGGTGGTGCAGCACCTCCGCAAGGTAGGGGTTGATGACCTTCTCGAAGAACTTGTCCTTGGGGGTGTTGGAGGACGCCATGATGATCTAGATCTGTCAAAAATAGCAGCCCGAAACGAAAACAGAGGATTTTTGCGTCATATAGAGGTCAAAACCTTCGGGACTATATATAATTATTTTTTACCGACCAAAAGGAGTAACCCACAAGAAAATGGAGTCCAGGAGGCACACGAGCTACCCACGAGGCAGGGGGCGTGCCCTGGGTAGGGGGGCGCCCTCCACCCTCGTGGACGGCTCGTGTCTCTTCCGGGCAGCGGCTTATTTTTCTATTTTTTCTAAATATTCCAAAACGAAGAAGAATTGCCTTTAGAGGTGTTTTGGAGTCGGTTTACTTACCGTATCACATACCTCTTCCTTTTCGGAGGCTGAATCATTCTGGAAAGTGTCTCCTATGTATTCCTCCGGGGTTACGGTTTCAATAATATTGGTTCCAACATTATAGGATTACCTGAGATATAATGTTTGATTCTTTGACCGTTCACCACCTTCGGATTTGTGCCTTCAAAGTTGTTGATTTTTATGGCATCAGAACGATAGACCTCCTCGATAACGTAAGGTCCTTCCCACTTGGAGAGAAGTTTTCCTGCAAAAAATCTTAAACGAGAGTTGTATAGCAATACATAATCACCTACGTTAAACTCACGCTTTTGTATCCTTTTGTCATGCCATCTTTTAACTTTTTCTTTAAACAACTTGGCATTCTCATAAGCCTGGGTTCTCCATTCATCAAGGAAGCTAATGTCAAATAACCACTTTTCACCGGCAAGTTTGAAATCATAATTGAGCTCTTTAATAACCCAATATGCCTTATGTTCTAGTTCAAGAGATAAGTGACAAGCTTTTCCATATACCATATTATATGGAGACATACCCATAGGATTTTTGTATGCAGTTCTATAGGCCCATAATGCATCATCAAGTTTCTTGGACCAATTCTTCCTAGACCTATTAACCGTCTTTTGCAGGATTAGTTTCAACTCCCTATTACTTAGTTCTACTTGACCACTAGTCTGTGGGTGATAGGGGGATGCAATTCTATGGTTGACATCATACTTAGCAAGCATCTTACGAAAAGCACCATGAATAAAGTGTGAACCGCCATCAGTCATTAGATATCTAGGGACTCCAAACCTCAGAAAAATAACTTCTTTAAGCATCTTAATAGAGGTGTCGTGTTCAGCACTACTAGTTGGAATAGCTTCTACCCACTTAGTAACGTAATCAACAGCAACTAAAATATGTGTGTATCCATTAGAGGCAGGAAACGGTCCCATATAATCAAAGCCCCAAACATCAAATGGTTCAATAACAAGTGAATAATTCATGGTCATTTCTTGATGTCTACTAATATTACCAATTCTTTGACATTCATCACAAGATAAGACAAACTTACGGGCATCCTTGAAGAGAGTAGGCCAATAAAAACCGGATTGCAATACCTTGTGTGCAGTTCTATCTCCCGCATGGTGTCCTCCATAAGCTTCGGAGTGGCACTTGCGTAGGATATGTTCCTGTTCATGCTCAAGTACACAACATCTAATAATACCATCTACTCCTTCTTTATAAAGATGTGGGTCATCCCAGAAGTAATGTCTCAAATCATAGAAGAACTTTTTCTTTTGCTCGTATGTGAAGCTAGGAGGTATAAACTTAGCAACAATATAATTAGCATAATCAGCATACCATGGAGCAGTATGAGAAGTATTTATGACAGCTAGTTGTTCATCAGGAAAGCTATCATCAATAGGTTGTGGGTCATCAAGTATATTTTCTAACCTAGAGAAGTTGTCTGTAACGGGTTTCTCAGCTCCTTTTCTATCAATAATATGCAAGTCAAATTCTTGTAGCAAGAGAACCCATCTAATAAGTCTAGGTTTAGCATCTTTCTTTTCCATAAGGTATTTGATAGCAGCATGATCAGTGTGAATAGTTACTTTAGAATCAACAATGTAGGGTCTAAACTTATCGCAAGAAAATACAACTGCTAAAAATTCTTTCTCTGTAGTAGCATAATTTCTTTGGACACTATCTAGAGTTTTACTAGCATATTGGATGACATTCAATTTCTTATCAACTCTTTGCCCTAGAACAGCTCCTACAGCATAATCACTAGCATCGCACATAATCTGAAAGGGTAAATTCCAGTCAGGAGGCTGGACAATAGGTGTAGAGATAAACGCTTTCTTAAGTATTTCAAATGCTTCTAGACAATTATCATCAAAGACAAAAGGAATATATTTTGTAACAGATTAGTCAGAGGCCTGGAGATTTTGGAGAAGTCCTTTATGAACCTCCTATAAAACTCGGCATGACCAAGGAAACTTCGTATACCTTTGATGTCCTTAGGGCATGGCATCTTTTCAATAGCATCAACTTTAGCTTTGTCAACTTCAATACCTCTTTCGGAAATTTTATGTCCCAAGACAATGCCTTCATTAACCATAAAGTGGCACTTCTCACAATTCAAGACAAGATTAGTGTCTTCACATCTCTGCAAAACTCGATCAAGTTTGCTTAAGCAATCATCAAAACAAGTTCCGTAAACGGAGAAATCATCCATGAAAACCTCAACAATCTTTTCACAAAAATCAGAGAATAGAGCGATCATGCATCTTTGAAAGGTAGCAGGTGCATTACATAAACCGAAAGGCATACGCCTATAAGCAAAGCTACCAAAAGGACAAGTAAAAGTGGTGTTTTCTTGATCACCTTTTGACACAGGTATTTGAGAGAAACTAGAATAACCATCTAGAAAGCAAAAATGAGTATGTTTGGATAACCTTTCTAGCATTTGATCAATAAATGGCAAGGGGTAATGATCTTTCTTAGTAGCTTTATTTAACTTATGGAAATGAATTACCATCCTATAACCTATAACTATTCTTTGCGGGATCAATTCATCTTTATCATTAGGAACGACAGTCATACCTCCTTTCTTAGGGACACAATGGACAGGACTTACCCACTGACTATCAGCAACGGGATAGATAATACGTGCCTCTAGAAGCTTTAGTATTTCCTTCCTTACCACTTCTTTCGTCTTAGGATTTAACCGTCGCTGATGATCAATAACCGGTTTAGCATTTTCTTCCAATTTTATCTTGTGTTGGCATATAGTGGGACTAATGCCCTTAAGATCATCCAGAGTATATCCAATAGCAGCATGGTGCTTCTTCAGAGTCTTCAATAGTTTTTCGTCTTCCTGCTCTGAAAGGTTAGCATTAATAATAACATGATATATCTTCTTTTCATCAAGATAAACATACTTAAGATTATCAGGTAAAGTTTTTAGTTTAAACACGGGATCACCCTTGGGTGGAGGAGGATCCCCTAGGATTTCAACAGGCAAGTTGTTTTTCAGTACAGGCCCCTGTCTAAAGAATATTTCATCTATTTCCCTTCTCACATTCATATGCATATCATTTTCATGATCAAGCAAGTATTGTTCTAAAGAATCATTAGGAGGCACGGCAATAGAAGCAAGACCAATAATTTCATCCTTACTGGGTGGTGCCTTTTCAAGGGGTTGTCTACGGAATTTAGCAAAGTTAAAATCATGAGACATGTCCCCTAATCCGACAGTGACAATATATTTCACGCAGTCTATCTTGGAATTAATAGTATTCAAGAAGGGTCTACCAAATATAATGGGACATAATTCATCTTGTGGGGAACTGAGAACTAGAAAGTCAGCAGGGTATTTAACCTTCCCACACAAGACTTCAATATCTCTAACAATCCCAACTGGTGAAATAGTGTCTCTATTAGCAAGCTTAATAGTAACATCAATCCCTTCTAGCTCAACAGGTGCAATGTCATGCATAATTTCTTGATATAAGGTATGAGGGATAATACTCGCACTAGCACCTACGTCACATAAACCATGAGAGCAATGATCTCCTATCTTAATAGAGATAACGGGCAAGCCTACAATAGGTCTATGTTTATTCCTAGCATTGGGTTTGGCTATTCTAGCAGACTCTTCTTGGAGGTAAATAACATGTCCATCTAAATCTTCTACCAAGAGATCTTTAACCATAGCAACACTAGGTTCAACTTTAATTTGCTCAGAGGGTGTAGGTGTTCTAGTATTACTTTTACGAACTACAGTTGAAGCTTGAGCATGATCCTTTATCCTAACAGGGAAAGGTGGTTTCTCAATATAAGCAGTAGGAATAACAGGCACAACAAGAAATATCTCAACTTGCGACCATCACTATTGGTCACTGAAAGGTCATTGTTTTTCATTTGCGACCTTTTTGTGACCAAAAACAGATGGTCAAAAGCTTACGGTCGTAAACTGAAATTAACGACCTTCTCTGTGAGAAGGTCGTGGAAGGCAATGACCAAAACAAAAGGTCATTGATTCTATGACCTTCTGTTTTGGTCGCTAGTTGTCTGCCCAGGCCACGTCGGATCTGACGTGGCAAAATTGCGACCAATTGAAAAGGTCATTACTTAGAATGAGCCCGGTCCAGTTCGGTGTCTATATGGGCCAAGCCCATTAATTCAGCCCATTTAACATATATTTTCCTGTTAATTTTCTCTAGCTGCATGGGCCTAACCCAGCAATTCGGCCTTTTTATTTTTTAGATTCATGCAATTTGTTTGGCCCTTGGCCTTTTTGCAGTCAATTTTTTTTTGTAAGACTTTTCATTTCATTTTTGAAAATTTTCGATGCATGTTGGGATGTGGCCTTTTTCGGCCCAATTATTTGTCCAATTTGGCCCAAGCCGACTTTAGCCCAATCACACACATACATCCAATATTATTTCATTCAAGTTAGGAAAACTCTAGGTCAAATTCAAGTCAACCATCATATGACATCACATAACACATCTCCCAGGTTTACATAACACAAAAAATCATCTCAGGAATACATTTCCTTACACAGGAATATAGCAGGAACGAAGGGACTATACAAGAAAATGATGGCCCATCTGCTACTATCATAACAGTACAATGGATTTTCTTTCGAGGAAGTGGTACAATGGATTTCATTGCTCAATCAACTTGCCATCATTTTCTTATGAGACATGCTCCAGCTGCCACAACTTGCCATCCTACAATGAGACGTATATAACAATGGACTTCATGAACATTAGAGGAGCAAACGCTCAATCAACACCAAGGGCTTAATAAAGCCTTAGCTAGCATGCATTCGAAATTTAGACAGTGGGTATAGCCTCGTCAAGCAGGCAATCAATTATAGAAAGTAAATGAGGACCAGACTTTACAATTACAGTACCATAGGACAAATCCATCACTCCACGAGGAAAAATATGAGTGAATCCAAAAAGAGGCAGAAAGGAATACCTATTTTGATTCAAAGGGGCTCGTGAGCATGGCCATCTTCCGTAACCCTGGATCAGATGCGCTGGTAGTTTGTAGCTTGTCCTGGTCATACTGCTACCCTAAGTAACAAGAAAAATCAAAGCAACAGTTTAGACTTGGTGTTAACAAAACATGTGTGCTTATATAAGCAATAATTTAGACTTGCTTGATTCACAGTTTAGACTTGCTTGATTCGCAGCAGCCAAGGAAGATACATGCGGCCAGGCAAGCATGTGTGCTTGCTGCACCGGTGCATGCACCACCATAGTAGCCAAGCAAGTAGAACAGGCGCTGCCTCCGCCCAAGCGTGCTCTGCTGCCGCCTGGCCCGCGCTCAGGCCATTCTGAGCCCAGGCTGTTCCACACCTGCCCAGGTGCTACCGCCGCTGGAGCAGTCGCCGCTGCCACAGGAGCTGCTGCCGCTGGTAAATGTATTGTTTGCACTGAACATTGAAATTTACTCACTCAGGAAACTGAACACTTGAGTACAATCATCGAACAGCGAAATTGAACACTGGAGTACAATCATCGAACAGTGAAATTTACTCCAACAATACTGAAATTGTACACTAAAATTTAACTGAAACTGGACAGTGAATTTTCACAGCAGTACAACAAGATCTTGACAGCAGTACAACAGTGAAATTGAACAGCTCAACATCAGGACAGCAGTACACATAACATAAGCATGTATTCAGACTAAGCAAATCTTGACAGGAAACAACGCCAACTTCAACTCAATAACTTGGTGAGCATGGAGTAATATCAAAAATATGGCATCATAATAATTTCCGTTGTAGCTGTCCAAATCAAGAAAGCAATTATCCAATAACAAAAAGGAAGCATCCACAATTTACAACACTAACCCAATATAATGAACTGCTACTTCTAGTTTAGTTCAAAAAAGAAAAAGAACAACAGACACTTCCAGTTTGTATAATCTAAAATTGAACATTGAAATTTAAGACTGAACAGATGATTGAACACTGAAAGAGGTTAGCAAGTTGCTTCTTGGTTTTATCACAAGTACCGGGAGTATTTTTAAACCTACGCAGGTCATTTTTAAAACTATGCAAGTACCAGGAGTATTTCACTCCTTTCCAGTGCAAGTACTCAAAATTTGTTTGAGTAGCAAATATAGGAGTACTAGAGAACTCCAAGTTAAATGTACTCAAATAAACCACCAAAATCTCTCAATACAGGTCATTAACTAGACACGTTCCAACATAAATGAAAATCAATTATAGAGGTGTGACTTCAGGTACAAACATAGCAAGTCCACAGCAGCCACGCAGTCACTTAACTACAATGATTCTTCCTACTGGCATCCTTAGAAGTGAAAGCTTCTGTTAACCAGTCTATTACTTCGTAATGTCATGGCATGTCAATATATTCAGTAAAATAAATATAGTAGTAGGTATGTAGGACAACAGCATGCATTGCCCTTATCACGCAAGAAGAGGCTCCCAATGTATCTACCAGCAGGAATCTTAAAACACATCCATCAACTCTTTTCATTATCTTGGCCAAGTTAATACTCGCTCACTTAGCTATTGCATACCCACAAGTCAAAATAATACAGCACATCAACTAAACGACCTCAGGCATTGTGGATTCCGAGTCCAGAGATGAATGAATAGGCAAGTTTCGCATATACCGAGGTTCTTGTCGAGGGTGCGGGTGAACTGGTGGAGCGTCGGGGGCACCTTGAGGCGCTGCTTGAGGATGCGGCGGTTGTGCTGGATGCACACTGACATTGGGCCACTTGACGAACCAGTGGAGGTCCTTCTTGGGCGGCTGGGCGCCACCGATGCCGAACTGCTTCGGCCTCTTCTCGAACAGCGGGTTCACCACCTTGTTCTGCAACCACACAATAACTCAGTCAGATCACAACCGCCAAGACCGGGAGACTAAAAGCAGGAGCAGAGGGCTAGGTGCAGTACCGCCGCCTTCTTCTTCGCCGGCACCGGTGCCTTGCTGCCTCACTTTGGGGCCTGTGCGATTCGCGAGACGGTGAGGAGGGGAGGGCATCGTACCGGCGCCATGGGCTGCTTGGCCGCCTCCGTGTGCTGGCGCTTCCCCATGGTCGAGAGCTGCACCATGGGGGATCGACAGAGCCCTGGCCCGGCCACGGAGATGGTGAGATGGAGATTGCAACATTTATAATACCAGTATAGTCAGTTCCCACGAGCTAATTGATTAATATATCAGTGTCATAGATCTAGCATAAAAGAGTCAAAACTTGTCTCACATATCACGAGTACACTTATAGCAAGTGTAAATGCAAAAGGCAATCTTCTGATGTGGCATAACTTGTACAAGTAGAAACCAGGTTCAATAGAGCTCATGCAATCCTATGTGACGACCATCCAGAATGGATATGTAAAGCAATTTTGTTGTATAACAAACAAAGCGCAAGCTCAATAGGTATATGCTTGCTTGTTCATTGACTCCCCTCTCGCTGCCCGACGCGTCACTCTGCTGCGCTCTACCTGGCTTTTGTTGCTGCTGCATTGCTCGAGCTAGGAACAATAACATCATCCCAACAACCGTATAGGAACACATGTTTAGAAACAAAGCACACATGTTGGAGTACAGGAACTCGTACCCACCCATATACTGCATACTGAAGATACTAGCTAGTGCTATCCCGGTTCTTGAATTTAGGCAGGGGACTACAAACATGATGGATTGCTTAGCACAAACTGAAAACGCATAGTGCAACATCACACTGTCATCGTGGTACACTCATGACTCGTCTAGCCAGGAACGGAAAATTAACCACGAGAAAACAAAAGGCACGAACTAGACCATTTACTACGCCACGCAAATATACCCAATTAGTAGAGTCCATCAAGTGCTAGCTAATCAACCACTAGAATATAATCTATCACTCAAATTAACGCTGCACTACCACTAGAGTAGATTCACATATACTCATCGAAGGAGGTGAAGTGATCCAACTCAACCATGGCGTAGAATTCTGAAGAAAGACGCAGTATTATTCCGACAAGAAAGCACAACAGAGAGAATGGAGGGAGAGAGCACTGTGCCTGCGTAGCACCATGTAGGGAGGTCATGCGCGAGCCTGCCGAGTAGGGCGGCCGCGACAAGTCAGGCGAAGACGCGCCCGAAGCCGGGCTAGCCCTACACGACGCGACGGAAGGCGGAGGCGATGCCGGCGAGGCCGGAGCGGATGATCGCGGCGAGCTCGTCGGCCGCTGGCTACAAGTCGGGGACGGGCGACGAGGGGTGGCCGAGGAGGCACGCGGCCCTGGACCACGCGTACAGCACGGCCAGGAGGAGGAAGAGCATGTCGGCGGCCAGCGACACGGCCGTGTATCCGGGGGCGCCGTGGAATAGGATCTAGGAGGCAACGGTGGTCGCTAGGAGTAGGGCGCTCAGGTCGGCCTGCCCTCGGCGCCACAACACCACGTCTATGGTTTGGGTGTCGTTGACAGGGGGAGGGTGGGTTTGGGGGCGGCGGCGGATCGAGATCTGAGGGCGGCGGCTGTGGGTGCGGGAAGAGAGGGGGACGAGAGGACGAGTGGTGCGGGTTATGTAAGGGCTAGTTGGGTGAGACGGTGAGGGGGTCAAGTCAGCCGTCGGATCAGGAATGATCGGACGGTTTGGATAGCCTACGGTAGGGTGATCCGAGGGAGACGTCCTGATTGGTTGGAGACTACAGAAGTAATTTAATATATAGTCTCTAAGTGCTAAAAACAAAGGGGTTTATGAAGCAACTGCTAATACTATTTTGCAAAATAGAACCACTAAAATTTTCATTCAAGTTATACCATATTTTATGGATGATAATCAACTTGTATGCATTTCCTATCGTTCAAGCCTTTTTTTGGCCAATTAAACCAACTTGTACCAAATCAGGAGGAACCAGATCAAATTTGAACTACAAAAACTTCATAGTTTGCTCAATGGTTTTTCCCAAAAATCATTTTTAGGTATACATGTATATATGTCATCAGAGAACACTATGAGTTTTATAAGATTCCACCGCAGCTACGAACGGTTATGCCCATTTTTTGGAAGTTTTAATTTTCTTTGGACGAAAAAATCATTTTCCATTTTTCAAGTGCCCAAAAGGAGGTTTTATTGTGAAGGACCTCCCAAATAATTGTTGCAAAATTGGGCCAAATAAATTTTCTAAAATACTAGAACATATTTAATGCACAATTGACCAAATGTTTGGGTGTAAAAAGTTTTGATCCACCTCTCGTGAAAAAGACAAATTTTCGCCGATTCAACTCGAAGCGGGTCAAATTTGAACTGCAGCTGCCTTGTAGTTTACTCTTTATTTTTTACAAAAATCATTTCTAGGTACATAAGTATCTATTTAATCAGAGAAACACCAAAAAATACCAATATTCAACCACTAGCTAGGAACGGTCATTCCCGCCGTTTTGACCGCATTTTGAAATGGGCATAAAAATTCAAAAAAATTCAAAAAATGGAAAACCTTCGCATAGTGTCATTATATATGACAAAGTTTCCAGGAAAAATAATAAACTTGTAATACGGCAATTCTTTTAAAAAAAGTGTTCTCATAAATGAGTTATCATGCGTGAAGATTCATGGCTTTCAAGCCAAATGATCAATCCAATGGCCACATTCATGGCATGGTTTGTTCAAATGATCTCATATTGTGCACAAGGGTGCATCTTGGAATGGCAAACACTATTGCCTAAGGAAGTTTTCATTTTTTTTTTGATGAAAAAATCATTTTCCATTTTTCGAGTGCCCAAAAGGAGGTTTTTTTGTGAAGGACCTCCCAAATAATTGTTGCAAAATTGGACCAAATAAATTTTATAAAATACTAGGACATATTTAATGCACAATTGAAAAAATGGTTGGGTGTAAAAAGTTTTGATCCACCTCTCGTGAAAAAGACAAATTTCCGCCGATTCAGTTGGAAGCGGGTCAAATTTGAACTGCAGCTGCCTTGTAGTTTGCTCTTTATTTTTTACAAAAATCATTTCTAGGTACGTAAGTACCTATTTAATCAGAGAAACACCAAAAAAATACCAAGATTCAACCACTAGCTAGGAACGGTCATTCCCGCCGTTTTGACCGCATTTTGAAACGGGCATAAAAAATTCAAAAAAAAATCAAAAAATTGGAAAACCTTCGCATTGTGTCATTATATATGACCAAGTTTCCAGGAAAAATAATAAACTTGTAATACGGCAATTATTTTAAAAAAATGTTCTCAGAAATGAGCTATCATGCGTGAAGATTCATGGCTTTCAAGCCAAATGATCAATCCTATAGCCACATTCATGGCATAGTTTGTTCAAATGATCTCATATTGTGCACAAGGGTGCATCTTGGAATGGCAAACAATATTTCCTAAGGAAGTTTTCATTTTCTTTGGACGAAAAAATCATTTTCCATTTTTCGAGTGCCCAAAAGGAGGTTTTTTTACGAAGGACCTCCCAAATAATTGTTGCAAAATTGGACCAAATCAATTTTCTAAAATACTAGGACATATTTAATGCACAATTGACAAAATGGTTGGGTGTAAAAAGTTTTGATCCACCTCTCATGAAAAAGACAAATTTCCGCCGATTCAGTTGGAAGCGGGTCAAATTTGAACTGCAGCTGCCTTGTAGTTTGCTCTTTATTTTTTATAAAAATCATTTCTAGGTACATAAGTATCTATTTAATCAGAGAAACACCAAAAAAATACCAAGATTCAATCACTAGCTAGGAACGGTCATTCCCGCCGTTTTGACCGCATTTTGAAATGGGCATAAGAAATTCAAAAAAAAATCAAAAAATTGGAAAACATTCGCATTGTGTCATTATATATGACCAAGTTTCCAGGAAAAATAATAAACTTGTAATACGGCTATTCTTTTAAAAAAGTGTTCTCAGAAATGAGCTAGCATGTGTGAAGATTCATGGCTTTCAAGCCAAATGATCAATCCTATGACCACATTCATGGCATAGTTTGTTCAAATGATCTCATATTGTGCACAAGGGTGCATCTTGGAATGGCAAACAATATTGCCTAAGGAAGTTTTCATTTTCTTTGGACGAAAAAATCATTTTCCATTTTTCGAGTGCCCAAAAGGAGGTTTTTTTGTGAAGGACCTCCCAAATAATTGTTGCAAGATTGGACCAAATCAATTTTATAAAATACTAGGACATATTTAATGCACAATTGACAAAATGGTTGGGTGTAAAAAGTTTTGATCCACCTCTCGCGAAAAAGACAAATTTCCGCCGATTCAGTTGGAAGCGGGTCAAATTTGAACTGCAGCTGCCTCATAGTTTGCTATTTATTTTTTCCAAAAATCATTTCTAGTTACATAAGTACATATTTAATCATAAATACATGGTTTGGTGGTGATACATCGAGGTTTGGGCGGTGGTCGAGGGCCCCAACTCTAGAGCGCGTATATTCGCATGTCCGCCGTGTGGTCACCGCGTGATTGTGGCGTTGCCATGTGTTCTAGGAGGCCTAGGCATGTCTAGTGGGTTGGGCACTCCCCAGGTAGGTGCTAGGAAGAAATTTACAACATAAGATTCTCACGAGGAGACCGATCGATGCTCAAACATGAATTAGCAGCCAAGTGTTTGATTCGCGGTACGGGAAATGCACATGGCTAATGGGCGTGAGTTTTTGTTGAGGATGATCAGTTACTAAGAAGACCGTCTTCACAAATTTTCAGCTCAAAAGGAGGAGTCTAGGTGGTACTTGCTATGCAAAGTACCACACTGGACATAAATACGAATGTTGAAGCTAGGCTCAAAATAATGAATGGATTGAGCTGGCATTTGGTGGAGGATAGTTATTTGGGCATAGGAAAGCACTGTAGAAAATGGATACCATTTGGACATGCCAAAGTGGTACTTCCTTCACAAAGTGTTTTTTTGAACAAAACAGGAAAATGAATATTTTTGAATTATTTTTGAACTAGGCAAGGAAGGTTTTTTTACATATTTGACGAAGATATGACCCAAAGAATTTATGAGATTTTTTGGGGAATTTTGGGAATGACAGAAATATAGGTTGCTTCACAACCTAGGGCAAAAACTGCCACATGGACATGACACATAGGCAAAACTGATGAGGTGGCGCCTAGTCGTGGCAACCCACCACAATTTACAAGGTTATGACCATCTATATTGGTCATGATCAGCTACAAATAAGGCAGCGGACTAGTGCTATCTGCTTTATGACCATTTCGTGTAAGGAAATTACGACATTTCTGACCAAAAAGGTCGTTATAGTTTTGGGTTTGGAGCCCCCCGAACAACTTTTGACCAATTGGTCTGAAATGGTCATAGATCTATGACCAATTCTTCCAGGGTCACTCACAGAAGGTCACTAGTTGACATATTTCTTGTAGTGAGGATCAACATTATAAGTGATAGTCTTTTCTTCAACTTTAACAGGTTCAACTACTTTTACTTCAATAGGGGGGTGGTATTTAAACCACTTCTCCTTGGGGAGATCAACATGAGTAGCAAAAGATTCATAGAAAGAAGCTATTATCTAAGAGTCAAGTCCATATTTAGTGCTAAACTCACGGAAAACATCGGTATCCATAAAAGCATTAACACAATCAAACTTAGGGGTCATACCTGACTCCTTACCTTCATCGAGATCCCAATCTTCAGAGTTGCATTTAATTCTTTCCAATAGGTCCCATTGGAATTCTATAGTCTTCATCATATAAGAGCCAGAATAAGAAGTATCGAGCATGGAGCGATTATTAAGAGAAAGCCGAGCATAAAATTTTTGAATGATCATTTCTCTTGAGAGCTCATGATTGGGGCTTGAATATAACATTGACTTAAGCCTCCCCCCAAGCTTGAGCGATGCTTTCTCCTTCGCGAGGCCAGAAATTATAAATATAATTACGATCACGATGAACCTGGTGCATAGGGTAGAACTTCTGATGAAATTCCAATTTCAGACGATTATAGTTCCATGATCCCATATCATCACATAGCCTAGACCATGTCAATGCATCTCCCTTCAATGATAAAGGGAAGACCTTCTTTTTGGTAACATCCTCCGGCATAACTGCAAGCTTAAACAATCCACAAACTTCATCCACATAGATTAGATGTAAATCAGAATGCAGTGTTCCGTCTCCTATAAAAGGATTTTCAACCAGTTTCTCTATCATACCCGAAGGAATCTCAAAGCAAACATTTTCAGTAGGTGCAGTAGGTTGAGGAGCAACTCTTTGATCTTCTGTTCGGGATGAAGATACCCCGAACAAGCCCCTCAAAGGATTTTCAGCCATAGTAACAAGTTACAATAAATTTCAGCACACTATATAAATTTTTCCTTACCAAATTCCACTTACCAAAGGCACTTTACTCCCCAGCAACGGCGCCAGAAAAGAGTCTTGATGACCCACAAGTGTAGGGGATCTATCGTAGTCCTTTCGATAAGTAAGAGTGTCGAACCCAATGAGGAGCTGAAGGAAATGATAGGCAGTTTTCAGTAAGGCATTTTCTGCAAGCACTGACATTATAGGTAACAGATAGTTTTGTGATAAGGTAATTGGTAGCAAGTGACAAAAGGTAAAAGTAAATAAGGTGCAGCAAGGTGGCCCAATCCTTTTTGTAGCCAAGGACAAGCCTAGACAAACTCTTATATAAAGGAAAGCGCTCCCGAGGACACATGGGAATTATCATCAAGCTAGTTTTCATCACGATCGTCTGATTCACGTTCGGTACTTTGATAATTTGGTATGTGGGTGGACCAGTGCTTGGGTGCTGTCCTTACTTGTACATGCCTCCCACTTATGATTAACCTCTAATGCAAGCATCCGCAACTACAAAACAAGTATTAAGGTAAACCTAACTATAGCCTGAAACATATGGATCCAAATCAGCCCCTTACGAAGCAACGCATAAACTAGGGTTTAAGCTTCTGTCACTCTAGCAACCCATCATCTACTTATTACTTCCCAATGCCTTCCTCTAGGCCCAAATAATGGTGAAGTGTCATGTAGTTGACGTTCACATGACACCACTAGAGGAAAGACAACATACATCTCATCAAAATATCGAACGAAGACCAAACTCACATGACTACTAATAACAAGACTTCTCCCATGTCCTCAGGAACAAAAGTAACTACTCAAAAGACATAATATTGTTCATCATCAGAGGGATATTAATATGCATAATGGATCTGAACATATGATCTTCCACCAAATAAAGCAACTAACATCAGCTACAAGGATTAATCAACACTACTAGCAACCCACAGGTACCAATCTAAGGTTTGGGTACAAAGATTGAATACAAGAGATGAACTAGGGTTTGAGAGGAGATGGTGCTGGTGAATATGTTGATGAAGATAGCCCTCCCCAAGATGGGAGAGTTGTTGGTGATGACGGCGGTGACGATTTCCCCCTCCCGGAGGGAAGTGTCCCCGGCAGAACAGCTCTGCCGGAGCCCTGGATTGGTTTTCGCCTAGGTTCCGCCTCGAGACGGCGGCGTCTGGTCCCGAAAGCCTCCTTTTAATTTTTTCCAGGTCAAAACACCTCATATAGGAGAAGATGGGCATCGGGGGACCATCGGGGGGCCCACGAGACAGGGGGCGCCCTGGGAAGGAGGCGCGCCCCCCACCCTCGTGGACAGCCGGTGGCCCCCCTCGTGGACTTCTTTCGCCAGATATTTTTTATATTTTCTGAAACGGAGTTCTGTTGAGTTTCGGGGCTTTTGGAGTTGTGCAGAATAGGTTTCCAAAGTTTGCTCCTTTTCCACCCCAGAATTCCAGCTGCTGGCATTCTCCCTCTTCATGTAAACCTTGTAAAATAAGAGAGAAAAGGCATAAGTATTGTGACAAAACAAGTAATAACAGCCGATAATGCAATAAATATCAACATATAAGCATGATGCAAAATGGACGTGTCACTTAGGCACAACGACGGGATTTGCCCGCCACTCCGGGTACCGGACTTCGCGGATGACACCCGCCGCTTCTAGCTTACGAGTCTCCTACACGATGAAGGACTGCTTCTCCGTGGATTGGCGTCTGGCCTTCTGCTTCATGGGGCAAATGTTAGAGAATATGTTTAGGTGATGCTCGATCACCTCTCTTGGGACCACCGCCAGATCCTTGGGTTCCCATGCGAACATGTCCCTATTCGCGCGCAGGAATCCAACCAGCGCCTCCTCCTGAGCTGGGTGAAGGCCAGCTCCTATGGTGAAGGCGATGCCTGATGGCTCATCTTCATTCACCGGCACTTGTTTTGTCTCGGCTTGGTCGTGGGAGAAAAGTTTCTTTTTCTTGGCTGGGGCAGCTCCCTTGGTCCCAGGGGCGGCCTCCTCGGTAGGGCGCGCTTCCGCAGCGGTCCGGAAGACGCGCGTGAGGGCCGCCAGGGCTCCTTTGGCATCCCCCGCCACAGTAAGTACCCCGCTGCTCCCCGGCATCTTCATGAGGTTATAGGCAGGGTGGGTTGCAGGCATGAACTGAGCCAGCGCCAGGTACCCAAGGATGGCGTTGTACGGGAGACCGATTCGGGCGATGTCGAAGTCGATCAGCTCAGTGTGGTAGTTGTCTCGGGTGCCGAAGGTGACCGGGAGGCGGATCTGCCCTTGGGGCTGGTAGAACCGTTGCCGACCCGAGAGAAGGGCTTGGTGGGGCATAGCCGCTCGAGTGGCACCTGGAGTAAGCTGAAAGCTTCCACTGAGAGCACGTTGAGGCCAGCCCCGCCGTCGATGAGGGTCTTGGTGACTGCCATGTTGTAGATGGTGGGGGTGCAGAGCATCGGGAAAGCGCCAAAGCCCGTGGTGGAGGCAGGGTCGTCTCCTGAGTCGAAGGCGAGGTCGGCCTTGGGAGCAACCCACCCAGGAGGAGCCCCCTTGCGTAAGGAGGCTACTCCCGTCTGGCGAAAGATCTACTTGATGTGTCGGCTGGAGGGTGGTGCTTGGGAGCCGCCGAGAAGGGCCACGGCGGACTGGGGCACCGGAGCCCCGAAGCGCGCGAGGAAGAGGCCGCGCACCTCTTCCCAGGACGCCACGGAGGATTCTGGCAAGCTGAAAAACCAGACCTGTGGCACACCGTTGAGTGCCATGGCGAGCCAGCTGGCCATGACCTTGTCGTCGCCGCTGGCCGACGAGATGGCCTCCTCGTAGGCTTGGAGGAAGACAAGCGGGTCGGCCGCGCCGTCGTAGCGCGGCGGAAGATTCGTCCTAAACTTGGGCGGCCACTGTACCCGCCGCAAGGCGGGGGCAAAGGCCTGGTGGCCAGGAGTGCCGCCGCGCGCGGCCACCAAGCCCGTCGGAGGAGGGGCGCCCGCCATAAGAACTTGATGAGCGGAGAGTGGGACGGACGAGGAGAAAGCTTCGTCACACCCCTACCTGGCGCGCCAAATGTCAGATTTAGAGTTCCGGCAAAAACCCTTAAGGTTCGAACTCTAGGGTGCGCACGAGGATCTCTCCTTCCACCCTAGCCCTTCTACTCGACAGTTCTAGGCCTAGCTCGTCAGATCCAATGAACAAGAGACACAAGATTTATACTGGTTTGGGCCACCGTTGTGGTGTAAAACCCTAATCTAGTGTGTGTCGTGGATTGCCTTGTAGGCAGGGGAAGAACTAGTACATGGATGAACTACCTCCTAGGGAGAGGTGTTCTTGAGCTCGGGTGAGCCTGCGGTGTGTGTGAGGTCTCGATGATCCGATCCCCTCTATGATGGTGGCTAGGCCCTATTTATAGTGGCCAGGGTCCTCTTCCCCAATATTGAGCAGGAAGGAATCCCACAACGGCCAAATTTGAAGGGGGGCAGCTAGTACAAGCTATCCTGACAAAAGGCGGTCTTCGCCCGCCAAAGGCTCTGGTGGTGACGCCACCATGGGCTCCGCGATGACCTCTGTCCTGCTGGTCCTGGTCTTGTTGCACCGATATGGAAACCTTTGCCTGATGCCTCGGGACTCCTCGCATGCACCTGCTCCTTTAGCACCAAAGAGGAAACTGGCACTCTGCATCCCGCTGGCGCCCGTCTCGCATTGATCGTCACTGCTCACATCATGAGGACCTCGCGAGGTGCCCCTTGCCTCGATATCTCCAATCCTCCCAAGCCGGTCTGGCGAGGCCGCCCCAGGGGATGCCTTGCGTTGTCCGCCTCGCGAGGCTTGGCCCCTCGAAAGGTTCTTGAGTGGTTGCTGAAGATGCTGGGCCATACCACGCCGCCTTGAGAGCCACACCTTGGGCCGCAGGCAGGCAAGTCTGGGTACCCCCGTTCCCAGGACGCTGACACAATCCGTACTAAATTCTCCACATGCTTATAGTCAAAATAAGGCTTTTACCAAACACATAGTTGATGCTTTGATGCAATCTTATGAAGAAAAACTTGTATTAGAAATTTATATCCCTAGAAAGCTTTATGATGAGTGGGAACCTACTATTAAAATTAAAATTAAAGATCATGAATGCTTTGCTTTGTGTGATTTGGGTGCAAGTGTTTCTACAATTCCAAAAACTTTGTGTGATATGTTAGGTTTCCATGAGCTTGATGATTGTTCTTTAAATTTGCATCTTGCGGATTCTACCATTAAGAAACCTATGGGAAGGATTAATGATGTTCTTATTGTTCCCAATAGGAATTATGTGCCCGTAGATTTCATTGTTCTTGATATAGATTGCAATCCTTCATGTCCCATTATTCTTGGTAGACCATTCCTTAGAACGATTGGTTCAATTATTGATAGGAAGGAAGGAAATATTATATTCCAATTTCCGTTAAGGAAGGGCATGGAACACTTTCCTAGAAAGAAAATCAGATTACCTTATGAATCTACTATGATAGCTACTTATGGATTGCCTACCAAAGATGGCAATATCTAGATCTATTCTTGTATCGTGCCTAGCTAGGGGCGTTAAACGATAGCGCTTGTTGGCAGGCAACCCATTTTTATTTTATTTGTTTATGATTTTGTTTAGGAATAAATATTGCATCTATCTTCTGTTTAGATGTGGTTTGTGTTTAATTAGTGTTTGTGCCAAGTAGAACCTTTGGGAAGACTTGTGTGAAGTTTATATGATCATGCTGTAAAAAGCAGAAACCTTAGCGCTCACAAGATTGGCTGTAATTTTTTACTGGAGAGTGTTTTTTAGTTGATTCTTTTTTAAGATGATTAATAGACAAATTCCTCACGTTTACCAATTTATTTAATTTTTTTGGAGTTGCAGAAGTATTTGAAAGCTACAGATTACTATAGATTGTTCTGTTTTTGACAGATTCTATTTTTCGTGTGTTGTTTGCTTATTTTGATGAATCTATGAGTAGTATCGGGGGGTATGAATCATAGAGAAGTTGGAAGACAGTATATTTAACACCAATATAAACAAATAATGAGTTCATTACAGTACCTTTGAGTGGTGGCTTGTTTTCTTATACTAACGGAGCTCACGAGATTTTTGGCTAAGTTTTGTGTTGTGAAGTTTTCTAGTTTTGAGTATGGCTTTGAAGTACTATGGAACAAAGAGTGGCAAGAGCCTAATCTTGGGGATGCACAAGGCACCCCAAGGTAAAATTCAAGGGCAACAAAAAGCCTAAGCTTGGGGATGCCCCGGGAAGGCATCCCCTCTTTTGTCTTTGTCTATCGGTAATTTTTTACTAGAGAGTGTTTTTTAGCTGATTCTTTTTTAAGATGATTAATAGACAAATTCCTCACATTTACCAATTTATTTAATTTTTTGGAGTTGCAGAAGTATTTGAAAGCTACAGATTACTATAGATTGTTCTGTTTTTGACATATTCTGTTTTTCGTGTGTTGTTTGCTTATTTTGATGAATCTATGAGTAGTATCGGGGGGGGTATGAATCATAGAGAAGTTGGAAGACAGTATATTTAACACCAATATAAACAAATAATGAGTTCATTACAGTACCTTTGAGTGGTGACTTGTTTTCTTATACTAACGGAGCTCACGAGATTTTTGGCTAAGTTTTGTGTTGTGAAGTTTTCAAGTTTTGAGTATGGCTTTGAAGGACTATGGAACAAAGAGTGTCAAGAGCCTAATCTTGGGGATGCACAAGGCACCCCAAGGTAAAATTCAAGGGCAACAAAAAGCCTAAGCTTGGGGATGCCCCGGGAAGGCATCCCCTCTTTTGTCTTTGTCTATCGGTAACTTTACTCGGGACTATATTTTTATTCACCACATGATATGTGTTTTGCTTGGAGCGTCATGTATGATTTGAGTCTTTTCTTGTTAGTTTTACACAATCATCCTTGCTGGACACACCTTTGGAGAGAGATAAATATGATTTAGAATTTATTAGAATACTATATGTGCTTCACTTATATCTTTTGAGCTAGATAGTTTTGCTCTAGTGCTTCACTTATATCTTTTAGGGCACGGTGGTGGTTTTATTTTGTAGAAATTGTTGATCTCTCATGCTTCACTTATATCTATTTGAGAGTATTTTAGAACAACATGGCAATGTGCTTTGGTTATAAAACTAGTCCTAATATGATAGGCATCCAAGATGAGTATAGTAAAAACTTTCACATAAAGTGCATTGAATACTATGAGAAGTTCGATACTTGATGATTGTTTTGAGATATGAGGATGGTAATATTAGATTCATGCTAGTAGAGTAGTTATGAATTTGAGAAATTCTTTTGTTAAGGTTTGCAAGTCCCGTAGTATGCATGTATGGTAACCGTTGTGTGACAAATTTGAAACATGAGGTATTTCATTGATTGTCATCCTTTGTGTGGAGGTCGGGATCGCGTGATGGTTAACTCCTACCAACCCTTCCCCTAGGAGCATGCATGTAGTACTTTGTTTTGATGACTCGTTGATTTTTGCAATAAGTACGTGAGTTCTTTATGACTAATGTTGAGTCCATGAATTATACGCACTCTCACCCTTCCACCATTGCTAGCCTCTCTTGTACCGCGCAACTTTCGCCGTACCATACAACGACCATATACCTTCCTCAAAACAGCCACCATACCTACCTATCATGGCATTTCCATAGCCATTCTGAGATATATTGCCATGCGACTTTCCATCGTTCCGTTTGCTATGACACGCTTCATCATTGTCATATTACCATGCATGATCATGTAGTTGACATCGTATTCGTGGCTAGGCCACCATGCATAATTTTTCATACATGTCACTCTTGATTCATTGCACATCCCGATACACCGCCGGGGAATTCATATAGAGTCATACTTTGTTCTAGTATCAAGTTGTAATATCGAGTTGTAAATCAATATAAGTGTGATGATCATCATTATTAGAGCATTGTCCCAAAGAAAAAAAAGAGAAAAAAAGAAAAAAGAAAAAGGAAAGTCCAAAGAAAAAAAAAGGCCCAAAAAAAGAAAAAACAAGAAAAGAAAAAAGAAAAAATGAAGAAAAAGAAAAGAAAAGGGACAATGCTACTATCTTTTTCCACACTTGTGCTTCAAAGTAGCACCATGATCTTCATGATAGAGAGTCTCTTGTTTAGTCACTTTCATATGCTAATGGGAATTTTCATTATAGAACTTGGCTTGTATATTCCAACGATGGGCTTCCTCAAATGCCCTAGGTCTTCGTGTGCAAGAAAGTTGAATGCACACCCACTTAGTTTCTTTTGTTGAGCTTTCATACATTTATAGCTCTAGTGCATCTGTTGCATGGTGATACGTCCAAAATGCATCACTATTTTATATCGTAATTTATCCTTATTCATTGATATATTTCATGTTACGATGATGTTCTTATGTTGTTTTGGCCTATTTTACACAGTTTGCAACTTTCCGGTGCCGAAGCAGCAGACGCAGGATTCAGCAGTAAAAAGTGGACGTTGAGTTGCTGAAGAAGAATACCTCCAAATTACCTGAAAATCGACGGAGAGTATTTTCCAGACGGATCACGAAGGCACGCAAAAGGGCAACCAGAGGGTGGCCACAGGGCGTCCAGGCGCCCTGGGGGCGCGCCCCCCTGGCCGCGCCGGGGGGGCGCCTGGAGCCCCTGGCCCACCTTCGGCTGCCCCCTTTTGCCTATATACTCTCTGTTACCCGAAAACCCTAAAAACAGAGTTTTGATGGAGTTCCACCGCCGCTCCGTGGCGGAAACCTACAGAGAAGAAAAAGCCATCTCCGGCGGGCAGATTTCGCCGGGGAGATCACCTCCCGGAAGGGGAGATCATCGCCATCGTCATCACCATTGTCACGGGCATCATCGAAATCATCATCAACATCATCCCCAACATCAGCACCATCTCCATCTTCATCCAAATCTCATCTCACAATTGCAACTTGTGTTGTTACCCGTACTATATATCCTCTCTACTCCATCGGTGTTGATTACTACTTTGTGGTGAATGCTATTGAGTTTGGTTGGAGAAATATCATTATGTCCAGATTGTTTATCATCCATTTATCTCCACTGATCATGATCTCTTTTATGTCTTGTGAGTAGTTACCTTAGTTCTTGAGGACATGGGAAAAGTCTTGTTGTTAGTAGTCATATGCTGTTGAAGTAATATGTGTTGTTTGATACTTAAGTTGTGTTGTCATTCTACTAGTGGTGTTGTGTGAGTTGAACACTCAACACTTCGCCTTATTAAGGACCTAGGGGAATACATTGTGTACAAAGAATGCTTACGGTGGGTTGCCAGAGTGACAGAAACCTGAACCCCAGTTCGCACACTTTTGCATAAGGGAACAATGGATCATCGATCGTATTGCTATGGTTAGGCTTTTGCCTTAAATTCTATCTTGTATTTGCGGATGCTTGCAAGGTATTTAATCATAAGAGTGCACTCATCTTAGTCTAGAGAGTGTACTAGCATAGATCCACCCACTCAACACTTATCAACACATAACATAGTACCGATATAGAATATGGCGAAAGCACATGACTACCTCTCCCGTGTGTCCTCAAGAACGCTTTAGCCTATATAAGTTCAGTTGCTAGGCCTCTCCTTTGCTCAGAAAGGATTGGGCCACTTGTTACTCCTCAGTGCCTTTTTACTTTGTTCGATTTTACTTTCCTGTTGCTTATATCAAGAAAACCCCTAAAAAGTTATCTTTCAGTGCTTGCAGTAATTTCTTGCTCAAAATCGCTTATCAATACCTTCTGCTCCTCGTTGGGTTCGACACTCTTACTTATCGAAAACGCTGCAATAGATCCCTTACGGTTGTGGGTCATCAAGTACCGTTTTCTGGCGCCGTTGCCGGGGAGCGTAGCGCTATTGGTAAAGTGAAACTGGTAAGGAAGTTTTTATGATTTTGTTTTTATTTTTGCTGTTGCTGCTCTTTGTCCTTATGGAAAACCTTGCTATTGGATCGTTGCTTGTGGGAAGACGCCCCACACCTATGGTGGTTGCTCCTCCCCCTACTGAGATTGTGCCCTATGAAATACCCGCTGGTATTATCGATTATGTTTTGGCTAATCGTTATGCAGGAGACAGACATCCCGGTGAACACTTGCTATATCTGTCACAACTATGTTCATTATTTAAGCTTGCAGGTGTATCAATGGAGTTTGTCATGAGGAAATTGTTCGCCATATCACTTATAGATAAAGCTTCAGATTGGTATAAGCTTCTCGATAACTCGCACTTGCTTGATTGGCAAGAGCTTATGTCTCTCTTTTATACTAAGTTTTATCATCTTCATGAAATTCATCAAGATAGGAACTATATCTATAACTTTAGGTCTCGTGACGGAGAAATCATTGCTCAAGCTTGGGGGAGATTGAAGTCCCTAATGCTCAAATGTCCTATTCATGAGCTCCCCAAGGAAATTGTACTTACAAATTTTTATGCCAGGCTTTCTCGTCAGGATAAGGAGATGTTGGATGCCTCCTCTAGTGGGGTATTTCAGACAAAGAGTGTTGAAGAAAGGTGGGATCTCATTGAAAGGATCCAGAGGAATACCGAAGATTGGGAAATCGATAAAGGTATTGAACCCGCTATAAATTATGAGCATGATTATATTGAGAGCTATGTGAAAACTGATTACTTCAATACTTTTTGCTCTAAGATTGGTCTTGATTCCCATCTAATGATTGATTTCTGTAAGGATTTTGCCTCTCACGTTGATTCTTTTAAAAAGAAGAGAGACCAGCATCATGAACCTTTTAAAGAGCTACCTGTTGATATTCATGTTGCTGACCCTATTTTGCCTGCAGTCATATATGAAAAGCCTCCTTTTCTCGCAAGGATAAGGGAGCACTCTCTTGTGACAGGCGTAATAAATAAAAGTGAGAGAAGAATTGATGAGCCTGAGGACCAGATCAAGGTCGATCCTCAAGTTGCATTGATTAAAGACCTTGTTACTAATGATGTTTTGGATTCCAATGTGAATTTTTGTGCTGTTTCCACAAACCTTGTCACAGCCAAGAATAAAGGCCCAATTTCAGGTACTCCAGTGGTATCTGTTAAAATAGGAGATCACAATTATTATGGGCTATGCGATTTGGGATCGAGTGCAAGTGATATCCCCTATTCACTTTATGAAGAGATCATCGGTGAGATTTCCCCTTGTGAACTTGAAGAAGTTGATGTTACCATTCATCTTGCAAACAGAACAACTATATCTCCTATCGGAATTGTGAGGGACGTTGAAGTCCTATGTGGAAAGGTAAAATACCCTACCGACTTTCTAGTACTTGGTTCAGAGAGGGACAATTTTTGTCCTATTATTTTTGGTAGACCTTTTCTTAGAACTTGTGGAGCTATAATAGATTGCAAGAAAGGTAAAGTTTCTGTTGAATTCAATGGTGAGCCATATGAATTTAATTTTTCTAAGTTCTCTAAGCAGCCTCGTGGTACCGATTTACCTAGTGATGGTGAAATTATTGAAAATATTGCTTCTATTGCTATTCCCCCAAATGATCTTTTGCAGCAATATATGGAGGACCACGAGAATGATTTGCATATGCAGGAAAGAAATGAACTAGATGAAATATTCTTGAGGCAACCTGCTATCCTGAAGCACAACCTCCCGGTTGAACCTTTGGGAATTTTATCCAAACCAAAAGAAGACCCGGTGTTCGATCTTAAACCTCTTCCCGATACGCTCAAGTATGCTTATTTAGATGAAAAGAAAGTATATCATGTTATTATCAACTCTAACCTTTTAGGATATGAAGAAGAGCGACTATTGGAAGTACTTCGTAAACACCGAGGCGCAATTGGCTATACCCTTGATGACCTTAAGGGGATTAGTCCATCTATCTGTCAACATACTATCAACCTTGAGCCTGATGCTAAACCAGTTGTTGATCATCAACGACGGTTGAACCCGAAGGTGATGGATGTTGTAAGAACTAAGATTCTCAAGCTTCTAGCCGCAGGTATTATCTACCCTATAGCTGATAGTAAGTGGGTAAGCCCGGTACATTGTGTTCCTAAGAAAGGAGGTACAACTGTGGTTCCTAATGATAAGAATGAACTAATACCTCAGAGAATTATTATTGGATATAGAATGTGTATTGATTACAGGAAGCTGAACAAGGCAACCAGGAAGGATCACTACCCGTTGCCGTTCATCGACCAAATGCTTGAAAGGTTATCCAAAAATACCCACTTTTGTTATCTCGATGGTTATTCTGGCTTCTCTCAAATTCATGTTAACACTGCTGATCAAGAGAAGACCACTTTTACTTGTCCCTTTGGTACTTATGCTTACAGGCGTATGCCTTTTGGTTTATGTAATGCCCCTGCTACTTTTCAAAGGTGTATGTCTGCTATCTTTCATGGTTTCTGTGGGGATATTATGGAAGTCTTCATGGACGATTTCTCCGTCTATGGAACTTCCTTTGACCATTGTCTCCACAACCTTAATAAAGTTTTGCAGAGATGTGAGGAAACAAATCTGGTACTCAACTGGGAAAAGTGCCACTTCATGGTTAACGAAGGAATTGTTCTTGGTCACAAGATTTCCGAAAGGGGAATTGAAGTGGATAAGGCCAAGATCGAAGCAATTGAGAGGATGCCCTATCCAAGGGACATCAAAGGAAAGGAGAAGACAATCCGGTGGCGGACAATCTTTCAAGGATGGAAGATATACCGCATGATCCCATCCCGGTCAACGACAGTTTTCCAGACGAGCAACTTGCCGTTGTAAAAGTACAATCTCTTTCCGATCCTTGGTTTGCAGATTATGCTAATTTTATTGTTGCAAAGTATTTGCCTCCAGGTTTAACATTTCAGCAAAGGAAGAAGTTCTTTCATGATTTGAGGCACTACTTTTGGGATGACCCACATCTTTTCAAAGAAGGCCCCGACGGGATCGTGAGAAGATGCGTACCGGAACATGAGCAGAAGGACATTCTCAAACAGTGTCATGATAGTCCCTATAGAGGACATCATGCCGGTGAGAGGACTGCACATAAGGTTCTTCAATCAGGTTTTTATTGGCCTACTCTCTTTAAGGATGCTAGAAATTATGTTTTAGCCTGTGATAAATGTCAGAGAGTTGGTAACATTAGTAGAAGGAATGAGATGCCTATGAATTACTCACTAGTGATTGAACCTTTTGATTGCTGGGGTTTTGATTTTATGGGTCCTTTTCCTTCTTCGCACAAGTACACTCACATTTTAGTAGCTGTTGATTATGTGACCAAGTGGGTTGAAGCAATCCCCACTGAAAGTGCTGATCATAAGACATCTTTGAAAATGCTCAAGGATGTGATTTTTCCTAGGTTTGGTGTACCTAGGTATCTCATGACTGATGGAGGATCACACTTCACGCATGGAGCTTTTAGAAAAGCTTTAGCCAAATACGATGTCAATCATAGGATTGCTTCACCGTACCATCCTCAGACTAGTGGGCAAGTTGAGCTCACCAATAGAGAGATTAAGTTGATCTTGCAGAAGACAGTAAACAGAAATAGAAAGGACTGGTCAAATAAGTTAGGAGATGATTTGTGGGCGTATAGAACTGCTTACAAAAACCCCATGGGCATGTCCCCCTATAAGATGGTGTATGGCAAGGCTTGCCATTTGCCATTAGAGTTAGAGCACAAAGCTTTCTGGGCTGTTAGAGAGCTTAATGCTGACCCAAAGTTAGCTGGTGAGAAGCGTCTCATGAACTTGACTTCTCTAGATGAGTGGAGAAGTGAAGCTTACGAGAGCGCTAAAATGTTCAAGGAAAAGGTAAAGAAGTGGCATGATAGGAGGATTCTGAAATGTGAATTTAATGTTGGTGATAAAGTTTTGTTGTTTAGATCCCGTTTCAGGTTTTCTCTAGGCAAACTACTTTCCAGGTGGGAAGGGCCATTTCATATTGAAGAGGTCTATCGGTCTGGTGCAATTAAGATTAACAATTTTGAAGGCACCAAACCTCAAGTTGTGAATGGGCAAAGACTTAAGCATTAC
Organism: Secale cereale; assembly: GCA_902687465.1. Classification (NCBI taxonomy): domain Eukaryota; kingdom Viridiplantae; phylum Streptophyta; class Magnoliopsida; order Poales; family Poaceae; genus Secale; species Secale cereale. The sequence continues at coordinate 173,350,928 of LR738710.1, forward strand.
ATAGCAGGAGATCATGTCAATGTTGATGTGAATATGATATACACAACAACTCACGAAGAACATGTTGCAGCCCTGTTTCAGACGCCAGCAGAAGCAGAATAAAGAAAAGGTATATATTACGGTAAGGAAACATCGCGAACCGCCATAAAAGTTCCATATTATGAGTTTTTGCAAAATTAGTAAAATTCTGAGCCTAAGTGGAGCCGGAGACAAGCTCCAGGGGGTCCAGGCGCCCCCCTGGCGCGCCCTACCTCCTGCCGCGCCGCCAGGGCGCCTGGACACCCGGGAGTCCGTCTTCGACCCCGCTTTAGCCTGTTACCTTCCTTTCTATGCATAAATTTTTGCTATATATTTGCCCGGATTGTTCCGGCAATGTATCTTGCGATTTCGTGTGTTTTCTTTTCGATCTGTTTCTGCCAGGGAATCTTTCAGCTGAATCTAGGTGCCATGGCTTCTCCAAGTCCCCCCAAGGACAAGTTCGTCGTCAACGTCATCAACCCTTACCTCGCTGAGGTGAAGAAGCACCCTCAGGTTGTTCGGATGGAGGATGGTGTCCTTCATCAAGAAGATCTGAAGGGACCTATCAAGGAGGGGGGCATCCAGGCCAGGCTAGAAGAAGTGGAGCAAGAAGTCTTCAAGTACAAGAAGATGATCGAGCGTGGTGTTGAAGCTAACTTTGAAATCATCAACGAGCTGAAGACCTACTTCCTGAAGGAGATGAAGGAGATGTGGGAAAGCATCACCGCATCTGAAGAAAGAATTAAAGAGCTCCAAGGGAAAATTTATGATCTACATCACCAGAACTGTGAGTATGAACTAAGGTTTATGCGCATGGGTATGGGTGCTGCATGCAGGATCCAGGAGACAAACTTCTCATATGAGACTAGAGAACCCCTTCCATGGAAGCGCTTCGCCGAGGACTACGTGATCAACGCCAACAAGAATGAGGAGTGAAATCTCCTTGGGTAACGGCATCCCCTTGGCTTGTTCCAAGCTTGGGGGAGTGCCCGGTATCTTTATCTTTATCTTTTGTCTTTTAGAGTCAAGTAGAGTCGTATCATGTCTAGGGAGGTTATTATATGAAATAGGTGTGTGCATTGAGGTCTATCACTCCTTCGGTGGAGATATTGTATCCGTGAGTGTGGAGTCGTCTATGATGGAATATTAATGAGAAGTCTATTGGTTCCTTTGCTGCACTCGGTATTCTCTTCACGCAATCGACCTTATATGATGATTCTTATGGGGAGTATTGACCTTATATCAGGTATGGCTATGAAAACTTTATTTAATCTTGGCAAACATAGCTTTGGTCATAACAACAAGCATGATTTTCTTAAAGTATCGACATAGCCAAAACCTTTATGTTATTATGCTTGAAGTGTTATGCTGACAAGGAAGACAACTTGATGTGTTATGATTATTTTAATGTTTATGCTTTATATTGCTTTGCATCTTGGTCATCATCAATTGTCTGTTCTCTCAAAACCTTTGCTAGCCTAACTCTGTACTAAGCGGAATTCTGCTTGTGCATCCATACCCTTAAACCAATACCTTCCATATGAGTCCACCATACCTTCCTATTCGTGGTATTCCACTACCACCTCCTAAAGTATAGAATTTATGTGTTATCCTTAAATGTTGAAAATCTTCTATTTTGTTCCCCTGTTTTAGCTCATGAGGAAGTAGTAGTTAATTCATAATCTTTTTAAGTTGGACAAGTTTTACCCCAGGATTGCATGTCTAATCTGCAAACCCCTAATACGAGGAGGAACTGGCATGAGTGCGTCCGGCTCATAAAAGATAATACAACAAACAAACCCTCCTTCACGCTTTGTTCATGAGAAATCAGAAAACTTTGGCAGTGATAAACAAAGGAGATTAAGGGGATGTGATCGTCCCCGTGCGGGAGCCGTTCCTCGAAACTTGTCCAGTTTGAGAAGTAATTGAGTTATCTATTAGCATTCGTTGACAAATCATGCACCTCTCAAAACTTGTTTTCATTCTGTTTGATTTAAGGATAGCACATGAGTTTTCCCTACTTCCCTAGAGCGGGGCCTATCTTTTAATTTTAGGTTGAGTCAGTTATTCCTACTTCCTTCTATTCTTAAACAGAGCAGACATTTGATGTTGACAAGGATTCATTCATATAAAGTTGCATTAAGATTTGTCATATCATATCCTTGTTGACATTATCATTTGATAAGTAAGTTGTTTGTCAAGCCCAGCTAAGGCAAACATCTTCCTTTGTGTTAACACTTTCACTTCTTGCCTAATAACATGTTCTTTCAAAAGCTTCAATTAATCTCATCAAAACATAAAGAGAAAGAGCAAAAGTTAAAGCTATTTGTTGTTCTTTGACCAAAGGACATGTTTGCCATGATTTGATGAGCTTCCTTAGCCCTACTTCCGAATATAAGTGTTACCACTCTTTTATAAGGGCCTTATGAGTTGAAGATTTCTGTTGAGGGTATTTTAGTTGGTGAAGAAACTGTGATGCTTCTTGTCCGTATTCTATTTATCGACACTTCACTCTCTAAACTTGTGGACAGGTTTACCGAGCTCAGTATTCGCTTGGGGACAAGCGAGGTCTAAGCTTGGGGGTGTTGATACGTCCAAGATGCATCACTATTTTATATCGTAATTTATCCTATTTCATTGATATATTTCACGTTACGGTGATGTTCTTATGTTGTTTTGGCCTATTTTACACAGTTTGCAACTTTCCGGTGCCGAAGCAGTAGACGCAGGATTCAACAGTAAAAAGTGGACGCTGAGTTGCTGAAGAAGAATACCTCCAAATTACCTAAAAAACGACGGAGAGTATTTTCCAGACGGATCACGAAGGCACGCAAAAGGGCAACCAGAGGGGGGGCATAGGGCGTCCAGGCGCCCTGGGGGCGCGCCCCCCCTGGCCGCGCCGGGGGGGCGCCTGGAGCCCCTGGCCCACCTCCGGCTGCCCCCTTTTGCCTATATACTCTTCGTTACCCGAAAACCCTAAAAAATAGAGTTTTGACGGAGTTCCGCCGCCGCTCCGTGGCGGAAACCTACAGAGAAGAAAAAGCCATCTCCGGCAGGCAGAATTCGTCGGGGAGATCACCTCCCGGAAGGGGAGATCATCGCCATCGTCATCACCATCGTCACGGGCATCATCGAGATCATCATCAACATCATCCCCAACATCAGCACCATCTCCATCTTCATCCAAATCTCATCTCACAATTGCAACTTGTGTTGTAACCCGTACTATCTATCCTCTCTACTCCATCGGTCTTGATTACTACTTTGTGGTGAATGCTATTGAGTTTGGTTGGAGAAATATCATTATGTCCAGATTGTTTATCATCCATTTATCTCCACTGATCATGATCTCTTTTATGTCTTGTGAGTAGTTACCTTAGTTCTTGAGGACATGGGAAAAGTCTTGTTGTTAGTAGTCATATGCTGTTGAAGTAATATGTGTTGTTTGATACTTAAGTTGTGTTGTCATTCTACTAGTGGTGTTGTGTGAGTCGAACACTCAACACTTCGCCTTATTGAGGACCTAGGGGAATACATTGTGTACAAAGAATGCTTACGGTGGGTTGCCGGAGTGACAGGAACCTGAACCCCAGTTCGCACGCTTTTGCATAAGGGAACAATGGATCATCGATCGTATTGCTATGGTTAGGCTTTTGTCTTAAATTCTATCTTGTATTTGCGGATGCTTGCAAGGTGTTTAATCATAAGAGTGCACTCATCTTAGTCTAGAGAGTGTACTAGCATAGATCCACCCACTCAACACTTATCAACACATAACATAGTACCGATACGGAATATGGCGAAAGCACATGACTACCTCTCCCGTGTGTCCTCAAGAACGCTTTAGCCTATATAAGTTCAGTTGCTAGGCCTCTCCTTTGCTCAGAAAGGATTGGGCCACTTGTTACTCCTCAGTGCCTTTCTACTTTGTTCGATTTTACTTTCCTGTTGCTTATATCAAGAAAACCCCTAAAAAGTTATCTTTCAGTGCTTGCTGTAATTTCTTGCTCAGAATCGCTTATCAATACCTTCTGCTCCTCGTTGGGTTCGACACTCTTACTTATCGAAAACGCTGCACATGGCAATCCCTACTCACTCACATTGATATCTCTTGATGGGCATCTCCATATCCCATCGATACGCCTAGTTGATGTGAGACCATCTTCCTCTTTTTGTCTTCTCCACAACCACCACTCTATTCCACATAGTGCTATGTCCATGGCTCACACTCATATATCGCATGAAAGTTGAAAGAGTTTGAGAAATTAAAGTATGAAACAAGTGCTTGGCTGAAATCGGGGTTGTGCAGGATTGGAATATTTTGTGTGACGAAGATGAAGCATAGCCTAACTATAATGATTTTGTAGGGATGAACTTCTTTGGCCATGTTATTTTGAGAAGACATGATTGCTTTGTTAGTATGCTTGAAGTATTATTATTCTTATGTCAACATAGAATTTTATCTTGAATCTTTCGGATCTGAACATTCATGCCACAATAAAGAAATTACATTGAGAATTATGTTGGTTAGCATTACACATCAAAATTTCTGTTTTTATCATTTACCTACTCGAGGACGAGCAGGAATTAAGCTTGGGGATGCATGATACGTCCCCAACGTATCTATAATTTTTTATTATTCCATGCTATTATATATTCTGTTTTGGATGTTTAATGGGCTTTATTATACACTTTTATACTATTATTTTTGGGACTAACCTACTAACCCAAGGCCCAGAGCAAATTGTTGTTTTTTTGCCTATTTCAGTGTTTCGCATAAAAGGGATATCAAACGGAGTCCAAATGGAATGAAACCTTTGGGAGAGTTATTTTTGGAACCGTATCTTCACAGAAGACTTGGAGTACACGCGAGGGAACGAGAGAGGTGACCACGAGGGTCCAGGGCGCGCCCCCCACACTCATGGGCCCCCTCTGGCTCCCCCGGTGCCCTCCTTCCTCCTATATATATACATGTACCCTGAAAACATTGAGGCAACAGAGAAAACCTTAATTCCACCACCGCAACCTTCTGTTCCCGTGAGATCCCATCTTGGGGCCTATTCCGGAGCTCCACCGGAGGGGGGATCGATCACGGAGTGCTTCTACATCAACACCATAGCCTCACCAATGAGTTGTGAGTAGTTTACCACAAACATTCGGGTCCATAGTTATTAGCTAGATGGCTTCTTCTCTCTTTTTGGATCTCAATACAAAGTTCTCCTCGATCTTCGAGGAGATCTATTCGATGTAATCTTTTTGCGGTGTGTTTGTCGAGATCTGATGAATTGTGGGTTTATGATCAAGATTATCTATGAACAATATTTGATTCTTTTTTGAAATCTTTTATGTATGATTATAATATCCTTGCAAGTCTCTTCGAATTATTGGTTTGGTTTGGCCTACTAGATCTATAGTTCTTGCAATGGGTGAAGTGCTTGGCTTTGGGTTCAATCTTGCGGTGTCCTTTCCCAGTGACAGCATGGGCAGCAAGGCACGTATTGTATTGTTGCCATCGAGGATAAAAAGATGGGGTTTATATCATATTGCTTGAGTTTATCCCTCAACATCATGTCATCTTGCTTAAGGCGTTACTCTGTTATTATGAACTTAATTCTCTAGATGCATGCTGGATAGCGGTCGATGTGTGGAGTAATAGTAGTAGATGCAGAATCATTTCGGTCTACTTGTTACGGACGTGATGCCTATATATAATGATCATGCCTAAATATTCTCATAACTATGCGCTTTTCTATCAATTGCTCGACAATAATTTGTTCACCCACCATAGAATTATTCTTTCATGAGAGAAGCCACTAGTGAAACCTATGGCCCCCGGGTCTATCTTTATCATATTACTTTCCTTTCAACTAGCCTATTTCTGTTGCCGTAGCTTATTTGTTTTATTTACTTTCTGTTCTTATACCAAAAATACCAATAATATTCTTCTATCCTATCTATCAGATCTCACTTTCGTAAGTGATCGTGAAGGGATTGACCACCCCTTATCGCGTTGGTTGCGATTCTTTTTTGTTTGTGCAGGCGCGAGGGACTCGCGCGTGGTCTCCTACTGGATTGATACCTTGGTTCTCAAAAACTAAGGGAAATACTTACGCTACTATGCTACATCACCCTTTCCTCTTCGAGGGAATACAACGCAAGCTCGAGAAGTAGCACATATCATCTACGCATAGACCTGGCTCATGATGCCACTGTTGGGGAACGTAGTATTTCAAAAAATTCTACGATCACGCAAGATCTATCTAGGAGAAGCATAGCAACGAGCGGGAGAGTGTGTCCATGTACCCTCATAGACCAGAAGCGGAAGCGTTTAGTCAAGCGGTTGATGTAGTCGAACGTCTTCGCGATCCAACCGATCAAGCACCGAATGCACAGCACCTTCGCGATCTGCACACATACATCTCGGTGACGTCCCATGAACTCTTGATCCAGTTGAGGTCGAGGGAGAGTTCCGTCAGCAGGACGGCGTGGTGACGGTGATGATGAAGTTACCGGCACAGGGCTTCGCCTAAGCACTACGATGATATGACCGAGGTGTGTAACTGTGGAGGGGGGCACCGCACACGGCTAAGAAATCAACTTGTGTGTCTATGGGGTGCCCCCTCCCCACGTGTATAAAGGAGGGAGGGAGGAGGAGGCCGGCCCTAGGAGGGGGCGCCAAGGGAGTAGGATTCCTACTGCTAGTAGGAGTAGGTTTCCTCATTTCCTAGTCGAACTAGGAGAAGGGGGAAAGGAGGAGGAGGGGAGAAGGAAGGGAGAGGGGGGCCGCGCCCCAAACCCCTTGTCCAATTCGGACTGGGCTTGGGAGGTGCGCCACCTCCCGGCTGTTGCCTCTCCTTCCCACTAAGGCCCATTGATACGTCCCAAATGTATCTATAATTTATGCTTGCTCCATGCATGTTTTGGGTGATATTGCTATGCTTTTGATACACTTTCATACACTTTTGATCATATTTGGACTAACCTATTAACTCAGTGCACCCCAGTGCCAGTTTCTGTTTTCTGCTGTTTTTGTATTTCAGGTTTTCCCATTACTTAAATTGCCAGAAAAATTCCGGGAAAAATATATAAAAAATCAGTGCTCCAGAAGCTTCCATGTGCTAGAAGTGGGGCCAGAGGGGGGCCAGAGGGGCCCCAGGCGCCCTGATGGCGCGGCCCCACCCCTGGCCGCGCCGGGGGGCCTCCTGGGGAGCTCCCACCTCCTCTGGTGCCCTACTTGGCCTCCTATTTATTCTCCCGTCGCGAAAACCCTGATTCCAGAACCCTTTTCTCCAGAAGCAATTCCGATCTCCGCCGCCATCGCCACCAAGTTTCGGGGGACCAGAATTCCTGTGTCGGCATCCTGCCGGGACGGGGAAGTGCCCCCGGATTCATCTCCATCGGCGTTGCTTCCTCCCTCCATGATGCGGGAGTAGTTCCTCCTCGGGGCTGAGGTTTCTACCAGTAGCTATGTGGTCAATTCTCTCTCCCATGATGTGATATTCGTTGTGATCATAGGCTATGTTAATCTAGGGTGATCCCATGATATTTCCCCTTCCTCTATGTATTGGATTGATGTACTCACTTGTCTTTATCTAGTATAATCCCCGAGACCAAGGTGACAGCGGTCTATTGGACATGGATTAGAAGAATATTTTCATGAGTGATTTCCTCTTTTGTGTGTTGATTGAAGATTGAGAGTCTCTTGGTGCTTGTCTTTGACTATCCTTGAGATATGTTGTGTCGATTGTGGTACTCTCTTTGGATGGCCGCGGTGACATTGGGAAATCCATAGATTAAGAACTACGAACTTTGAGGTGTGCTTTTGTAGCCCTACATAATTCTCGTCCTCTCTTGACCACAAAGGAATGACCTCCGAGTGCGTCTCCATGGCATGTTTTATGGGAAATATCATGTGATTAGACTATGTTAATGTTGTTGGGAGTTGCCACTAGTGAAAGTATGAAGCCTAGGCCTTGTTTCCACCATTGCAATACCATTTGTGCTCACGTTTACCACTTGTTTGCTTGCTGCACTTTTTATTACAGATTTATATTACTTTGCTTTGCCACTCCTATCATCCATATTTTACCATCTCTTCACCGAACTAGTGCACCTATACAACTCCTAGTTGTATTACGTGTGTTGGGGACACAAGATACTTCTTGTATCTTAGTTGCAGGGTTGCTTGAGAGAGACCATCTTCAACCTCTACTTCCCTGAGTTCGATAAACCTTAGGTCATCCACTTGAGGGAAATTGCTGCTGTCCTACAAACCTCTGCGCTTGGAGGCCCAACATAGTCTACAAGAATAGAAGCGTGTGTAGACATCAAGCTATTTCTGGCGCCGTTGCCGGGGAAGTAAGTGTTTGAAGGTATATCTTTAGATATTGCAATTAAATCTTTTCGTTTCTTGTTTTTAGTTTCACTAGTTATGTTTATGGAAAACCGCACTCTTAGTTCGCTGCTTGGGGAAGGCAGCTTTACCACACCCGTGGTAGAGAAGTCTCCTCCACCTACTCAATGTATCCCGTTCCAAATACCACTTGGGATAATTGAAATAATTAGGAATGATTGTTATGATGGGACAGTCAATCCTAGTATTCATTTGTTGAAACTTATAGAACTTTGTGAGTTGTTTAAGATTTCAGGTTTGACAAGAGATGGAGTCGTGAGGAAATTATTTGCCTTGTCACTGAAAGGAAAAGCATTGGAATGGTATAGGCTACTAGATGACTCTCACCTGCTGGATTGGGAAGAGATCCAGTCTCTCTTTTACTCCAAGTTTTATCCTCTTCATGAAGTCCATGAGAATAGGAATTATGTTTATAATTTATGTCCTCATGACGGAGAGAGCATAGCTCAAGCTTGGGGGAGACTGAAAACGTTAATGCTAAAATGTCCTAACCATGGTCTCCCCAAAGATATGATTATTATTAATTTCTATGCGAGGCTCTCTCGACAGGATAAAGATTTGCTCGATGCTTCCTCTATGGGTTCTTTCACAAACAAAAAGATTGATGCTAAATGGGAACTCCTTGAAAGAATTCAACGCAACACTAAAGATTGGGAGATCGACAAAGGTAAAGAGTCAGGTATAATTTATGAGTATGATTGCATTAAGTCCTTTGTTGAAACTACAAGTTTTAATAAGTTTAGCGCTAAGTTTGGGCTTGATTCTCAACTCCTTGTTGATTTCCTCAAATCTTTTGCTTCACATATTAATATGTCTAAGGAGGATTGGATCAAGCATCATGAACTTTTTAAAGAGATTTGCAAAGAAAATGAAATTGTTCATGATGATTGCAACATGCATGATCCAATTCCTAAAAATGAAGTTCTATATAAGCATGTTAATTTTTGTGGAGTAGATAGACCTTGTGAAAGGCCTATGATTGAAGAAGAGAAGTATTGTAAGCAACATAAGCATGAAAGAACAATCACTTGGGTCAAAGATTTAAATGAAATTGCTAGAGAATTGTGTGACCTTTATCCTTTTACTTGTGAACTTTGTTGTATAGAGGGTCACTTTAATTTCCAATGCATGCACTTTCAAAACATAAATGTTAACCAGTTGTGTGATAACATGATCACCCCTGATCTTTATGATGAGCTTATGTTATTTTTGATGTGTGAAGAGTTATCAGAAAAGACTTCTTGGCTAGATGTTAATGCCATAGGAATAAAAAACACTTTGAAAAATTGCCATCTCTATTGTGTTGTTAATTGCCATAAAAATGATTACATAAGTAAGATTAGAAAGGAGGGAACTTTACCAAAGTATAAAAATGTCTCTTATATTTCTGCTAATAAAAAGGAGAGTTTCTCCCAAGTTTCCCCTATTGTTTCTAATGATAAACCAGGATATGTGGAGAAGCTTCATCTCCAACCACTCCCTCCTAAGGTGAAGAAGAAGAAAAAGAAGAGGAGGAGGAAGAGGAGCAAGAAGGAAGAAGAATGGGTATCAACCGGGCCTGAGCATATTCCTCCCATCAACTTTTATCCTAGCGGTTGTAAGTTTAAAGAAGAAGGTGAAGTTTATTGCCTTAATTATCATCTTGATGATACGTCCGTAGGTACTATTGAAGATGATTTTGATTATGATATGCATGTTACTTATTGTAATTGGGAAAATGATGATAATGCTATTTATGATCTTGAAAATCTTTTTGGTACCAACTCTGAAAGTGATGATATGGAAAGCTCTAAGCTTAGGGATGATAGGATTGCAAATCCTTTACCCACTAGTGATGTGATAATTGATAATTCTTTTGCTAGTAAGAATAAAGACAACATGTTTACAAATATAGTTGCTAGCAATGATAATGCTCTTCTCTACTATGATGATGTTATAACTCCAATCTATAGTGATTATAAAGGTACCTATGACATAAGGAGAAATTATCCTTATGAAACTTGTCATAATCATGGAGGGAATTACTCCCTTGTTGAACACCATCTTCCTAATACACAATTAATCTATAGTGTTCAAGTTGTTTATGATAGTCCTACTCCCACTATTACCAATGAGAAAGATTATGCTTATGTGGAGAGTAAGAGTACCTTTTTGCATGTGGATCATGGTAACAATGCTTTATGTGATGCTTATATTCTTGAGTTTATTCGTGATCCCACTGAAAATTATTATGAGAAGGGAACATATGCTTATAGATATTTCAACAATATCAAGTTCCCTCTCTTTATGTTGAAGGTTTTGAAGCTGCACTTGTTTTGTCTTCTATGCTTATTGCTTTGTGCTTCAATAAATTATTCTATTGCAATATTCCTATGCATAGGAAGCATTTTAGGCTTAAATGTGTTTGGTATTTGCTTCTTGATGCTCTCTTTTGTTCTTCAACTCTTATTCCTACGAGAGCATCATTAAAGTCTTAAGCCTATCTTTATGGCTATAAAGAAAGAGCTCTAGGGAGACAACCCTTGTTATCTTTGCTTTTAGTTTGTTCTTTCAGTTTTTAGTGGTCTTGATGTTTGTTACTACTGTAGCAACATCATTGTATCTTTATTTTTCAGCTTTGTGCCAATTTTAGCCTCTGATTGCAAGAAAGTTCAAAACTTGTGACATGCTGTCCAGAAAACAGATTTTGTCCTTGGGAAGAAAAAATTCGAATAAAATCACCAGATCATCTTTTTGATCTGAATTTTTTTGACAGCATGCTCTATACAATTGGCTTTCGAGCGTCCGTTCTGAGTTTTTTGATTTGAGTTCAGAAGTACCCCAAAAAAATTATTTACTACCTGCTGGTCTGTTTTTCACAGATTCTGCCCTGTTTTGCCTTTTCTTCGTTTTGCAGACCTTAAGCTTGCTTTTTCTTTGCAAAAACTTTTTGGCGATCTTGAGAAACAGTAGACCTTCAAGAATATCTTTGTTTCCAGTAGAGAAAAATTATTTTATTGTGGGTACTAACCTCTCTAATCAGATTATGATGAGTTATGTATGAAGGGAGTTTTCAAGTGTGCGAGGGAAGATGATAAAAGAAGATTCAGGAGTGTCAAACGCTCAAGCTTGGGGATGCCCCCATGCACCCCCAAGAAATATCCAAGGAGACTCAAGCATCTAAGCTTGGGGATGCCCCCATGCATCACCTTCTCCATCAACAATTATCAGTTCGTCCTTCGTTCCACTATATTTTTATCACTTCATGCGTTATGTGCTATGCTTGGAGCGTCTTTCTCTTTTCTTTTTAGTTTATTTAGTTTTACTTGCTGTTCTTAACAAGTTGGATCCTAGCCTTCATTGTTTGGGAGAGAAACACGCTCCACTCCACTGTAGAACACAACATAGGCTTGCATGTGTATCTTCTTGTGTGTGTTCTTTATCTTTTCATAGTTGCTGTCATGCTTAGCTCTTAGTTTTCATGCTTATCTTTTTAAGAGCTTTTGTTTAGGTTGTTGCTTATGGAACTCTCTTGAGTTATCATGCTAATCTTGTTAAGAGAGTTGGCTTCTGTGGCACTGGTTGATATGTCTATGATAAAAATGTTATGTGCATAATGGTGCTTAGTAGTTCATGTTTTCTTATGGTTAGTCTCAAATAGCTGGGGGTTCTTAATGTGTTATTGAAGTACCAGCATGATTTGTTTGCCTATGATGTGGTATGGTTTAGTGATATCTTCCTCCAAGAATTTATTTTGATTGACTTGGCATATGCTCACGCATATTTAAGACTGTAAAGAAAGTCTATCAAGACTTGATGATCTTTAATTTCTGAGTAGTAATATGACTTCCATGCCCGATTCAATGTTGCTTTGTCGCTCTGCATGATTATGGCCGTCATTGCTCTCTTAGTTGGTCGCTCCCAGTCTTTTGCTAGCCTTCACCTGTACTAAGTGGACTGACTGCTTGTGCATCCAAAATCCTTGAAACCAGTTATGCCATATGAGTCCACCATACCTTCCTATATATGGTATTTACTTGCCATTCCTAACGAAGACTTTCTTGTACCATCTCAAAATTATTCAAAAGCATTTCTCTTTTGTGCCTCTGCTTTAGCTCATGAGGAAATAGTAGGTAATTCATGATCTTCTTATGTTGGACAAATTTTACCCCGGGATTGCATTTCTAATCTGCAAACCCCTAATACGAGGAGGGACTGGCATGAGTGCGCCCAGCTCACAAAAGATAATAGCAACAAACAAACCCTTCTTCACGCTTTGTTCATGAGAAATCAGAAAACTCTGGCAGTGATAAACAAAGGAGATTAAGGGGATGTGATCGCCCCCGCGTGGGAGCCGTTCCTCGAAACTTGTCCAGCATAAGAAGTAATTGGGTTATCTGCTAGCATTCGTTGACGAATTATGCACCTCCCAAAAGCTTTTTATCTCTGTTTTTAAAACCACGAGCTCTGGTACTTGTTTAGTCTTTGCTTCCAGCCACGGGTTTTCAACCTTGCCATCAAAATCCACGGTTCGAGAGTCTCCACCTTCTTTCTTCAAAGCACCAACTATTGAGAGCATGATTGTCATTCTGAGTGTAATGTGCATTGTCCCAAAGTAACATTGTCTTCTGCATGATTGTGATATCGCTTATTCTGAAATCATTGTATCTAGTCGTCACTTAAACTTCGGAGGTGCTCCTGCATTTATGTTTTGCTTCACTAAAGGGGGCAAGCGAGGTGTCACTTTGTCATGTTTGCACACCATGCTCACTACAAATCTATTGGGTGTTTCAGTATCATATTGTAAACTTTCAGTTCTTTGTGATATTCTCATGAGGCAACTTAATTACTAAAGATTCATTATCTCAATAAGCATTTGTCATGTGATTGTGAAAGACTCTTTGGTAGCATGTCACCACAGAAATTGTGCTTGTTATCATTTACCTACTCGAGGACGAGCAGGAATTAAGCTTGGGGATGTTGATACGTCCCAAACGTATCTATAATTTCTGCTTGCTCCATGCATGTTTTGGGTGATATTGCTATGCTTTTGATACGCTTTCATACACTTTTGATCATATTTGGACTAACCTATTAACTCAGTGCACCCCAGTGCCAGTTTCTATTTTCTGCTGTTTTTGTATTTCAGGTTTTCCCATTACTTAAATTGCCAGAAAAATTCCGGGAAAAATATATAAAAAAATCAGCGCTCCAGAAGCTTCCACGTGCCAGAAGTGGGGCCGGATGGGGGCCAGAGGGGCCCCAGGCGCCCTGCGCGGCCCCATCCCTGGCCGCGCCGGGGGGCCGCCTGGGGGGCTCCCACCTCCTCTGGTGCCCTACTTGGCCTCCTATTTATTCTCCCGTTGCGAAAACCCTGATTCCAGAACCCTTTTCTCCAGAAGCAATTCCGATCTCCGCCACCATTGCCACCAAGTTTCGGGGGACCAGAATTCCTGTGCCGGCATCCTGCCAGGACGGGGAAGTGCCCCGGATTCATCTCCATCGACGTTGCTTCCTCCCTCCATGATGCGGGAGTAGTTCCTCCTCGGGGCTGAGGTTTCTACCAGTAGCTATGTGGTCAATTCTCTCTCCCATGATGTGGTCTTCGTTGTGATCATAGGCTATGTTAATCTAGGGTGATCCCATGATATTTCCCCTTCCTCTATGTATTGGATTGATGTACTCACTTGTCTTTATCTAGTATAATCCCCGAGACCAAGGTGACAGCGGTCTATTGGACATGGATTAGAAGAATATTTTCATGAGTGATTTCCTCTTTTGTGTGTTGATTGAAGATTGAGAGTCTCTTGGTTCTTGTCTTTGACTATCCTTGAGATATGTTGTGGTGATTGTGGTACTCTCTTTGGATGGCCGCGGTGACATTTGGAAATCCATAGATTGAGAACTACGAACTGTGAGGTGTGCTTTTGTAGCCCTACATAATTCTCGTCCTCTCTTGACCACAAAGGAATGACCTCCGAGTGCGTCTCCATTGCATGTTTTATGGGAAATATCATGTGATTAGACTATGTTAATGTTGTTGGGAGTTGCCACTAGTGAAAGTATGAAGCCTAGGCCTTGTTTCCACCATTGCAATACCATTTGTGCTCACGTTTACCACTTGTTTGCTTGCTGCACTTTTTATTACAGATTTATATTACTTTGCTTTGCCACTCCTATCATCCATATTTTACCATCTCTTCGCCGAACTAGTGCACCTATACAACTCCTAGTTGTATTAGGTGTGTTGGGGACACAAGAGACTTCTTGTATCTTAGTTGCAGGGTTGCTTGAGAGAGACCATCTTCAACCTCTACTTCCCTGAGTTCGATAAACCTTAGGTCATCCACTTGAGGGAAATTGCTGCTGTCCTACAAACCTCTGCGCTTGGAGGCCCAACATAGTCTACAAGAATAGAAGCGTGTGTAGACATCACCCATTAAGGCCCATTGAATCCCCGGACGAATTCCCGTAACTCCCCGGTACTCCGAAAAATACCCGAATCACTCGGAACCTTTCCGATATCCGAATATTGCCTTCCAATATATGAATCTTTACCTCTCGACCATTGATCTCATCTGTGACTCCGAACAAACTTCGGTCATCAAATCACATAACTCATAATACAAATCGTCATCGAACGTTAAGCGTGCGGACCCTACGGGTTTGAGAACTATGTAGACATGACCGAGACACATCTCCGGTCAATAATCAATGGCGGAACCTGGATGCTCATATTAGCTCCTACATATTCTACAAAGATATTTATCGGTCAAATCGCATAACAACATATGTTGTTCCCTTTGTCATCGGTATGTTACTTGCCCGAGATTCGTTCATCGATATCATCATACCTTGTTCAATATCGTTATCGGTAAGTCTCTTTACTTGTTCCGTAATACATCATCTCATGACTAACTCATTAGTCGTTTGCTTGCAAGGCTTATTACGATGTGTATTACCGAGAGGGCCCAGAGATACCTCTCCGACACTCGGAGTGACAAATCCTATTCTCGATCTATGCCAACACCACAAAAACTTTCGGAGACACCTATAGAGCATCTTTATAATCACCCAGTTACGTTGTGACGTTTGATAGCACACAAGGCGTTCCTCCGGTATTTGTGAGTTGCATAATCTCATAGTCATAGGAACATGTATAAGTCATGAAGAAAGCAGTAGCAGTAAAACTAAATGATCATAGTGCTAAGCTAACGGATGGGTCTCATCAAATGACAACACATGTCTATGATAGGAAACATAACCATCTTTGATCTACGAGCTAGTCAAGTAGAGGCATACTAGGGACACTCTGTTTTATCTATGTATTCACACATGTACTAACTTTTCGGTTAATACAATTCTAGCATGAATAATAAACATTTATCATGATATAAGGAAATATAAATAACAATTTTATTATTGCCTCTAGGGCATATTTCCTTCGAGTGGAGCTACGAGGGGCCCACGAGAGTGGGGGCGCGCCTACCCCCTGGGCGCGCCCTCCTGCCTCGTGGTCTCCTGGATTGCATTTGTTCCAAGAAAAATCCTCGCGAAGGTTTCGTTCCGTTTGGATTCCGTTTGATATTCCTTTTCTGCGAAACACTGAAATAGGCAAAAAAAATAGCAACTGGCACTGAGCCTCCGGTTAATAGGTTAGTCCCAAAAATAACATAAAAGTGTATATTAAAGCCCATTAAACATCCAAAACAGGTAATATAATAGCATGGAACAATCAAAAATTATAGATATGTTGGAGACGTATCACTGCCGCTGATCCGAGGGCTCGGGTCCATGGTTGTAGGCCATGGTCGACGGGAGCGGCGTGAAGAGCAACACGGGGTCGTCCATGGGCGTAAAGGTGGTCCCTTTTAGCTTGTTTATTCGGTTGGCGGTGACCGATGGCTCGGCGGGGCTTGGAGGCAACGAGATCTGGGATGTGGGGCCGGCGGCCCTGGAAGGTGGACTGCGCAGTCGGCTCTTCGGCGAGCGGCATTGCGGTGGTGGTGGCGTTTCTTCTTCACTGTGCGGGCATCGAGGAGCAAGGCGGCGGGGATCCTGGCGATGGCGTTGCTCCGACAGGGGAATCATCCAGATCATGGTGTGGAGGTCTGTTTGGGTGGCGGCAGACTTGGACCGTGGCACTTCAATGTGGCGTGAAAGTGTCTTCGGGCAAAAGCTCGGTGCCTCGGTGCCGACGGCGACGAAGCATGTGGGTGTCGTGTCCCTCTTGGGGCATCGTTGTGGTATCTCTCCCCGCGTCAGGGCTCCGGGTGAAAACCCTTGACCGTGTCTTCAGCCTCGACGGCGGCGGCCTTTATGTCATCACCCTCTTTGGGGCGTTGTTGTGGAGCGTTGGTGCCCTCTAGTTGTGTTTCTTTGACATCGGTGGGCGAGCTCGGATCCTATCTCAAAGCTCCTTCAGCTCTGGCTTGGGGCATTCCCGACATCTTCTATCCTTTACATGTGACGTGAAGGGCGTTGCTCTCGGTCCTTGTTGTTTGCAGGCAGGATCGGTGCTCCACGGTCCAGAACGAGAGGGCAGGGGTGCCCTCTCCAACGACAACTTGGTGTGTGTGTCGCATCAACGTCCGGTGATTTCTCGTGGAGGCGCGGCCTCTCTTCTAGTTAGTAGCCTCGTGTGTGTCTTGATGGAGTGTGGGCACTCTTGTAATCTTGTTTTATCTTTGATCTGCTTTGTAAGAGGTTTCCCCTCATTTTGTATCGGTTCGATCATGTTGCTTTGTATATAAAATGCGATGAAAGCCTTTCTGGAAAGTTGCTTGAGTAATGGTCACGCCAACATGAAAAGGAAGGCGCCATGGAATGGTCATTTTTAACTGATTTGAAACTAGTGAAGTCAAATATACTTCATCACACTACTATGTATCTCAGCAGCTTGTCTTTGACATCCAAGTCTGCCCATTTGATATACAAAAAGTAGTCTGCTGATCTGCTCTTAGTATTTCCCAACCAATATACTCAGAAGTCGTTTTCTGCTCAACTTGCAACCGAGCTAGCAACCGCCTGGCTGATAGACACATCCCACATGTTGCATGCGATCACGTGAAACTAGCCCTAATCAAGCACAACCACCACAAATGACATTCCACCATATCAAGAAAAACGCGGGCGACCACACGTTAAGTGTGGTAAAAGCAATCTCAAACACGGGAATTAAAAGCGCCGGGATGTTTCCTCACCACAGCCGTTGAAATTAACATGCCTCGATCATTCGCTGGTGGGTGGTGACCTAATACCTGCCGTACCGCGACGACCGTGCGCCAGTGACCTGACACGGCGGTACGGCGACGGACGCTCCTACGCGAACGCGTGCGCGCGCAATCCATCACCAAACGGCCAACTCTGACTAGTGACTGATGTATATCGTCAGGAGATCAGCCAGATAGTTGCAGCTGAGCTGCCGAACCGACCGATGGACCAATTACCGAATCATCCAAAAAATATTTGACTTCAGGTTCGATGTAGCACAAGACATTTTGGTGCGTAGGCTGAGTAGCATGTATTGATATGAGTAGATTTGGACGGCAGGTTCTGGTAAAATCTTAAAGACATTCTGTAGAGCAAACTAAGCAAACAATTAGAGCTTGAAATGTATCACTGACCATATCATGTGATCACTCATGTTTTCTCAATATTCCAAACTAATTTAACCACACTTTTTTTTTTGCGGGGAAATTTAACCACACATAACTAGAGATGGATAGGCAGAGATTCGATCACACACAAAGCAAACAACCACCGAGATGCAGGTGACCTACCAGGCCACCAAGGCAGCAAAAATTCAGTCAAATCTCTACCAGTGTCTACCTCAAACATGCATGGATCTATACCCGCCACATGTAGGTGTAGCATTTTTGGCTATAAATACCAGCCTTCTTCTATCACCCAGCCATCACAGCAAGAAGTTGCCTCTCGCTGATCGATACACATAGACAAGAGCACTATGCTACGCAGGAGCACCATGTCCTCCTCCCTGATCTTCCTCGTGGCGCTGCTGCTCTCATGCAGCTCCATGAGCAGCGCAGCACGGCACCTAGAGGAGGCCGTGCCCAAGAAAGAGTATCCACCACATCCGATCACCCCGGAGCTGCCAAAGCCGGAACTCCCGCCGCACCCTGCCATGCCCGAGCTGCCGAAGCCTGAACTACCGCACCCTCTCGTTCCCGAAGTGCCACACCCCGTGGTGCCGGAGACACCAAAGGAGCCTGAAGTGCCGCACCCCATGGTGCCAGAGGTGCCAAAGCACGAGCTGCCGCCGCACCCTGCTATGCCCGAGCTCCCGAAGCCTGAACCGCATTCGGCTGTGCCACGGACGCCAAAGGAGCCTGAAGTGCCACACCCTGTGGTGCCCGAGGAGTCAACACACGAGCCACTGCCGCACCCTGCTATGCCCGAGCTCCCGAAACCTGAACTACCTCATCCGGCTGTGCCACAGACGCCAAAGGAGCCTGAAGTACCACACCCCATGGTGCCCGAGGTGCCAAAGCACGAATTGCCGTCGCACCCTTCTATGCCCGAGCTTCCGAAGCCTGAACTACCACATCCGGTTGTGCCTGAGGTGCCAAAGAAGCCAGAAGTGCCACACCTCATCGTACCGGAGGTGCCCAAGGAGCACGAGCTGCCGCACCCTGCCATGCCAGAGTTGCCGAAGCCTGAAATGACACATCATGCCGTGCCAGAGGTACCAGAGGAGCCCCATGTGCCACACCCTGAGGTACCGGAAGTGCCAAAGATGCCTGAGTTGCCACACCCTGCTCCGCCAGAGGTCCCGAAGCACGAAATGCCGTCGCTCCCCAAAGCCGAGCTGCCCCCGAAGCCCGAGTTCCATTTTCCGGAGCCAGAGGCCAAGCCATGATGGGACTAGCTGCATCCGCAGTGCCGTTATCTAAGTATTATTAAACTATATAATATATGTGTGTGTATTGTTTTAATATATACTCCCTCCGTCCCAAAAATTTTGTCTTCGATTTGTCTAAATACGAATGTATCTAGTCATGTTTTAGTGTTAGATACTTCCTTATCTAGACAAATCTAAGACAAAAAATTTGGGACGGAGGAAGTACTATACATGTGCCTGCGTGCGTGGTACATGTCGTTTAGAGCATACGCTCTAGTTCCAGACGGCAGCGTTATGTTTGAGTAGTGTTGCATGGTGCAGCTGCCCAATTCCTTCCCTGCTTCCCTTTACGTACATGCAGATGTATATGATATATATGTACATGAATAATTATGTTTTCGTGTTTGGAGTATTTATATTGGTTCACATTTGCGTTTGGATTGGTTACATATTTGCATCAGTAAAGAGTTCTTATGTTTTGGCTACATTTTGCGCTTCGCACAATTTTTTTTGCGGAAAATTAATTTCTTTGTCATTTGTATTAATAGTATAGAAGGCCTGAAAGCCCACGTTTGATCGGAAGCATAATAAGATATAACAGCTCGAAGGGACGCATCTCTTTAGCCATACAGAATCAATTGGTTATGTATTTTCTTTTTTCTCAATTTTCACGCTCCGACGATATTAGTTGAGGCGAGAAATATTGGGTGTAATGCAAGTTCTAATTTCATTAAAGGAACAAAAGAATAGGATTTGTGTAACACAATATGTAGTTATGCCAACATAATAAATAAAACAAAATCCCCATTACAGATAGTTACTCCCTCTGTTCCAAAATAATTGAACTTCTAGATTTGTAAATCCAAAGTATTATAGTTTGACCAAGTATACCGAAAAATATGTTACTATCTAGATTAATATCAAATACAACATATAGGATGGGAATATATTTTGTGACCAATATAATGCAACTAGTTTGGTGTTGTAGATGTTAATATATTTGTCTCTAAACTTGGTCACACTTGAAACCTCAAAAAAATGGAATGGAGGGAGTATAGAAAAATATATTTTCACCAAGCTGATGAACAAAAAATGTTCTAATTTGTGTCTAAACAATAAGATGTGCGAATGAAGTTAGTGACCATCTTTGACTATATATTTCCATTGTTATATATGTTGAATAGATTGAAAGTTATTTATTTCGGGGAAATTCTTATTGTTGTATGGGGAGTAAAAGCGGCTCCGAAATAGCAATAAGTACTCCCTCTGTAACATAATATTTGTCTTTCTAGCAGTTCAAATTAAGCTGCTAGAAAGACAAATATTATGGTACAGAGGGAGTATATGATAAAATGAGAATGAATTAACAACATATAGTTGCATAGCTTTGGTGAACATACTTTTTCCTAAGAAAAGGCCATGCATGCATTCACCGCCTGGGGTATCCAAGTGTATTATTACTAGCTGGTACCTGAAGATCGAAGTTAGCTTAAGTTGCTTGAGGAATGGTCACGCCAACATGAAAAAGGCGTCATGGAATTAATGGTCACCTTCAACTCTCGGAACTACGCAGCGAAGTCAAATGTACTTGCGTCACAGATGACTGTTTATCTCAGCAGCTTGTCCTTGACATGCAAGTCTTCGGTGCATCGTCTCCTGATGGCGTGGGCGCGTGGCGCGGCCGGTGACCTGCATCACGCACGGGGGCGGTCGACGCTCCTACGCGACAGCGTGGACGCGCGATTCGTCCACCAAGCGCTGAGCCCCTGGCGGGGTGTCGGGTAGGTGGACGACCTGCTTCCATCAGGAGGTGGACCGGCCGGATCGATCAGGTAGCCTCGGCGAACCACACGCAGCCGATCGTCTAGCGCAGTAGAAGGATAGCGAAAACGACCGGAACCTGCTACCCAGAGCAGCTGAGCTGCCGATGGATCGAGATCGGCGATTGACCCCAGGAGAAGTTGCATTTTGGTGTGCAGGTTGCGACGTAAGCTAGGTACTGTACTGCTGTCAAATGACCGTCCAGCGGAGGTTTCGTGTCTGAATCCGACTTCTTTGTATGCTTTGTAGATGTTTCTTCTCACACAACAACTGACAAACAAGTGTTTTTAAAATCACCGCTAAGAATCCTCTCTTCTAAACATGAAACATGATATTTGTGCAAGTATATATACAAACGATGGAAATATTGCAGTATTATTTCTACTCCCTGCGTTATGCGCAAGCCTAATAGCACCGATGTGTAGCAAACGACATGTCCTTAGTGTTAGCCTTCTTTCTGAATTTAGAGAGGAAAAAGAGCAGATGCCCACCATAAATCGACAAACATCACCCCTAAACTTCAAAGCTGGTTAATGGATCCCCTGAAGTTTAGAAAACCTTACAAATCAGCCTTGAAATCCATTTTAAGTGGCCTGGATAGGTGATAGACTGACTATAAACATCAAGTTTGGCTAAATTTGCTCACCAATCAACTACCGGCCAGCTGACAAGACAGTCAAGATCAAGGCCCATTAAGCACCAAGACAAATTACACGTATCATCCTGTGGATTTTACGACCTGTCTAAAACCTCGAATGTCTACGCTCACAATGTTAACGTTTCTCAGGTGTTGCATCCTACATTTCTTTTTTCAGACATTTGGACTGCTTCATCCACTCACGGCACTCCTCCGCGGTACCTTTGGGATGCGCAAGCTGCCACTTCACTAGCCTTTCTTTCTGAAAGAAAATGGAAAAGAAAATTGCCTTAAGAATGTCTGACAACTAGAACAATGTGATCACTTACAAAGGGAATGGAAGCATCAAATGTGTACCCATTCTTTAATTAAGGGACCTTTTCCGATGTCCAAAACTCCCATAATGTGGTTCCCATCGAGCAGCGGTTTGATCTTCTTCCATACACCTTCAAGATCTGAAGAACCAAATGATTAAGGTATAAATCAAGACAGCAAACCAGAACTTCAGACTAGTACTGACTGACTCAGTCAGTACTTTACCGAAAACTATTCGGCATCATCAGGTAGGAAACTGAAAATAATTCTGCATCATCAGGCTAAGTTCTTTACCGAGGTTGGTTATTAAACGCTCAACTCTGATGTAAATCTCTTTTCTTCTATTTAGCTCATCCTGCTGGCTGAAGGAACCATTAGCACTGCCGACCTCTGGATATGACAGAGTGGATATCAACAGCGCCAGACGCCAAAGGTACTTTATTCCAAGGAGTGGAAGTCCTGAAATGCTTACACTGTCACACAATTTTGGTCTAGCAACAGAAAACGAATAAGAATGTCATGAAAGAAGAGATCCAAATGAAGCATCAGCAGCAACTATTCCAATATTCTAAAAGTTTGACAAAATATATCTAACGATCAAATCAAGCAATTGATATCACAGACATGGGGTTATAGAGAACCCGACAATATAAAGAACGTTCCAAATTTGAAAATAAGCATGTCCAGCACTGACCTGCCAAAACACGTGCTACCATGTCTGTTGGTATCTCAAGATATTCGTCATTCGGGTTCTCTTTGACAGTTTCCAGATTTCCGTTTGACTCGAGGAAATTAATTAAATCAGCAAACTTGTCACTTGCAGCATGTATTTGAACAATCTTTAAAACAGAAATAAAAAATCATGAAAAGTTATAAACCCAAGACGTACAATATGCAGAAACAAATGATGTTGGAGGCTGCTCAGGAAACTATACCGTTTCAGCGTCAGATCTAGAACCTTCAAACTTTAGAGAGTTCCGAATAATATAGCGAACAACGAGCTCCTGCAAATGATGCAACAAAGTTGTTAATGTATTTGCTTAAAAATCGACAAAATATGAAGCACCTAATATCCAGCTTCAGCTTACTTAAAGAAGAACTGGCCAAGTCTTTTCTAGACAACAATTCAACAGAATTTAAGTACTGCCTCTGTTCACTAATGTAAGACGTTTTGGCAAAACGTCTTATATGTAGGAACAGAGGGTGTACATAATAAAAGAAAATTTTCCTGTTTTAACAGACAAGACTTTTTAATCAAAAAAGGGTGAAGATGATGCAATAGTAGTATCTAATATTCGTACTAAGAATAATATGACTTTGATGAGCCGAGACTGCTCTCTCCAATCATTCTACTCGCAAGCAAGTTCTAACTTGCCTCCTTAGTTACTGTTTTCATTGAAATAAGTTTGGAGGATGCATGAGTTAGATGTTACCTTTTTCGATTTTTCCGTGTACAGCATATTTCGAACTGGAGTAAATAGTGCACTATACATGCAAAGCCTTCTCTGTTCATCCTAAACAGCATAACAAATCTTAGTTAGTGTTACGAAAATAAAAGAAAATTGATTGGAGGTAAACAAATAATACTGGAATTATCATTATCACTTTTTTTGACAAGAAAACAGTAGGAGAGGCTCCTACTGCTGTATTATACTCCCTCCGTTCACAAATATAAGATGCTTGGACTTTTTTCTGAATCGGATGTATATAAACACGTTTTAGTGTGTTTGTTCACTCGTTTCAGTCTATATGTAGTCCATATTGAAATATTCAAAACATTTTATATTTGTCAACGGAGGGAGTACTATATTAGAGGGGGAAATTTACATGTAATTTACAAGTCCATAAGGCCAATGCAACATACAACCAAATTACAACGATCTGAGCATGAGTTTAATAGATGATACTATGTCCTTTTGGACTCCATAAAGAAGACACTCAAAAATCTGCTCACAACCTTCTCAACCAGGTTCGGAATGACAATATTATGTGTAATCATCTATAAGATTTACTGAATTGATAAGCTGATTTTTCTTTTGAGGAAATTGATGAACAGATATTAGAACAATGGAGAAGCTTTACTTGGTAGTACCAACCATGATTTCAATCAGGTGCAAAACTAAATGTATATGCCCTAAGTTTTTGTTACGAAAACGAATCCCACACAGTTTACAGATAAGAATAAGGGTAATGTTGGTTACATTCTCGACTCTGCTCAAAATGTTACACCCTTGACTATAAGCATTTTAAAACCATCACTGAAAAGTATTTTAACCCAAGCATGGGAGATAGAATAAAGAAAAATAAAACATGTATAAATCATGTCAGAGTACCATATTACACGGTGTATCCTTAACAAGACATGCTGAAAATCTCAGACCTGCGACATGGAACCAGAACCACCTCTGAAAACAGAGCAGCCAATTGATTGTACAAGATTCCATGCTGCTTCAATATGTGAAACACATAGCCTGCGTCAACAGAAGATACGAGAAGAGACTGAGTTGAAGTAAATATGCCAATGAAAATAAACACACCAGTGAGCACTGGTGGTGTAAAACTCTACGAGTAGAGAAGTCCAAAGTGTAATTTTGTCAGACATTGTTGCATATACTGAAAACATAGAATAATTACATATTAGAACATGGAGATACCAATCATGTTTGTCGAGAACTGGAGGAACTGTTTTCTCAGGAAATGCAAAAACAACGTAAAATAATCCCAAATCACAGATATGGCACATTGCATCAACCGGATATTTGTCTGACATCATGTGGTCAACCTGCACAATGTACACTTAGATAAAAATGGTGACCTAGGGTCTTTCATGATATTAAAAGATAAAAGAAAGTAACAACGAAACATGGCCTGGCAAAAAGAAGTGTAGAAATCAAACCTCCTGACCAATACGTTCTCTGCTAATCTTGCTACCAAGATTCAACTTCACTTTTTCATCAGAAGCAGCTTCTTTTAAATTTTCAGCTAATGTAAAGCTGAATCTAGCAGCTGTCAGAGATAAATATTGGCACATACAACGAAAATTAATGTTCCAAGTCACTGTCCAACTATTTAATTGACTAGAGAGGCTATGAGTTGACTACTTATGAACACACATATAAGATTTTGACTTACAAACATGAGAAACATTTTTACTTCTTTTCATGTCATATGTTGTTCAATATTAGTAAATCAATTTATACACCTGTTATGACCGGCTTGGTCTATAGCCGGCAGAGGCCCACCGGGCGTTAGTATTAAGGGCTTGGCCCACAAGTTATCTTAGGCAAATCGTGTTAGGAAAGTTATCTTATGTTAGGAAAGTTATCTTAGACTCGAGTTATAAATACTAGTTGTAAGACATCAATTGTCAAGCAATAAAGATATTACCATCTTCTGTTGCCCGGCTCCCCAAGGAGCCGGAACCCTAGCCGCCGCCGCACCTAACCCTAGCCGCGATGGCGCCCTCTCGCCGGCGCGCCCGCTCCAGCCCTCGCTCCCCTCCTCCTTGCCCATACAACCTACGCCGGAGGCCCGGTAGGAACCCTAGTCCTACCAATTTGGTATCAGAGCCCTACACGCCGACACATGTCTGCCCCCGCCTCTTCTACTTGGAGACGGTCGACTACACCGAGGCCGACGAGACGACCGACGCACCACCGCCTTCCGCGGCATCTAAGGACACGGCCGCCGATTCCACGGCGACGGCATGCGACGTCTCTCTCCACGCCCTAGCTGGCATCCGTGGCGAGCGGACCATGTTGCTACCGGTGACGATCCATGGCGAGCAGCTGGTGGCCTTGCTGGATTCGGGCTCCACTCATAACTTTCTGCCCGAGGCAACCATGCGTCGTCTAGCTCTCCCGACGACGGGCGGGGAGCGCCTTCGGATCATGGTGGCCAACGGTGACCGCCTCCAGTGTCATGGACTCGCCCGCAACGTTCCCATCACCATCGGGGGCGAAAACTTTTCCATTACATGTGCAGGCATCGACCTCGGCTGCTTCGACTTCATCCTCGGCGTGGACTTTCTCCGGACCCTCGGGCCCATCT
This sequence comes from Secale cereale, assembly GCA_902687465.1. Lineage (NCBI taxonomy): Eukaryota > Viridiplantae > Streptophyta > Magnoliopsida > Poales > Poaceae > Secale > Secale cereale. Next base: position 173,377,022 of record LR738710.1, read on the forward strand.
TGTGGGATTTCGACGCGCTCACGATGACATTCTGGCGGCTGGGCCGCCAAATCCGGTGGGATGGTATTGGGGGCGCTACGGCCACCGTGCCACATCTTCAGCTGGCCGCCGCATCCTCCGAGGCCGAGCACCCTCTGCTGGATCCACTTCTGCAGCAGCATAGCGACCTCTTCGACGAGCCCCGGGGACTCCCACCTGCTCGGGTGTACGACCATCGCATCCATCTTGTGCCGGGCTCCACTCCCGTGGCGGTTCGGCCCTACCGCTACCCTCAGCTACAGAAGGATGAGTTGGAGAGACAGTGTGCCCTGATGCTCGCTGCGGGCATCATCCGGATCTCGACGTCACCCTTCTCCGCGCCGGTGCTCCTAGTACGCAAGACGGACGGCACGTGGCGCTTCTGCATCGACTACCGCGGCCTGAACGCGCTCACGCTCAAGGACAAGTTCCCTATACCGGTGGTCGACGAGCTCTTGGATGAGCTTCATGGGGCGCGCTTCTTCACCAAACTCGATCTCCGGTCAGGCTATCACCAGGTGCGGATGCATCCGGACGACATCGCCAAGACGGCGTTTCGCACCCACCATGGCCACTTCGAGTTCTTGGTGATGCCTTTCGGCCTCGCCAATGCCCCGGCGACCTTCCAGGCCCTGATGAACGACGTTCTGCGACCCTACTTACGGCGGTTTGTGCTTGTTTCCTTTGATGATATTCTGATCTTCAGCGCCACCTGGGCCGAGCACCTCCAGCACGTCGCCATCGTCTTCAACGAGCTTCGGGCGCACGACCTCCACCTTAAGCGCTCGAAGTGCTCGTTCGGGACACCTACCGTCGCCTACCTCGGCCATGTCATCTCGGCCGACGGGGTGGCAATGGACGCCGACAAGGTGGCCGCTGTCTCCGCCTGGCCGACGCCTCACTCGCCGCGGGCCCTCCGCGGGTTCCTCGGTCTCGCCGGATACTACCGGAAATTTATCCGGGAGTTCGGGCTCATCGCGGCACCTCTCACGCGGCTGCTACGCCGCGATGCTTTCGCCTGGGACGACGAGGCGACAGAGGCGTTCGAGGCCCTCAAAGGGGCCCTCACGACGGGTCCCGTCCTTCAGATGCCTGACTTCGACCGCCCGTTCGTGGTGGACTGTGACACTTCGGGCGCGGGCTTCGGCGCCGTGCTTCATCAGGGCGAGGTGCCCCTTGCTTTCTTCAGCCGGCCTTTTGCTCCGCGCCATCTTAAGCTGGCTGCGTACGAGCGGGAGCTCATTGGCCTGGTGCAGGCCGTACGCCATTGGCGGCCGTACTTGTGGGGACGGGTCTTCCACATTCGCACGGATCACTACAGCCTGAAGTTCTTACTGGACCAACGGTTGTCGACTGTGTCGCAGCACCAGTGGATCAGCAAGCTCTTCGGCTTCGACTTCTCCGTCGAGTATCGTCCGGGCCGCCTTAACACCGTGGCCGACGCGCTGTCCCGTCGCGACTCCGATCTCGCTCCTTCCACCGATGAGTCCGCTGGGGCGTCCCTGTGCATCCGCTCCGGGCCGACGTTCGGCCTCTTTGCCGACATTCGCCGCGCGACAGCAACGGCCGACGACGCCGTTCTTCTCCAGCAGCAGCTCACGGCCAGCGACCTGGAGGAGCCCTGGCGCTTCGCTGACGGACTGCTTCTCCATGGGCGCCGGATCTTTGTTCCGGCGCATGATGATCTTCGTCACCAGGTGTTACAGCTCGCCCACTCGGCGGGTCATGAGGGTGTGCAGAAAACCCTCCATCGTCTTCGCGCTGACTTCTACATCCCCGGCGATCGCGCACTGGTCCGCGACTGGGTTCGGTCTTGCCATATATGCCAGCGCAACAAGACGGAGACCCTGAGACCGGCTGGGTTACTTCAGCCCTTGGAGGTGTCGTCTCAGGTCTGGGCGGATATTTCCATGGACTTCATCGAGGGCCTCCCCAAGGTGGGCGGCAAGTCGGTCATCCTCACGGTGGTCGACCGCTTTTCGAAGTACGCCCACTTCATCGCGCTCGGCCATCCGTACACCGCGGCGTCTGTGGCCCGGGCCTTCTTCGACAGCATCGTTCGCCTACACGGGTTCCCAGCATCGATCGTCAGTGATCGGGACCCGGTGTTCACGGGACATGTCTGGCGCGACCTCTTCAGGATGGCGGGCGTCCAGCTCCGCTTGAGTACGGCATTTCATCCTCAGACGGATTGTGTGACAGGTGATCGACCTCGAGCTTGGGTGGACTGGCTCTCTTGGGCGGAGTATTGCTACAACACCTCCTATCACTCCGCCCTTCGTGCTACGCCGTTTGAGGTGGTCTATGGGCGACCACCCCCGCCTATCCTTCCGGTGGACCCGGAGACAGCTCGGACGGAGGTTGCGGGTGACCTTATCCGCACCCGTGACGAGATGCTTGCTGAGGTCCGTCAGCGTCTCCTTCAGGCCCAACAGCTGGCCAAGCACTACTACGACGACCACCATCGCGAGGCAGAATTCGCCGTGGGTGATTGGGTGTGGCTGCGTCTTCTCCACCGCTCTACGCAGTCACTCGACCCACGTGCGAAGCGGAAGCTCGGCCCTTCCCTATCTTGGAGCGCATTGGGAAGGTGGCCTATCGTCTTCAGCTGCCAGACCGCGCTCGTATCCACGACGTTTTCCATGTAGGGCTGCTCAAGCCTTTCCGTGGCGAGCCACCAGCGACCCCTCCGGCACTTCCTCCAATCGCCGATGGTCGCATTCTTCCGGAACCAGCCAAGGTGTTGCAGGCACAACTTCGACGTGGCGTTTGGTTCGTCCTCATTCAGTGGGCGGGCCTTCCAGAGGAGGAGGCTACGTGGGAGCAGCGTGAGGAATTCCGTCAACATTATCCAGACTTTCAGCTCGAGGACGAGCTGTTTGCGCAGGCGGGGAGAGATGTTATGACCGACTTGGTCTATAGCCGGCAGAGGCCCACCGGGCGTTAGTATTAAGGGCTTGGCCCACAAGTTATCTTAGGCAAATCGTGTTAGGAAAGTTATCTTATGTTAGGAAAGTTATCTTAGACTCGAGTTATAAATACTAGTTGTAAGACATCAATTGAGATCAAGCAATAAATATATTATCATCTTCTGTTGCCCGGCTCCCCAAGGAGCCGGAACCCTAGCCGCCACCGCACCTAACCCTAGCCGCGACGGCGCCCTCTCGCCGGCGCGCCTGCTCCAGCCCTCGCTCCCCTCCTCCTGGCACATACAACCTACGCCGGAGGCCCGGTAGGAACCCTAGTCCTACCAACACCTCTGTAATCTTAATGGTTGAGATAGTAGCATCATAAAATTAAAGGATAAAACTATAGCAAGAGTTATTGGAGATCAGGTATGTGATGTTTGAATATACCAAATCGGATTGCTCGAAGAACCCTCAGGGGATCATCTAGGAATGTAAATTTGGCTGGTAAAGGAGTAACAATAAGGCCTTTCTTCAGATCTTCAAGACCTTAGAGTATAGGATCGATCAATTATGGTTACATAGAAGACGTATTTTAAACTGGTCAAATGAGTTTACAAACGTGTAATAACAGCTAAACTCACCTCTTCCAGTTAAATCTTCCACCGATTTCGTGTTGATATTATAGAATAAGCTGCCAAAATTCAAAATTCAGAGAGGACAAAATAGATTCTAGATTAAAAAATAAACATTGTAGCAATGAAAGCATAAATCTAAATACCCCAAAAAATCATTTGGGAATGAAAACTGTATTACCTATTAATTGTCAGGTCCCTGCGGAATGCATCTTCTTCAGGCGTACCATCCTCCTGCACGTCAACAAGTATGACATACCAGTAAACTAGTAAATTGGTGCACAAGGTCAGCAAAATGAGTATGCAAAGCAATTATAAGTGCATGTGCATACCACAGTGGGAATACGACTGCTTTCAGCATATTTTTCGGACCTCAAGTTGACAAAATCAATCGAGATGTCAGAGATGTCAGATAGACGTATCCTTGCGGTTTCCAAGTGCTTAGATTGGCTGGGATTGCTGAAGGAAACTATAAAATGTCACAAGTTCCGGATAAAAGGCATTTAAATTACTGCATATGTTAATGTGACAAAGTATGGTACACTTAGGAGTTAGGAACATGTATATACCACTCTGCTTGGATAAAAGGTGACCTATCCTATGGTACACTTATGAACATATAGAGCACTCGGCTTGGATAAAAAGTGACACTCCCTGCCTCTGTTTAAACTCAACTCAAACAAAATTGAAATGCACAGAAGTGTAAAGGCTATAAATCTCAAAGAAGTGGCAAAATGATATCAGCATTGACAATAATACAGTACTAATCAGAATTAGCATAATAAAGATTACATACCATGGGATAATAACAGGTTTTTTCTGCTCCCGACCGATAACCTTCTCGTGGTACTCAGTTATTTTCTCACAGAATTCTTTGCCGGTCATGTTATCAAGCGCGATGTCAATGTCAGCAGAGTCTTTCCCCAATAGCTGCCAAGAATATGCCAAAGCAAGGGTTTAAGTCAAGAATATGCAATTTTCATGGATTTCACTACTTGATCATTAAACCATTCCTCCTTTTTCTGAAAACTAAAAATGACCCCTTAAACCCCAGTACATAAACCCTAGAGAATATATATAAAGGACCTACATCTGCGCATCATCCAACGATTTTTCTGAACACAGATATCAAAACCTGCAGAGATCACACCATAAACGACCCTATTTGTAGACTAAAGACAGCTACGTTTCTAATTTCCATACTTTTGCTGCACGGCAAGAAAGAGGCACTGGTCACCTTGTCTCTGACCCATCCGCCGGCGACGCGGAGCTGGGTGCCGAGACCTTGGTGGTGGACAACGTCCAGAAGGCGCCCGAAAATCCGCTGCTCCAGCTCTGTGGGCACTATGCTCTGCAGCTGCGCCCCCACCGCCATGCCGGCTGGAGACACTTCTCCGAAGGCGGAGAGGGGAGAGCAAAAGGAGCAGGCGAAGAGATCTGCAGGGGTTGGCCTCCCGGTTGTTAGGATTAGAAATACGTAGTATAATCCGGGATGTGCAATCCGTCCGTGTACCCAATATCAAACACCTGTAAACTTTTAGAAATGGACGATGCGATCAGGCCATTAGTCAACCCACCGAAGACGATCGGACCCCTCCGGCGCCGTGTGGCAGCACCGTGCGGTTCGTCGGCGCGAGCGTCGTGTTTTCCTAACTGGCGGCCGCCGCGAACAGCGGGTTGCGGGCCGGTGATATGTATCGCTTTTTTTTCGCTTAACGCGATACTTATGGATCGATCGCTCTCGCTGGAGTGGACTGGGCCGGCCCGTTAGTCCGATCACCTAGGTAGCGTAGGTACAATCTGTGGCTTTTCCGTTCCGTTTTTTCCCACTGCGTCGAAAAACCCAAATGTGCTCAAAAAAGAAAAAGAAAAATAGTGAATTCAAAAGATTTATTGCATTCAAAATCGTTGTACGAATTCGAAACAGCATCCGTGAGTTTGACAGAAAAGTTCAATAATTCCAGGAACGTCACAAATTTGAAAAAATGTTCGTGGATTTGACAAAAAAAAGATAATTTTGAAGAAGTTTACAAATTTAAAGAAATAATTTGTGAAATTTGAAAAATGATAGTGATTTCTAAAAGTGTTTACGAATTTTTAAAAATGTTTATGCGCTTTAAAAAATCATTAATAAAAGAATCGGGAATATAAAAAATATTTGCGGACTTGAGAAATATACAAGAATTTAACAAGTGTTTGCGAATATGAAAAATCATGAATTTCAAAAACATACACGAATGTGAAACATTTTTACTTATTCAAAAAATGATTATGAATTTAAAATTCTGTGTCTGTTTGTCTGTATATTTCTAAAAACTCGCAACATTGAAAATAAATTCAGGGATTTGAATACTGTTTGCAAATTTAAAATAAATTCTTAAATTTTACAATTGTTATCAAAAAATTAAAAAGTGTGAATTAAAAAAATTCAAAAAATCAGATACATATAAAATGTTCATGGAGTTTGAAAAATATTAGCAGATTTAAAAAGGACTATATATTCTAAAAATGTCCGCGGATGGAAAAAATGTTATTTTTTGGGTCAAAACCAGTCAAACATAGGGATGAACCTGATATGACTAGAGACTGGTTGATTTTTGTCCCGTTTTGAAAGTTTGAGGTTATATTATAAGTATACGGGTTTAAAATTTGGGTTGTTTCTTATACTTTTGAAAATTGAGACAATTGAGGATTGTAATATGGATTTCTCCCTAAAAAATAAGTATGTTAGATTGGACATGGATCGCGCACACGCGAGACTGTTGCCTGCCGAGGAGTCGCCACCGACGACGACCGTCATGGCCAACCAGTATGTGCTCACGGGAGACCTCCTCCTGACGGCCAAGTGGCTCGGCGACGCCGTGTACGTATAGGTGTCTTCTCCTCCTGGACTGTACATGAGGAGTCTCGCCCACTCACTGTGCGAACTTATGGGTGATCTTCACCGCGGGGACGACAGCCCAACACTGGGAGGATGATCTTCACCGCTGGCTAGAGAGCCTTCCTCCACCGATGCCGTGTGGTTACCCGCAATCTACACATCAAGGTCGCACATGAACCGGGACTGGGCCACCCACTGGACGGATGCGGCATGGAGCCAATGGAGAACCTAGCCGAATTAGGGCTCTGGGCTCCACGAAAAGGAATAATTTCTTATTGATACGATTAGTCTGTCATAAGTCCTAGCCGAATTAGGGGCTCTGGGCTCCACGAAAAGGAAGAATTTCTTATTGATACGAGTAGTCTATCATAAGTCAGGATTTATAAAATTGTTGTAAAAAGTACGGCTCAATTTAATTAGACATCAACTTTCAAGAAACGTGTGACACTCACAAGTTTAATTTTTTTTTTTTTTGAGGTTACTCACAAGTTTAATTGAGAAGATGAAAGACTGCACCCGCAGAGAGAGAAATGTGAAAGACTGAACTCTCGACCATATAAATGTAGATAATAACTCTTTTATTTATTTGTACACCAATCCAAAAGATACAAACACATAATTCCATCAAATAAAGTAGTAGACATATACATCGACAGAAGCTCCAGCCAAAGCCACTAGCAGCTAGCTCCTCACGAACAAAGAATGCACACTGTGGAAAACACATCATCGTAGCCTACATATATTCGTACGTGCATACTAGGACATGCTACATAGACATAGTCATAAAGTTCTTCATCATGGCTTAGCCTCCATCTCCGGGTAGTGTGTGTCGCCCTTTGGCCCCTCTGGTACAGCTGGGTGTGGGACTTCAGGCTTAGGCACCTCTGGAACATCGACGTGAGGCACTTCAGGGATTTTTGGCATGTCAGCTATTGTAGGGTGTGGTATCTCTGGCATCTTTGGCCCCTCTGGCGTTGGAGGGTGTGCTAGCTCGGTCTTAGGTGCCTCAGGCACAACAGGGTGTGGGACTTCAGGTATCTTTGGCACATCCGGTACAATCAGATGGGGCATTTCTGGTACAGTAGGGTGCGGCACTTCCTGGACTATAGGGTGTGGCACTTCGGGCAGCTTGGGTGCTTCTGGCACTGTAAGGTGAGGCACTTCGGGCATCTTGGGCACCTCTGGTACAATTGGGTGTGGTAGTTCGGGCATCTTTGGCACCTCCGGCACGGTAGGATGTGGCACCTCGGGTATCTTTGGCACTTCGGGCATCTTCGGCACCTCTGATACAATGGGGTGTGGCACTTCGGGCATCTTCGGCACCTCCGGCATTGTAGGGTGTGACGCTTCAGGCGCCTTCGACACCTCAGGAACAACGGTATGTGGGATTTCGGGCTTTGGTTGCTCCGGTGTGGTGGGGTGCGATGTGGTGGGGTGCGACGCTTCGGGCATCTTTGGCATCTCTGGCACGCCCGCATGCGGAAGCTCAGGCTTTGGTACCTCTGGAACGGTGGGGTGCGGCAGCTCTGGCCTCTTTGGAATGGTGGGGTGCGGCATTTCTGGAATCTTCGGCACCTCGGGCACAACTGGACGTGGCAGTTCAGGCATCTTCGGCACCTCAGGCGCCGTAGGACTCGGCAGGTGCTCCTCCTTTGGCGCCTTCTCTTCAAGGTACCGTGCCGCGCTGATCATGCCAGTGCATGAGAGCAGCAGCGCCACCACGAAGGCAAGCGTGGGCACGGTGGTCTTCTTGGAAGCCATGCTGAATTGTCTGCACTTGTGCTCTAGTGCGTGTGTGTGTGTCAACTAGAACTAAGCTAGTTCTCTGTGTGGGATATCCGTACGAGAGATGAGAAGGCTTGTATTTATAACACCCGCCCTAAAGTGAAATGGAGCTTCATGTTTATTTTTGTCAGTGGCAGCTCATCTGCATCTCGCGGTGGTTGCTCAGTCTGGTCGCCGCGTGTGATCTCCCGATCTGTGTATGTGTGTGGTTTAATTAGTTGGGAATACTGAGACGTGGGTGACCTAATTGGTGTGTGTATGCACAAGTGCCATGAATACACGTGTCTATATAGCTGGGCAACTGAAAAACATGGATTAAGATTGTTCAACTAAAAGGCGTGAGGCAGAGCAATTTTGGGATAGTATGCATGCAGTCCATGCTGACGACATGGTCACATGGTTTGCTCTCGTCTTCTCAACCCAATCGAAAATAACCACTCCGCGCTTTCCTTGCTGTGTGATAGTATATGACTATGCATTTTCTACAAACTTAAACCTAGCTAACTTTTTTTTAAAACCCCTCATATATTAATTAATTAAAGCAAGATTCTTACAATCGTCCATTACAAAGCTAGCCACACAGGACGGAACACTATTACATCACACAACATCATCGGACCTGCTATCAAAACTAAATCTAGCAATCTCATGCGCCACCCTATTTAATCGTCTGTCGATCTTTCCGATCTTGAGATCCTTAATAAACTTTGATACACTCAGCACCTCCTTTTTTTAGATCCATCAGTGGAGACCTGTCAATGGTATCATTTGCCAGAAAAGATGCAAACTTAGCTAACTAATTAGCTTTGAGTTTTCTGATTTGGAACTATATTTATGAGACTGGAGGTTGGTACAATGCATTTCAAAATTACTAAGCATTACCATTTTTGCGAAAAGGCCAAAGATCGACAGATCATATATTAAGTAGCAAAGACCTTTAAAAAGCACCCTTACAGAAAATCGAAAATATATTCAAATCCTTGGGGTGTCGAAGTCTTCTCCGCCTACATCTACTGATTGTGCCTAGCCGTAAAAAACGACGGAAAATCATGGGATTCCGTAAATCCTCGGGACCTAGCACGGTGTCGTCATATAGCCCTTGTAGGGTGTGATGAAAGTTTGAGCGCGTTTCACAGAAGCCTGACCGGAGGTCGCTTGTAAACTACACCATATCCGAGTTAGTATCTACCTATCGAGAGAGAATGTGTCCAGTTTGTGAAGGAAGTGCGCTTCTCGTTGCTCCGTTGATGCCGAAACTTCTCGTGCTCGAGCCATTGCATGACACGTGCCACGACATGGCATATTTTGGGTCCGCATGCAATATTTGAGACATTTTATTGCATCCGTAGGGTTTCAATGCGGGAATTGCAGATCTGCACACCGGCCACCCAAATTGATGTCCAGAAGTGGTTTGTAAAATCATATATGACGTCTTTGCAGTATGTGTAGGCCTAGTGCAACCAAAGGAGGGGCAGACCCCACCACTAGGAGGCCAATGTACCTCGGTGGTATGTGAAGGAAATATGCCTTAGAGGCAATAATAAAGTTATTATTTATATTTCCTTATATATCATGATAAATGTCTTTCATTCATGCTAGAATTGTATTAACCGGAAACTTGATACATGTATGGATGCATAGACAAAACATAGTGTCCCTAGTATGCCTCTACTAGACTAGCTCGTTAATCAAAGATGGTTATGTTTCCTAACAATAGACATGTGTTGTCATTTGATCAACGGAATCACATCATTAGGAGAATAATGTGATGGACAAGACCCATCCGTTAGCTTAGCACTATGTGTTGGGGAACGTAGCAGAATTCAAAAAAATTCCTACGTTTCACCAAGATCAATCTAAGGAGTCATCTAGCAACGAGCATAAAGGAGTGCATCTACATACCATTTGTAGATCGCGAGCGGAAGCGTTCAAGAGAACGTGGATGATGGAGTCGTACTCGTCGTGATCCCTATCACCGATGATCCCAGCGCCGAACGGACGGCACCTCCGCGTTCAACACACGTACGGTGCAGCGACGTCTCCTCCTTCTTGATCCAGCAAGGGGGGAGGAGAGGTTGATGGAGATCCAGCAGCACGACGGCGTGGTGGTGGATGCAACGGGAAAAGCTGCAGGGCTTCGCCAAGGACCTGCGGGAGGAGGGAGAGGTGTAACGGGGGAAGAGGCGCGAGGGGCTGAGGTGCGGCTGTCCTCTCTCCCCCCACTATATATAGGGGCCAGGGGGGGCGCCGGCCCTAGGAGATGGGATCTCCTAGGGGGGCGGCGGCCACGGGGGGAGACTTGCCCCCCAAGGCAAGGGTGGCGCCCCCACCCCTAGGGTTCCCAACCCTAGGCGCAGGGGGGCCCAAGGGGGCGCGCCAGCCCACTATGGGCTGGTCCCCCTCCCCCTACGGCCCATGGGGCCCTCCGGGATGGGTGGACCCACCCGGTGGACCCCCGGGACCCTTCCGGTGGTCCCGTTGCACTACCGATAACCCCCGGAACTCTCCCGATGGCCGAAACTGGACTTCCTATATATCATTCTTTACCTCCGGATCATTCCGGAACTCCTTGTGACGTCCGGGATCTCATCCGGGACTCCGAACAACATTCGGGTTACCGTGTGCATATATCTCTACAACCCTAGCGTCACCGAACCTTAAGTGTGTAGACCCTACGGGTTCGGGAGACACATAGACATGACCAAGACGACTCTCCGGTCAATAACCAACAGCGGGATCTGGATACCCATGTTGGTTCTACGTGTTCCTCGATGATCTCATCTGATGAAGCACGATGTCAAGGATTCACTCAATCCCGTATGCAATTCCCTTTGTCTATCGGTACGGTACTTGCCCGAGATTCGATCGTCGGTATACCGATACCTTGTTCAATCTCGTCATGGCAAGTCTCTTTACTCGTTCCGTAATCCATCATCCCGTGACTAACTCTTTAGTCACATTGAGCTCATTATGATGATGTCTTATCGAGTGGGCCCAGAGATACCTCTCCGTCATATGGAGTGACAAATCCGAGTCTCGGTTCGTGCCAACTCAACAGACACTTTCGGAGATACCCGTTGTGTACCTTTATAGCCACCCAGTCACGTTGTGACGTTTGGCACACCCAAAGTATTCCTACGGTATCCGGGAGTTGCACAACCTCATGGTCTAAGGAAAAGATACTTGACATTGGAAAAGCTTTAACATTACGAACTACACGATCTTGTGCTAGGCTTAGGTTTGGGTCTTGTCCATCACATCATTCTCCTAATGATGTGATCCTATTATCAATGACATCCAATGTCCATGGCCAGGAAACCTTGACCATCTGTTGATCAACGAGCTAGTAACTAGAGGCTTACCAGGGACACGTTGTGGTCTATGTATTCACACACCATACAATACAGTTCGAGCATGAATAATAGACAATTATCATGAACAAGGAAATATAATAATAACTATTTTATTATTGCCTCTAGGGCATATTTCCAACACTATGATCGTTTAGTTTTGCTGCTATTGCTTTCTACATAACTTATACATGTTCCTCTGACTATGAGATTATGCAACTCCCGAATACTGGAGGAACACCTTGTGTGCTATCAAACGTCACAACGTAACTGGTTGATTATAAAGATGCTCTACAGGTGTTTCTGAAAGTGTTTGTGGTTTTGGCATAGATCAAGATTAGGATTTGTCACTCCGTGTGTCGGAGAGGTATCTCTGGGCCCTCTCGGTAATACACATCATAATAAGCCTTGCAAGCAAATGACTAATGAGTTAGTCACGAGATGATGTATTACAGAATGAGTAAAGAGACTTGCCGGTAACGAGATTGAACTAGGTATAATGATACCGACGATCGAATCTCGGGCAAGTAACATACTGATGACAAAGGGAACAACGTATGTTGTTATGCGATTTGACCGATAAAGATCTTCATAGAATATGTACGAGCCAATATGAGCATCCAGGTTCCGCTATTGGTTATTGACCGGAGATATGTCTCGGTCATGTCTACATAGTTCTCGAACCCGTAGTGTTCGCACGCTTAACATCGATGATGATTTGTATTATGAGTTATGTGTTTTTTGACGACCGGAGATTGTTCGGAGTCTCGGATGAGATCACGGACATGACAAGGAGTCTCGGAATGGTTGAGACATAAAGAATGATATATTGGATGATGTTATCCGGACACCGGATGAGTTCCCGGGGTCACCGAATAAATATCAGAGTGCCGGGGGGTTAGTGGAACCCCCGGGGGAACTAATGGGCCAACATGGGCCTTGTGAGAGAGAGGAGGGGCCTCTAGGGTTGGCCGCGCGACCCCCCCCCCTTAGGAGTCCGAATTGGACTAGGAGGGGCG
>LR738710.1:173389724-173482378 GCA_902687465.1 Secale cereale
GGGCGGCGCCCCCCCCCCCCCTCTTTCCCTCTCCCTCTCTCCCTCTCCTTCCTTCCCCCTCTCTTCCCTTGTTGGAAACCTACTATGAATAGGATTCCTAGTAGGAATCCTACTTGGGACGCGCCCTAGGAGGGCCGGCCGGCCATCCCCTTGCTCCTTTATATACGGGGGCAGGGGGCACCCTAGAACACACAAGTGGACAATTGTTTTAGCCGTGTGCGGTGCCCCCCTCCACAGTTACACACCTCGGTCATATCGTTGAAGTGCTTAGGCGAAGCCCTGCACCGGTAACTTCATCATCACCGTCACCACGCCATCGTGCTGACGAAACTCTCCCTCATCCTCAATTGGATCAAGAGCTCGAGAGACGTCATCGAGCTGAACGTGTGCTGAACGCGGAGGTGCCATACGTTTGGTCCTTGGATCGGTTGGATCACGAAGACGTTCGACTACATCAATCGTGTTACTAAACGCTTCTGCTTTCGGTCTACGAGGGTACGTGGACACACTCTTCCCGCTCGTTGCTATGCTTCTCCTAGATAGATCTTGCATGATCGTAGGTAATTTTTTTGAAATACTATGTTCCCCAACAGTGGCATCATGAGCCAGGTCTATGCGTAGATGATATGCACGAGTAGAACATAATGAGTTGTCGGTGATAATAGTCATACTGCTTACCAGCATGTCATACATTGATTCGGCGGTATTGTTGGATGAAGCGGCCCGAACTGACATTACATGACCGCATTCATGAGACTGGTTCTACCGACGTGCTTTGCACATAGATGGCTGGCGGGTGTCAGTTTATCCAACTTTAGTTGAATCGAGTGTGACTACGCTCGGTCCTTGTTGAAGGTTAAAAGAACACACTTGACGAAAAATTGGTGTGGTTTTGATGCGTAGGTAATTAAGAACGGTTCTTGCTAGAAGCCCGTAGCAGCCATGTAAAACTCGCGACAACAAAGTAGAGGACATCTAACTTGTTTTTGCAGGGCATGTTATGATGTGATATGGTCAAGACGTGATGAGTTATATGTTATTGTATGTGACGATCATGTTTTGTAAATTATCGGCAACCGGCAGGAGCCTTATGGTTGTCTCTTTATTGTATGAATTGCGAAAGCCATGTAATTGCTTTACTTTATCACTATGAGTTAGCGATAGTAGTAGTAGCAATAGTTAACGAGACGACCACGACGCTACGATGAAGATCATGGTGTCAAGCCGGTGACGATGGAGATCATGACGATGCTTTGGAGATGGAGATCAAAAGCGCAAGATGATGATGGCCATATCATGTCACATATTTTCATTGCATGAGATGCTTATATTATTATGCTTCTTATTTTGCTTAGTACGGCGGTAGCATTATAAGATGATCCCTTATAAAATTTCAAGGTACAAGTGTTCTCCCTGAGTATGCACCGTTGCGATAGTTCGTCGTGCCGAGACACCACGTGATGATCGGGTGTGATAAGCTCTACATTCAAATACAATGGGTGTAAGACAGTTTTGCACATGCAGAATACTCAGGTTAAACTTGACGAGCCTAGCATGTACAGACATGGCCTCGGAACACTGGAGACCGAAAGGTCGAGCGTGAATCATATAGTAGATATGATCAACATAACATGTTCACCATTGAAAACTACTCCATATCACGTGATGATCGGACATGGTTTAGTTGATTTGGACCATGTGATCATATATATGACTAGAGGGATGTCTATCTAAGTGGGAGTTCTTTAGTAATACGATTAATTGAACTTTAATTTATCATGAACTTAGTCCTGATAGTTTTTGCATATCTATGTTGTTGTAGATCAATGGCGCGTGCTACCGTTCCCTTGAATTTTAATGCGTTCCTAGAGAAAGCTAAGTTGAAAGATGATGGTAGCAACTACACGGACTGGGTCCGTAACTTGAGGATTATCATCATTGATGCACAGAAGAATTATGTCCTTGAAGCATTGCTAGGTGACAAGCCCCCTCCCGCAAATGTAGACGCTTTGAACGTCTGGCACACGCGGTGTGATGACTACTCGATAGTTCAGTGTGCCATGCTTTACGGCTTAGAATCGGGACTTCAAAGACTTTTTGGACGTCATGGAGCATATGCGACGTTCCAAGAGTTGAAGTTAATATTTCAAGCAAATGCCCGAATTGAGAGATATGAAGTCTCCAACAAGTTCTATAGCTGCAAGATGGAGGAGAACAGTTCTATCAGTGAACACTTACTCAGAATGTCTAGGTATTACAATCACATGACTCAACTTGGATGCAAAGTTGATGAAGATAGTGTTATTGATAGAGTTCTTCAATCACTGCCACCAAGCTATAAAGGCTTCGTGATGAACTATAATATGCAAGGGATGCAGAAGACTATTCTCGAGCTCTTCGCTATGCTCAAAGTTGCGGAGGTAGAAATCAAAAAGGAGCATCAAGTGTTGATGGTTAACAAGACCACTAGTTTCAAGAAAAAGGGCGAGGGGAAGAATGGGAACTTCAAGAAGAATAGCAAGCCAGTTGCTACTCCCGCGAAGAAACCCAATTTTGGAGCCAAGCCTGAAACTGAGTGCTTCTACTGTAAAGGGACTGGTCACTGGAAACGAAACTGCCCCAAGTATTTGGCGGATAAGAAGGATGACAAAGTGAACAAAGGTATATTTGATATACATGTTATTGATGTGTACCTTACAAATGCTCGTAGTAGCACCTGTGTATTTGATACTGGTTCGGTTGCTATTATTTGTAACTCGAAACAGGGGCTACGGATTAAACAAAGATTAGCTAAGGATGAGGTGACGATACGCGTGGGAAATGGTTTCAAAGTCGATGTGATCGCCGTCGGCACGCTACCTCTACATCTACCTTCAGGATTATTTTTAGACCTAAATAATTGTTATTTGGTGCCAGCGTTGAGCATGAACATTATATCTGGATCTTGTTTGTTGCGAGACGGTTATTCATTTAAATCAGAGAATAATGGTTGTTCTATTTATATGAGTAATATCTTTTATGGTCATGCACCCTTGATGAATGGTCTATTTTTGTTGGATCTCGATCGTAGTGACACACATATTCATAATATTGAAGCCAACAGATGCAAAGTTGATAATGATAGTGCAACTTACTTGTGGCACTGCCGTTTAGGTCATATTGGTGTAAAGCGCATGAAGAAACTCCATGCTGATGGGCTTTTGGAATCACTTGATTATGAATCACTTGGTGCTTGCGAACCATGCCTCATGGGCAAGATGACTAAAACGCCGTTCTCCAGAATAATGGAGCGAGCAACTGACTTATTAGGAATCATGCATACTGATGTATGCGGACCAATGAGTGTTGAGGCTCGCGGTGGGTATCGTTATTTTCTGACCTTCACTGATGATTTGAGCAGATATGGGTATATCTACTTGGTGAAGCACAAGTCTGAAACATTTGAAAATTTCAAAGAATTTCAGAGTAAAGTAGAGAATAATCGTAACAAGAAAATAAAGTTTCTACGATCTGATCGCGGAGGCGAATATTTGAGTTACGAGTTTGGTCTTCATTTGAAACAATGTGGAATAGTTTCACAACTCACGCCACCTGGAACACCACAGCGTAATGGTGTGTCCGAACGTCGTAATCGTACTTTATTAGATATGATGCGATCTATGATGTCTCTTACCGATTTACCACTATCGTTTTGGGGTTATGCTTTAGAGACAGCTGCATTCACGTTAAATAGGGTACCATCTAAATCCGTTGAGATGACGCCTTATGAACTGTGGTTTGGCAAGAAACCCAAGTTGTCGTTTCTTAAAGTTTGGGGCTGCGATGCTTATGTGAAAAAGCTTCAACCTAATAAGCTCGAACCCAAATCGGAGAAATGTGTCTTCATAGGATACCCAAAGGAAACTGTTGGATACACCTTCTATCACATGTCCGAAGGCAAGATATTTGTTGCTAAGAATGAATCCTTTCTAGAGAAGGAGTTTCTCTCGAAAGAAGTGAGTGGGAGGAAAGTAGAACTTGATGAGGTAATTGTACCTTCTCCCGAATTGGAAAGTAGTTCATCACAGAAACTAGTTCCAGTGTTTCCTACACCAATCAGTGAGGAAGCTAATGATGATGATTATGAAACTTCAGATCAAGTTACTACTAAACCTTGTAGGTCAACTAGAGTGCGTTCCGCGCCAGAGTAGTACGGTAGTTTTGGAAGTCATGTTACTAGACCATGATGAACCTACGAACTATGAGGAAGCGATGATGAGTCAGATTCCGCAAAATGGCTTGAGGCCATGAAATCTGAGATGGGATCCATGTATGAGGACAAAGTGTGGACTTTGGTTGACTTGCCCGATGATCGGCATGCCATTAAAAATAAATGGATTTTTAAGAGGAAGACTAACGCCGATGGTAATGTTACTGTCTACAAAGCTTGACTTGTTGCGAAAGGTTTTCGACAAGTTCAAGGAGTTGACTACGATGAGACTTTCTCACCCGTAGCGATGCTTAAGTCTGTTCGAATCATGTTAGCAATTGCCGCATTTTATGATTATGAAATCTGGCAAATGGATGTCAAAACAGCATTCCTTAATGGATACCTCAAAGAGGAGTTATATATTATGCAACCAGAAGGTTTTGTCGATCCTAAATGTGCTAACAAAGTGTGCAAGCTCCAGCGATCCATCTATGGACTGGTGCAAGCATCTTGGAGTTAGAATATACGCTTTGATGAGGTGATCAAAGCATATGGTTTTATACAGACGTTTGGAGAAGCCTGTATTTACAAGAAAGTGATTGGGAGCTCTGTAGCATTTCTGATATTATATGTGGATGACATATTGTTGATTGGAAATGATATAGAATTTCTGGATGACATAAATGTTGGGGAACGTAGTATTTTAAAATTTTCCTATGATCACGCAAGATCTATCTACCAGATGCATAGCAACGAGAGGGAAGAGTGTGTCTACGTACCCTCGTAGATCAGGAGCGGAAGCGTCAAGTGACGCGGTTGATGTTGTCGAACTTCTTCGCGATCCAACCGATCAAGCACCGAACGTACGGCACCTCCGCGTTCAGCACACGTTCAGCTTGATGACGTCCCACGAGCTCTTGATCCAGTTGAGCTTCACGGGAGAGTTTCGTCAGCACGAAGGCGTGGTGACAGATATGATGTGTTCACCGGCGCAGTGCTTCGCCTAAGCTCCGCGACGGTATGACCGAGGTGTGATTCTGTGGAGGGGGGCACCGCACACGGCTAAAACAATTCAACTTGTGTGTGTTTGGGTGCCCCCCTGCCCCCGTATATAAAGGAGCAAGGGAGGGAGGCCGGCCGGCCCTTCCTGGTGCGGCTAGGGAAGGAGTCCTACTAGGAATAGGATTGCAATCCTATTCCTAGTAGGATTCACCAAAAGGAAGAAGGGGGAAAGGAATAAGAGAGGTGGCGCCCCCCCCAATCCTAGTCCAACTAGGAATCCTAGGTGGGGGCCCAGGACAGCCCTATGGGCTGCCTCTCTCTTTCCCTTTAGGCCCACTATGGACCATCCCCTCTCGTAGGGGGTTCCGGTAACCCCCTCCGGCAATCCCGATAAATCCGAAACTTTTCCGGTATACTTTCGGTGTCCGAATATAGCCGTCCAATATATCAATCTTTATGTCTCGGACATTCCGAGACTCCTCGTCATGTCCGTGATCTCATCCGGGACTCCGAACTACCTTCGGTACATCAATACTCATAAACTCATAATACCGATCGTCATCAAACGTTAAGCGTGCGGACCCTACGGGTTCGAGAACTATGTAGACATGACCGAGACTCATCTCCGGTCAATAACCAATAGCGGAACCTGGATGTTCATATTGGCTCCTACATATTCTACGAAGATCTTTTATCGGTCAGAACCGCATAACTACATACGTTGTTCCTTTTGTCAAACGGTATGTTACTTGCCCGAGATTCGATCGTCGGTATCTCTATACCTAGTTCAATCTCGTTACCGGCAAGTCTCTTTACTCGTTCCGTAACACATCATCTCGTGACTAACTCATTAGTCTTTTGCTTCCAAGGCTTATTGTGATGTGTGTTACCGAGAGGGCCCAGAGATACCTCTCCGACACTCGGAGTGACAAATCCTAATCTTGATCTATGCCAACACCACGAATACTTTCGGAGACACCTGTAGAGCATCTTTATGATCACCCAGTTACGTTGTGACGTTTGATAGCACACAAGGTGTTCCTACGGTATTCGGGAGTTGCATAATCTCATAGTCATAGGAACATGTATAAGTCATGAAGAAAGCAATAGCAGTTAAACTAAACGATCATAGTGCTATGCTAACGGATGGGTCTTGTCCATCACATCATTCTCCTAATGATGTGATCCCGTTGATCAAATGACAACTCATGTCTATGGTTAGGAAACATAACCATCTTTGATCAATGAGCTAGTCTAGTAGAGGCATACTAGGGACATACTGTTTTGTCTATGTATCCACACATGTATTAAGTTTCCGTTTAATACAATTCTAGCATGAATAATAAACATTTATCAAGATATAAGGAAATATAAATAACAACTTTATTATTGCCTCTAGGGCATATTTCCTTCAGTCTCCCACTTGCACTAGAGTCAATAATCTAGCTCACATCGCCATGTGATTTAATACTGATAGTTCACATCGTTATGTGAATAACACCCATAGGGTTTACTAGAGTCAATAATCTAGTTCACATCGCTATGTGATTAATACCCAAGAGTAATAAGGTGTGATCATGTTTTTGCTTGTGAGAGAAGTTTAGTCAACGGGTCTGTTTATTCAGATCCGTATGTATTTCGCAAATTTCTATGTCTACAATGCTCCGCATAAAGCTACTCTAGCTAATTGCTCCCACTTTCAATATGCATCCAGATTGATACTTAGAGTCATCTGAATTTAGTGTCAAAGTTTGCATCGGCGTAACCCTTTACGACAAACTCTTTATCACCTCCATAATCGAGAAACATTTCCTTAGTCATCCAGTTACTAAGGATAATTTTGACCGCTGTACAGTGATCTACTCCTGGATCACTATTGTACCCTCTTGACAAACTCATGGCACGGTACACAACATGTTTGGTACACAGCATGGCATACTTTATAGAACCTATGGCTGAGGCATAGGGAATGACTTTCATTCTCTCTGTATTTTCTGCCGTGGTCTGGCTTTGAGTCTTTACTCAACTTTACACCTTACAAGTCAGGCAAGAATTTCTTCTTTGACTGATCCATTTTGAACTATTTCAAAATCTTATCAAGGTATGTACTTATCGAAAGTCTTATCAAGCGTCTTGATCTATCTCTATAGATCTTGATGCCCAATATGTAAGCAGCTTCACCAAGGTCTTTCTTTGAAAAACTCCTTTCAAACACTCCTTTATGCTTTCCAGAAAATTCTACATCATTTCTGATCGACAATATGTCATTCACATATACTTATCAGAAAAGGTTGTAGTGCTCCCACTAACTTCTTGTAAATACAGGCTTCACCGTAAGTCTGTATAAATCTATATGCTTTGATCAACTTATCAAAGCGTATATTCCAACTCCGAGATGCTTGCACCAGTCCATAGATGGATCGCTGGAGCTTGCATATTTTGTTAGCACCTTTAGGATTGACAAAACCTTCGGGTTGCATCATATGCAATTTTTCTTTAATAAATTCATTAAAGAATGCAGTTTTGTTATCCATTTGCCAGATTTCATAAAATGTGGCAATTGCTAACATGATTCGGACAGACTTAAGCATCGCTACGGGTGAGAAAGTCTCATCGTAGTCAACTCCTTGAACTTGTCGAAAACCTTTCGCAACAAGTCGAGCTTAGTAAACAGTAACATTACCGTCAGCGTCGGTCTTCCTCTTGAAGATCCATTTATTTTCGATGGCTTGCCGACCATCGGGCAAGTCAACCAAAGTCCATACTTTGTTCTCATACATGGATCCCATCTCAGATTTCATGGCTCAAGCCATTTTGCGGAATCTGGGCTCATCATCGCTTCCTCATAGTTCGTAGGTTCATCATGGTCTAGTAACATGATTTCCAGAACTGGGTTGCCATACCACTCTGGTGCGGAACGTACTCTGGTTGATCTACGGCGTTCAGCAGAAACTTGATCCGAAGTTTCATGATCATTATCATTAACTTCCTCACTAATTGGTGTAGGAATCACTGGAACAATTTCTTGTGATGTACTACTTTCCAATCCGGGAGAAGGTACAATTACCTCATCAAGTTCTACTTTCCTCCCACTCACTTCTTTCGAGAGAAACTCTTTTTCTAGAAAGGATCCGTTCTTAGCAACAAATATCTTGCCTTCGGATCTGTGATAGAAGGTGTACCCAACAGTCTCTTTTTGGGTATTCTATGAAGACACATTTCTCCGACTTGGGTTTGAGCTTATCAGGTTGAAGCTTTTTCACATAAGCATCGCAGCCCCAAATTTTAAGAAACGACAACTTTGGTTTCTTGCCAAACCATAGTTCATAAGGTGTCGTATCAACGGATTTAGATGGTGCCCTATTTAACGTGAATGCAGCTGTCTCTAATGCATGACCCAAAACGATAGTGGTAAATCGGTAAGAGACATCATAGATCACACCATATCCAATAAAGTACGGTTACGACGTTCGGATACACCATTATGTTGTGGTGTTCCGGGTGGCGTGAGCTGTGAAACTATTCCACATTGTTTCAAATGAAGACCAAACTCGTAACTCAAATATTCTCCTCCACGATCAGATCGTAGAAACTTTATTTTCCTGTTACGATGATTCTCTACTTCACTCTGAAATTCTTTGAACTTTTCAAATGTTTCAGACTTGTGCTTCATTAAGTAGATATACCCATATCTGCTCAAATCATCAGTGAAGGTCAGAAAATAACGATACCCGCCGCGAGCTTCAACACTCATTGGTCCACATACATCTGTATGTATGATCTCCAACAAATCTGTTGCTCGCTCCACAGTTCCGGAGAACGGAGTTTTAGTCATCTTGCCCATGAGGCATGGTTCGCAAGTACCAAGTGATTCATAATCAAGTGATTCCAAAAGTCCATCATTATGGAGTTTCTCCATGCGTTTTACACCAATATGACCTAAACGGCAGTGCCACAAATAAGTTGCACTATCATTATTAACCTTGCATCTTCTGGCTTCAATGTTATGAATATGTGTATCACACGATCGAGATCCAACAAACTATTTTCATTGGGTGTATGACCATAGAAGGTTTTATTCATGTAAACAGAACAACAATTATTCTTTAACTTACATGAATAACCGTATTGCAATAAACATGATCAAATCACATTCATGCTCAACACAAACACCAAATAACACTTATTTAGGTTCAACACTAATCCCGAAAGTATAGGGAGTGTGCGATGATGATCATATCAATCTTGGAACTGCTTCCAATACACATCGTCACTTCATCCTTTAACTAGTTTATGTTCATTATGCAACTCCTACTTCGAGTTACTACTCTTTAGCAACTGAACCAATATCAAATACCGAGGGGTTGCTATGAACACTAGTAAAATGCACATCAATAATATGTATATCAAATGTACCTTTGTTCACTTTGCCATCCTTCTTATCCGCCAAGTATCTAGGGCAGTTCCACTTTTAGTGACCATTTCCTTTGCAGTATAAGCACTTGTTTCAGGCTTGAGTTTAGCTTTGGGTTTCTTCACGGGAGTGACAACTTGCTTGTCATTCTTCTTGAAGTTCCCCTTCTATCCCTTTGCCCTTTACTTGAAACAAGTGGTCTTGTTAACCATCAACACTTGATGCTTTTTCATGATTTCTACCTTCGCCTACTTCAGTATCGCGAAGAGCTGGGAATTCCTTTTGTCATCCCTTGCATATTATAGTTCATCACGAAGTTCTATTAACTTGGTGATAGTGACTAGAGAATTTTGTCAATTACTATCTTATCTGGAAGATTAACTCCCACTTGATTAAAGTAATTGTAGTACCCAGACAATCTGAGCCCATGCTCACTGGTTGAGCTATTCTCCTCCATCTTGTAGGCAAAGTACAGTCAGAGGTCTTATACCTCTCGACACGGGCATGAGTATGAAATACTAATTTCAACTCTTGGATCATCTTATATGCTCCATGGCGTTCAAAACGCTTTTGAAGTCCCGGTTATAAGCCGTAAAGTATGGTGCACTAAACTATCAAGTAGTCATCATATCGAGCTTTTGTCAAAACATTCATAACGTCTACATGTGCTCCTACAATAGGTCTGTCACCTAGCGGTGCATCAAGGACATAATTCTTCTGTGCAGCAATGAGGATAATCCTCAGATCACGGAACAATTCCGCATCATTGCTACTAACATCTTTCAACTTGGTTTTCTCTAGGAACATATGAAAAATAAACGGGGAGCAACATCGCGAGCTATTGATCTACAACATAGATATGCTAATACTACCGGGACTAAGTTCATGATAAATTAAAGTTCAATTTAATCATATTAATTTAAAGAACTCCCACTTAGATAGACATCCCTCTGGTCATCTAAATGATCACGTGATCCAAATCAACTAAACCATGTCCGATCATCACGTGAGATGGAGTAGTTTTCAATGGTGAACATCTTATGTTGATCATATCTACTATATGATTCACGCTCGACCTTTCGGTCTCCAGTGTTCCGAGGCCATATCTGTATATGCTAGGCTCGTCAAGTTTAACCCGAGTATTCTGTGTGTGCAAAACTGGCTTACACCCGTTGTATTTCAACGTAGAGCTTATCACACCCGATCATCACGTGGTGTCTCGGCACGACGAACTTTCGCAACGGTGCATACTCAGGGAGAACACTTATACCTTGAAATTTAGTAAGGGATCATCTTATAATGCTACCGTCGATCTAAGCAAAATAAGAAGCATAATAAGAAAAACATCACATGCAATCAAAATATGTGACATGATATGGCCATCATCATCTTGTGCTTTTGATCTCCATCTCCAAAGCACCGTCATGATCACCTTCGTCACCGGCTTGACACCTTGATCTCCATCGTAGCATCGTTGTCGTCTCGCCAACTATTGCTTCTACGACTATCGCTATCGCTTAGTGATAAAGTAAAGCAATTACATGGCGATTGCATTTCATACAATAAAGCGACAACCATATGGCTCCTGCCAGTTGCCGATAACTTTACAAAACATGATCATCTCATACAAAACCGTATAACTCATCATGTCTTGACCATATCACATCACAACATGCCCTGCAAAAACAAGTTAGCCGTCCTCTACTTTGTTGTTGCAAGTTTTACGTGGCTGCTACGGGCTTAGCAAGAACCGTTCTTACCTACGCATACAAAACCACAACGATGTTTCGTCAAGTATGTGCTGTTTTAACCTTCACAAGGACCGGGCGTAGCCACACTTGATTCAGCTAAAGTGAGAGAGACAGACACCCGCCAGTCACCTTTAAGCAACGAGTGCTCGTAACGGTGAAACCAGTCTCGCGTAAGCGTACGCGTAATGTCGGTCCGGGCCGCTTCATCTCACAATACCGCCGAAGAAAAGTATGACATGCTGGTAAGCAGTATGACTAGTATCGCCCACAACTCATTGTGTTCTACTCGTGCATATCATCTACGCATAGACCTGGCTCATGATGCCACTGTTGGGGAACGTAGTATTTTAAAATTTTCCTACGATCACGCAAGATCTATCTACCAGATGCATAGCAACGAGAGGGAAGAGTGTGTCTACGTACCCTCGTAGACCGGGAGCGGAAGCGTCAAGTGACGCGGTTGATGTTGTCGAACTTCTTCGCGATCCAACCGATCAAGCACCGAACGTACGGCACCTCCGCGTTCAGCACACGTTCAGCTTGATGACGTCCCACGAGCTCTTGATCCAGTTGAGCTTCATAGGAGAGTTTCGTCAGCACGACGGCGTGGTGACGGATATGATGTGTTCACCGGCGCAGGGCTTCGCCTAAGCTCCGCGACGGTATGACCGAGGTGTGATTCTGTGGAGGGGGGCACCGCACACGGATAAAACAATTCAACTTGTGTGTGTTTGGGTGCCCCCCTGCCCCCGTATATAAAGGAGCAAGGGAGGGAGGCCGGCCGGCCCTTCCTGGTGCGGCTAGGGAAGGAGTCCTACTAGGAATAGGATTGCAATCCTATTCCTAGTAGGATTCACCAAAAGGAAGAAGGGGGAAAGGAATAGGAGAGGTGGCGCCCCCCCCCCCCCAATCCTAGTCCAACTAGGAATCCTAGGTGGGGGCGCCGGCCAGCCCTATGGGCTGCCTCTCTTTTTCCCTTTAGGCCCACTATGGACCATCCCCTCTCGTAGGGGGTTCCGGTAACCCCCTCCGGCAATCCCGATAAATCCGAAACTTTTCCGGTATACTTCCGGGGTGTCCGAATATAGCCGTCCAATATATCAATATTTATGTCTCGGACATTCCGAGACTCCTCGTCATGTCCGTGATCTCATCCGGGACTCCGAACTACCTTCGGTACATCAATACTCATAAACTCATAATACCGATCGTCATCAAACGTTAAGCGTGCGGACCCTACGGGTTCGAGAACTATGTAGACATGACCGAGACTCATCTCCGGTCAATAACCAATAGCGGAACCTGGATGTTCATATTGGCTCCTACATATTCTACGAAGATCTTTTATCGGTCAGAACCGCATAACTACATACGTTGTTCCTTTTGTCAAACGGTATGTTACTTGCCCGAGATTCGATCGTCGGTATCTCTATACCTAGTTCAATCTCGTTACCGGCAAGTCTCTTTACTCGTTCCGTAACACATCATCTCGTGACTAACTCATTAGTCTTTTGCTTGCAAGGCTTATTGTGATGTGTGTTACCTAGAGGGCCCAGAGATACCTCTCCGACACTCGGAGTGACAAATCCTAATCTTGATCTATGCCAACACCACGAATACTTTCGGAGACACCTGTAGAGCATCTTTATGATCACCCAGTTACGTTGTGACGTTTGATAGCACACAAGGTGTTCCTACGGTATTCGGGAGTTGCATAATCTCATAGTCATAGGAACATGTATAAGTCATGAAGAAAGCAATAGCAGTTAAACTAAACGATCATAGTGCTATGCTAACGGATGGGTCTTGTCCATCACATCATTCTCCTAATGATGTGATCCCGTTGATCAAATGACAACTCATGTCTATGGTTAGGAAACATAACCATCTTTGATCAATGAGCTAGTCTAGTAGAGGCATACTAGGGACATACTGTTTTGTCTATGTATCCACACATGTATTAAGTTTCCGTTTAATACAATTCTAGCATGAATAATAAACATTTATCATGATATAAGGAAATATAAATAACAACTTTATTATTGCCTCTAGGGCATATTTCCTTCAATAAAAGGATACTTGAATAAGAATTTTTCAATGAAAGACCTCGAAGAAGCTGCTTATATATTGGGCATCAAGATCTATAGAGATAGATCAAGACGCTTAATTGGACTTTCACAAAGCACATACCTTGATAAAGTTTTGAAAAGGTTCAAAATGGATCAGTAAAAGAAAGGGTTCTTGCCCGTGTTACAAGGTGTGAAGTTGAGTAAGACTCAATGCCCGACCACTGCAGAAGATAGAGAGAAAATGAAAGTCGGTCCCTATGCTTCAGCCGTAGGATCTATCATGTATGCAATGATGTGTACCAGACCTGATGTGTGCCTTGCTATAATTTTAGCAGGGAGGTACCAAAGTAATCCAGGAGTGGATCACTGGACAGCGGTCAAGAACATCCTGAAGTACATGAAAAGGACAAAGGATATGTTTCCCGTTTATGGAGGTGACAAAGAGCTCGTCGTAAATGGTTACGTCGATTCAAGCTTTGACACTGATCCGGATGACTCTAAGTCACAAACTGGATATGTATTTTTGTTGAACGGTGGAGCTGTCAGTTGGTGCAGTTCCAAGCAGAGCATCATGGCGGGATCTACGTGTGAAGTGGAGTACATAGCTGCTTCGGAAGCAGCAAATGAAGGAGTCTGGATGAAGGAGTTCATATCCGATCTAGGTGTAATACCTAGTGCATCGGGTCCAATGAAAATCTTTTGTGACAACACTGGAGCAATAGCCTTGGCGAAGGAATCCGGGTTTCACAAGAGAACCAAGCACATCAAGAGACGCTTCAATTTTATCCACGATCAAGTCAATGAGGGAGATAGAAATTTGCAAGATACATACGGATCTGAATGTTGCAGACCCGTTGACTAAGCCTCTTACACGAGCAAAACATGATCAACACCAAGACTCCATGGGTGTTAGAATCATTATTATGTAATCTAGATTATTGACTCTAGTGCAAGTGGGAGACTGAAGGAAATATGCTCTAGAGGCAATAATAAAGTTGTTATTTATATTTCCTTATATCTCATGATAAATGTCTTTTATTCATGCTAGAATTGTATTAACCGGAAACTTGATACATGTGTGAATACATAGACAAAATAGAGTATCCCTAGTATGCCTCCACTAGACTAGCTCATTAATCAAAGATGGTTATGTTTCCTAACCATAGACATGTGTTGTCATTTGATCAACGGGATCACATCATTATGAGAATGATGTGATGGACAAGACCCATATGTTAGCTTAGCACTATGATCGTTTAGTTTTACTGCTATTGCTTTCTTCATGACTTATACATGTTCCTATGACTATGAGATTATGCAATTCCCAAATACCGAAGGAACACCTTATGTGCTATCAAACATCACAACATAACTGGGTGATTATAAAGATGCTCTACATGTGGCTCCGAAAGTGTTTGTGGTGTTGGCATAGATCGAGAATATGATTTGCCACTCCGAGTGTCGGAGAGGTATCTCTCGGCCCTCTCGGTAATACACATTGTAATAAGCCTTGCAAGCAAACGACTAATGAGTTAGTCATGAGATAATGTATTACGGAACAAGTAAAGAGACTTGCCGGTGACGAGATTGAACTAGGTATGATGATACGGACGATCGAATCTCGAGCAAGTAACACACCGATGACAAAGGGAACAACGTATGTTGTTATGCGGTTTGACCGATAAAGATCTTCGTAGAGTATGTAGGAACCAATATGAGCATCTAGGTTCTGTTATTGGTTATTGACCAGAGATGAGTCTCGGTCATGTCTACATAGTTCTCGAACCCATAAGGTCCGCACGCTTAACGTTCGATGACTATCGATATTATGAGTTTATTTTTTTTGATGTACCGAAGGTAGTTCGGAGTCCTGGATGTGATCACGGACACTCCTCGAAATGGTCGAGACATAAAGATTGATATATTGGAAGGTCATATTTGGACACCGAAAGAGTTCCAGGGGTCACCGAATAAATATCGGAGTACCAGGAGGTTACCGGAACCCCCCGGGGAGTAAATGGGCCTTATTGGGCTTTAGGGGAGAGAGAGGGGCTACATAGGGCAGGCCGCGCGCCCCCCATGGCCTAGTCCTAATTGGACTAGGGGAGGGGCGGCGCCCCCTCCTTCCTTCTCTTCTCCCCCCTTCCTTATTCTCCTACTCCTACTAGGAAAGGTGGAATCCTACTCCTAGTGGGAGTAGGACTCCACCCTTGGGCGCGCCATAGGAGGGTCGGCCCTCTCCTCCTCTCCTCCTTTATATACGTGGCCAAGGGGCACCCCATAGACACACAAGTTAACAACTGTTTTAGCCGTGTGTGGTGCCCCCCTCCACTGTTACACACCTCGATCATATTGTTGCAGTGCTTAGGCGAAGCCCTGCGTTGGTAACTTCATCAACACCGTCACCACGCCATCGTGCTGAAGAAACTCTCCCTCGGCCTAAACTGAATCAAGAGTTCGAGGGACGTCACCGAGCTGAAAGTGTGCAGATCGCGGAGTTGCCGTGCGTTCGGTGCTTGATCGATTGGATTGCGAAGATGTTCGACTACATCAACCGCGTTACTAAACGCTTCCGCTTTCGGTCTACAAGGGTACATGGACACACTCTTCCGCTCGTTTCTATGCTTCTCCTAGATAGATCTTGCGTGATCGTAGGATTTTTTGGAAATACTACGTTCCCCAACAAAATCGAAGCCATCATCATCACCAACGATCCTCTCATCGAGAGGGGGTCAATATCCATCAACATCTTCATTAGCACCATTTCCTCTCAAACCCTAGTTCATCTCATGTATCCGATCTTTGTCTCAAAACCTCAGATTGGTACATGTGGGTTGCTAGTAGGGTTGATTACTCCTTATAGTTGATGCTAGTTGGTTTATTTGGTGGAAGATCATATGTTCAGATCCTTAATGCTATTCAATACACCTCTGATCATGAACATAAACATGCTTTGTGAGTAGTTACGTTTGTTCCTGAGGACATGGGAGAAGTCTTGTTATAAGTGATCATGTGAATTTGGTATTCGTTTGATATTTTGATGAGATGTATATTGTCTTTCCTCTAGTGGTGTTATGTGAACGTCGACTACATGACACTTCACCATTATTTCGTCCTAGGGGAAGGCATTGGGGAGTAATAAGTAGATAATGGGTTGCTAGAGTGATAGAAGCTTAAACCCTAGTTTATGCGTTGCTTCGTAAGGGGCTGATTTGGATCCCTATGTTTCATGCTATGGTTAGATTTATCTTAATACTTATTTCATAGTTGCGGATGCTTGCGAGAGTGGTTAAACATAAGTGGGAGGCTTGTCCAAGGAAGGACAGCACCCAAGCACCAGTCCACCCACATATCAAATTATCAAAGTACCGAACGCGAATCATATGAGCATGATGAAAACTAGCTTGACAATAATTCCCATGTGTCCTTGGGGGCGCTTTGTTTTATATAAGAATACGTCCAGGACTGTCCTTTGCGACAAAAAGGATTGGGCCACCTTGTTGCACCTTGCTACTTCTCGAGCTTGCGTTGTATTCCCTCGAAGAGGAAAGGGTGATGCAGCACAATAGCGTAAGTATTTCCCTC
Organism: Secale cereale; assembly: GCA_902687465.1. Lineage (NCBI taxonomy): Eukaryota > Viridiplantae > Streptophyta > Magnoliopsida > Poales > Poaceae > Secale > Secale cereale. The sequence goes on from LR738710.1 coordinate 173,406,735, forward strand.
AGTTTTTTAGAACCAAGGTATCAATCCAGTAGGAGACCACGCGCGAGTCCCTCACACCTGCACAAACAAATACGGACTTCGTAGCCAACACGATAAGGGGTTGTCAATCCTTTTACGGTCACTTACGAAAGTGAGATATGATAGATATGATAGTTTGATATTTTTGGTATTTTGGGGTATAAGAACAGAAAGTAAAAGTGGAAAAGTAAAGTAGATTGTAGATTGATATGTTGAGAATAGACCCGGGGGCCATAGGTTTCTCTAGTGGCTTCCCTCATGATAACAAAATTCTACGGTGGGTGAACAAATTACTGTCGAGCAATTGATAGAAAAGTGAATACTTATGAGACTATCTAGTCATGATCATTATATATAGGCATCACGTCCGAAACAAGTAGACCGAAACGATTCTGCATCTACTACTATTACTCCACACATCGACCGCTATCCAGCATGCATCTAGAGAATTGAGTTCATAAGAACAGAGTAACGCCTTAAGCAAGATGACATGATGTAGAGGGATAAACTCAAACAATATGATATAAACCCCATCTTTTTATCCTCGATGGAAACAATACAATACGTGCCTTGCTGCCCCTACTTTCACTGGGAAAGGACACAGCAAGATTGAACCCAAAGCCAAGCACTTCTCCCATTGCAAGAACTATAGATCTAGTAGGCCAAACCAAACCAATAATTCGAAGAGACTTGCAAGGATATTATAATCATACATAAAGAGTTCAAAAAAGAATCAAATATTTCTCATAGATAATCTTGATCATAAACCCACAATTCATCGGATCTCGACAAACAGACCACAAAAAGAGATTACATCGAATAGATCTCCTCGAAGACCGAGTAGAACTTAGTATTGAGATCCAAAGAGAGATAAGAAGCCATCTAGATACTAGCTACGGACCCGAAGGTCTGTTGTAAACTACTCACAACTCATTGTGAGGCAATGATGATGATGTAGAAGCACTCCATGGTAGATCCCCCCTCTGGCGGAGCTCCGGAACAAGCCCCAAGATGGGATCTCACGAGAACAGAAGGTTGCGGCAGTGGAACTAGGGTTTTCTCTGTTGTTCTGATGGTTTCGGGGTACGTAGGTATATATAGGAGGAAGGAGGGCACCGAGGGCCAGACATGGGGCCCACGAGGCAGGGGGCGCGCCCCCACCCTCGTGGACGACACGTGTGCCCTACTCGGTGGTTCTCAAGTCTCCCATGTGTATTTTGCTCGAAAAATATCTCTCCCAAAGTTTCATTCCGTTTGGACTCCGTTTGATATTCCTTTTCTGTAAAACCCTGAAATAGGCAAAAAAACAGCAATCTGGACTGGGCCTTTGGGTTAATAGGTTAGTCCCAAAATTAATATAAAAGTGTATAACAAAGCCCATTAAACATCCAAAACATCATAAATAATAGCATGGAACAATCAAAAATTATAGATACATTGGAGACATATAAAGCATCCCCAAGCTTAATCCGTGCTCGTCCTCGAGTTGGTAAATGATAAAAACAGAATTTTTGATGTGGAATGCTAACCAACATCGTTTTCAATGTAATTCTCTTAAGTGTGGTATGAATGTTCAGATCTGAAAGATTCAAGACAAAAGTCTATATTGACATAAGAAATAATAATACTTCAAGCATACTAACAAAGCAATCATGTCTTCTCAAAATACTATGGCTAAAGAAAGTTATCCCTACAAAATCATATAGTCTGGCTATGCTCCCTCTTCATCACACAAAATATTCATATCATGCACAACCCCGGTTTCAGCCAAGCACTTGTTTTCATACTCTATTCTTTCTAACATTTCAACTTTCACACAATACATGAGCGTGAGCCATGGATATAGCACTATGTGGAATAGAGTGGTGGTTGTGGAGAAGACAAAAAGAAGGGAGATAGTTTCACATCGACTAGGCGTACCAACGGGCTATGGAGATGCCCGTCAATAGATATCAATGTGAGTGAGTAGGGGTTGCCATGCAACAGATGCACTAGAGCTAAAAGTGTATGAAAGCTCAACAAAAGAAACTAACTGGGTGTGCATCCAACTTGCTTGCTCATGAAGACCTAGGGCATTTGAGGAAGCCCATCGTTGGAATATACAAGCCAAGTTCTATAATGAAAATTCCCACTAATATATGAAAGTGACTAAACATGAGACTCTCTATCATGAAGAACATGGTGCTACTTTGAAGCACAAGTGTGGAAAAAGATAGTAGCAATTGTCCCTTTTTTCTTTTTCTTTTTTTGTGTGGAGGGGCCTTTTATTTTGTTTGGCCTTTCCACACATGGGACAATGCTCTAATAATGATGATCATCACACTTATATTGAATTACAACTCGATATTACAACTTGATAATACAACTCGACACTAGAACAAAGTATGACTCTATATGAATGCCTCTAGCGGTGTACCGGGATGTGTAATGAATCAAGAGTGACATGTATGAGAAGTTATGCATGGTGGCTTTGCCACAAATACGATGTCAACTACATGATCATGCATGGCAATATGATAATATGAAGCGTGTCATATGAACGGAACGGTGGAAAGTTGCATGGCAATATATTTCGGAATGACTAGGGAAATGCCATGATAGGTAGGTATGGTGGCTGTTTTGAGGAAGATATATGGTGGCTATTTTGAGGAAGTTATATAGTGGGTGTATGGTACCGGCGAAAGTGGCGCGGTACGAGAGAGGCTAGCAATGGTGAAGGGTGAGAGTGCATATAATCCATGGACTCAACATTAGTCATAAGAACTCATATACTTATTGCAAAAATTTACGAGTCATCAAAACAAAGCAATCAACGCATGCTCCTAGGGGGGGGGGGTTGGTAGGAGTTAACCAGCGCGCGCCCCCGACCTCCACACATAGGATGACACTCTACAAATACCTCATGCTCTAACTTCGTCACATAGCGCTTCACCATACGTGCATGCTACGGGATTACACTAACTTTAACACAAGTATTTCTCAATTTCATAATAACTCCACTAGCATGACTCTAATATCACTATCCTCATATCTCAAAACAATTATCAAGCATCCAACTTCTCATCATATTCAATGCACTTAGTATGAAAGTTTTTACTACATTGATCTTGGATGCCTATCATGTGAAGGCTAGTTTTATAGCCAAAGCACATTACCATGCTGTTTTAATAGACTCTCAAAAGGATATAAGTGAAGCATGAGAGATCAACAATTTATACAAAATATAATTGCCACCGTGCTCTAAAATATGTAAGTAAAGCACTAGAGAACTATTCAACTCAAAAGATATAAGTGAGGCACATAGAGTGTTCTAACAATTCCTACGCCATATTTATCTCTCGCAAAAAGGTGTGTCTAGCAAGGATAATTGTGGCAAACTAACAAGCAAAAACTCAAATTATACATGATGCTCCAAGTAAAACACATATCATGTGGTGAATAAAAATATAGCTCCGAGTATAGTTACCGATAGATGAAGACGAAAGAGGGGATGCCTTCCCGGGGCATCCCCAAGCTTAGGATTTTGGTTGTCCTTGAATTTTACCTTGGGGTGCCTTGGGTATCCCCAAGCTTAGGCTCTTGCCACTCTTTGTTCCATAGTCCATCAAAGCAATACTCAAAACTTGAAAACTTCACAACACAAAACTTAGACAAAAATCTCGTGAGCTCCGTTAGTATAAGAAAACAAACCACTACTCGAAGGTACTGTAATGAACTCATTCTTTGTTTATATTGGTATTAAACCTACTGTATTCCAACTTATCTATGATTCATACTCCCCAATACTACTCATAGATTCATCAAAATAAGCAAAGAACACACGAAAAACAGAATCTGTCAAAAACAGAACAATCTGTAGTAATCTGTAACTTTCACATACTTTTGTAACTCCAAAAAAATTGAAATAAATTGGTAAACATGAGGAATTTGTCTTTTAATCATCTGCAAAAATAATCAACTAAATATCACACTCCAGTAAAATCTGGTGACCATTCTAGCGAGCGCTAACGATTCTGTTTTTCACAGCAAGATCATATAAACTTCACACAAGTCTTCCCAAAGGTTCTACTTGGCAAAAACACTAATTAAAACACAAAGCCACATCTAAACAGAAGCTAGATGCAATATTTATTCCTAAACAGAAGCAAAAACAAAAAATATTAAATTGGGTTGCCTCCCAACAAGCGCTATCGTTTTACGCCCCTAGCTAGGCACGATACATGGATAGATATATGTATTGCCATCTTTGGAAGGCAATCCATAAGTGGATCTCATAATAGATTCATATGGTAATTTGATTTTCTTTCTAGGAAAGTGTTCTATGCCTTTCCTTAATGGAAATTGAAATTCAATATTTCCTTCCTTCATATCAATAATTTCACCAATCGTTCTAAGGAAAGGTCTACCAAGAATAATAGGACATGAAGGATTGCAATCTATATCAAGAACAATGAAATCTACGGGCAAATAATTCCAATTGACAACAATAAGAACATCATTAATCCTTCGCATAGGTTTCTTAATTGTAGAATCCGCAAGATGCAAATTTAAAGAACAATCATCAAGCTCATGGAAGCCTAACAAATCACACAAAGTTTTTGGGATAGTGGAAACACTTGCACCCAAATCACACAAAGCAAAGCATTCATGATCTTTAATTTTTATTTTAATAGTAGGTTCCCACTCATCATTAAGCTTTCTAGGGATAGAAACTTCTAATTCAAGTTTTTCTTCATAAGATTGCATCAAAGCATCAACTATGTGTTTGGTAAAAGCTTTATTTTGACTATAAGCATGCGGAGAGTTTAGTACGGATTGCAACAAGGAAATACAATCAATCAAAGAGCAATTATCATAGTTGAATCCCTTGAAATCCAAAGTAGTGGGTTCATCACTATGCAAAGTTTTAATCTCTTCAATCTCACTTTTAACAATTTTAGCATCAAGATCTAAAAACTCCGAATCATTGGGACACCTTTTAATAAAAGTAGACTCATCTCCAATCCCATATTTATCAAGATTCATACTAGAAAACAAGGATCTAATAGGATACACATCAATAACTTTCAGATCTTCATCTTTATTTTCATGATAACTAGAAGAACACGCTTTTATATAATTCTCTCTTTTAGCACGCATCCTAGCGGTCCTTTCTTTGCATTCATCAATGGAAATTCTCATGGCTTTGAGAGACTCATTGATATCATGCTTAGGTGGAATAGATCTAAGTTTCAAAGAATCAACATCAAGAGTAATTCTATTCACACTTCTAGCCAAATCATCAATCTTAAGCAATTTTCTTCAAGCAAAGCATTGAAATTCTTTTGCGAATTCATAAACTCCTTAACACTAGTTTCAAATTCAGAAGGCTTTTTTCCATAAGGGTTATTGTAGGAATTTCCATAATTATTAGAGGAATTACTAGGAAAAGGCATAGGATTAAAGTTTCCACTATAAGGATTGTTACCAAAATTATTCCTACCAACAAAATTCACATCCAAAGATTCATTATTATCAACGTGGATAAAGGCATATCATTAGGATCAGAAGAAGCACTCTTAGTAGCAAATAATTTCATAATTTCATCCATCTTTCTACTCAAAACAATTATCTCTTCAATAGCATGCACTTTTTTAATAGTAGATCTTTCGGTGTGCCATTGAGAATAATTAACTATAATATTATCTAGGAGTTTTGTAGCTTCTCCTAAGGTAGTTTCCATGAAAGTGCCTCCCGCGGCCGAATCTAAAATATTTCTAGAAGCAAAATTCAAGCCAGCATACAAGTTTTGAATAATCATCCATAAGTTCGAACCATGTGTAGGGCAATTTTGTATCATTAATTTCATTCTCTCCCAAGCTTGTGCAACATGCTCATGATCTAGTTGCTTAAAATTCATAATATCGTTTCTAAGAGAGATGATCTTAGTAGGAGGAAAATACTTAGAGATAAAAGCATCTTTGCACTTATTCCACGAATCAATACTATTTCTAGGCAAAGAGGAAAACCAAGTTTTAGCACGATCTCTAAGTGAAAATGGAAATAACTTAACTTTAACAATATTGTTATCCGTATCCCTTTTCTTTTGCATATCACACAAATCAACAAAGTTGTTTAGATGGGTAGTGGCATCTTCACTAGGAAGGCCGGAAAATTGATCTTTCATGACAAGATTCAACAGAGCAACATTGATCTCACAAGATTCAGCATCGGTAATATGAGCATTCGGAGTGCTAATAAAATCATTATTGTTGGTATTGGAGAAGTCACACAATTTGGTATTGTTCTGAGCCATAGTGACAAGCAAGCAATCCAACACACAAGCAAACAAGAGCAAGCGAACGATACACACACGGCAAAATAAGGGCAAATAAAACGGCAAGGGTGAAGTGGGGGAGAGGAAAATGAGTGGCAAATAAATGTAATGCGGAGGATAAGGGTTTGTGATAGGTACTTGGTATATGACTTTTGCGTAAGCCTCCCCGGCAACGGCGGCAGAAATTCTTCTTGCTACTTCTCGAGCTTGCGTTGTATTCCCTCGAAGAGGAAAGGGTGATGCAGCACGATAGCGTATGTATTTCCCTCAATTTTTGAGAACCAAGGTATCAATCCAGTAGGAGACCACGCGCGAGTCCCTCGCACCTGCACAAACAAATAAGAACTTCCCAGCCAACGCGATAAGGGGTTGTCAATCCCTTTACGGTCACTTACGAAAGTGAGATCTGATAGATATGATAGTTTGATATTTTTGGTATTTTTGGGTATAAGAACAGAAAGTAAAAGCGGAAAAGTAAAGTAGATTGTAGATTAATATGTTGAGAATAGACCCGGGGGCCATAGGTTTCTCTAGTGGCTTCTCTCATGATAGCAGAATTCTACGATGGGTTGAACAAATTACTGTCGAGCAATTGATAGAAAAGTGAATACTTATGAGACTATCTAGGCATGATCATTATATATAGGCATCATGTCCGAAACAAGTAGACCGAAACAATTATGCGTCTACTACTATTACTCCACACATCGAGCGCTATCCAGCATGCATCTAGAGTATTAAGTTCATAAGAACAGAGTAACGCCTTAAGCAAGATGACATGATGTAGAGGGATAAACTCAAACAATATGATATAAACTCCATCTTTTTATCCTTGATGGCAACAATACGATACATGCCTTGCTGCCCCTACTGTCACTGGGAAAGGACCCCGCAAGATTGAACCCAAAGCCAAGCACTTCTCCCATTGCAAGAACTATAGATCTAGTAGGCCAAACCAAACCAATAATTCGAAGAGACTTGTAAGGATATTATAATCATACATAAATAGTTCAGAAAACAACCAAACATTTCTCATATATAATCTTCATCATAAACCCACAATTCATCGGATCTCAACAAACACACCGCAAAAAGAGATTACATCGAATATATCTCCTCGTAGACCGAGGAGAACTTGGTATTGAGATCCAAAGAGAAAAAAGAAGCCATCTAGATACTAGCTATGGACCCGAAGGTCTATGGTAAACTACTCAGAACTCATGGTGAGGCGATGATGATGATGTAGAAGCACTCCATGGTAGACCCCCCCTCCGGCGGAGCTCCAGAACAGGCCCCAAGATGGGATCTCACGGGAACAGAAGGTTGCGGAGGTGGAACTAGGGTTTTCTCTGTTGTTGGTTTCGGGGTACGTAGGTATATATAGGAGGAAGAAGGGCATCGGGGGCCAGACATGGGGCCCACGAGGTAGGGGGCGCGCCCTATAGGGGGGGCGCCCCCACCCTCGTGGATGCCATGTGTGCCGTACTCCGTGGTTCTCAAGTCTCCCGTGTGTATTTTGCTCCAAAAATATCTCTCCCGAAGTTTTATTCCATTTGGACTCCGTTTGATATTCCTTTTCTATAGAACCCTGAAATAGGCAAAGAAAAAACAGCAATCTGGACTGGGCCTTTGGGTTAATAGGTTAGTCCCAAAAATAATAGAAAACTGTATAACAAAGCCCGTTAAACATCCAAAACATCATAAATAATAACATGGAACAATAAAAAATAATAAAAAATTATGGATACGTTGGAGACGTATCACACCTTAGTTACTTTTGTTACTTGTTACCCGTTACGAATTATCTTATCACAAAACTATTTGTTACCGATAATTTTAGTGCTTGGAGAGAAAACCTTGCTGAAAACCGCTTGTCATTTCCTTCTGCTCCTCGTTGGGTTCGACACTCTTACTTATTGAAAGGACTGTGATAGATCCCCGACACTTGTGGGTCATCACGTAACTCCATCGTGCCACACGTAACTGTATCTTGGCGACACGCGCAGTGCAACCACATGCATATGGGGCCCTGTGTTGTTGTGAAGGGCTAAACTCAACAACCTGGTGTATGACCAAAAGAAGAGTCTTAATCTTGTGAAATCCCTGTGGACTTTCCTGTAAAACATAAACGTTTCTAATTACCTATTTCTGAAGTGCAAATGCATGACATTGAGTTCAGTATTCTGAACTAAAGTCAATAGTTTTACTAGAAATAAATTAGCAAATAATTATAGAAAACAAGTTATACAAAAGAAGTCACCCGCAGGACCAGCTACAATATTTTCTTCCTTGCACAAACCGAGTATTTTCCAATGTAAATAAATAGATGGGTAAGCTTTAAGAAGGTTTCATATAATTGCAATGTGCACATGCACTACTGAAGAAAAAGGGAACTCAACATGCCAGCCTCTGATGTCTTTTTGCTTCAGTTAACTTGCACTACAATCTGGATGTCTTTCAGAGTGTTATGGTTGTCTAGTTCATTCAGACATCGTGTTCCTCCAGCAGCAAACTTCCTATCTTTTATACTTCCAAGCTCCTATATTTCTGAACTAGACAATTAGCTGTTAACTATGTTGCACTTGCAATTGTTATTCTGAAACTTAACTTCTCCACCAATGTCATTTTGTGGGTTTTTTCTTCCAAGTTCTGATGCTATTGTTTCAGCTATTTATATTGAACTGTGTTCCCCAAGCATATTTGATATTTAATTGTGCTTTGGTACGGTGCCAGGTGCTACTGAACAAGTAGATACAGAGATATTGATTAGTGGTAGTCAACAGCAAGTAAGAGATCCAGATGGGGTACCGATTGCTCATTCTTTAGATTACCCAGGCTCGGATGGGGTACTACCAGATTTATAAGCAACCATGTGCTGTGAGGATGTCCTATGAAGATGGTTAAGATTGATGCATGCCCATCCTTCTCACAAGTTCAACTAAATTTTGGTGTTACTCTATTTTTACTATTGTTTCCTTATCAATATTTCAGTGTTGGGGTAGAATTCATTTACCTCTTACGCAGTTCTTCGTTGAAAGCCGAATGTGCTATGTGAAATGTTTTCCCTAGATGAAGGAAGTACAGTTTGCATGTAATTTTTTACTTTTAGTTTCAGATCATTACCTTTTCCATGTGCATTTACTAGATGCCTATATGAATCTATGTCATTTTTGGTCCAGCAAAATTTAAGTCAGTTCAAAGTTACATTGAGCATTTTTCAGTTCTCTCTCCTGTTAGGCTAATTTAGGTAGTTTGGTAGGTGCATATTCACTTCGTGTCCTTTCTTTCAAACACTTGGCAAAGTAAAAATTTCTCATTTCGTGTAAAGTTATTTTCTTATTTTTGCTGCTCCCATATGTGTTAACCTATACTGAGATTGTTTATTATATGTCTGCGTCCGGCTCTTGTAATGTGACGCATATGTTTAAAGAATTTGACTAAAAATATACTACACTAGATGTAGATCCAAATTTAGATACTTAATAAGGATCCTCGAATTTGGAAAGTCATTACAGTGGGGAAGAGATCATCATAGTCATTTGAGGGACACACCTGACTTGGATCAACTTGAAAATGTTATAATGAGTATAGTTTAATTCACATACATAATAAACAATTTGGTGTAGTTCTTGTCCCTAGAGACTTCTCAGGTGTAGCAGGTATCTTGAACCATCAACACCGCTTCTAGACGCCACCCCGGGCTTTGGGGAGTACACCGGGCCGCCACGCCTCCGCTGAGGTGATGGCAGCGGCCGGTGTCGGTCTTCTTCTTGGCGCACATGCGTTATCTCTCCAAGATCTAGGAGTTTGGTGACACGCTGCTAATCCTCCATGCCCGCTCACCCTTCTAGAAGTCTGCCATCATCATTGTCATGCTACCTCTCGCTTGTCGCTCGGGATTTGTTCGGATGTGCGTGCAGGCGCAGTCAATTCAAGAAGTTGGGCAAAGTAGGGTTGTTCTGGATGATATCACCATTGAGCATCGCCGTTCGAGCCAAAATCTTGTCAGACTCTGCATGGACATCAGCAACCTCAACACATGCTACCTTCTTGGATATTGTAAGAACAACCGGCACAATTATGAATCATGTTTCCTTTATTTTCTTTGTGCTTAGCGAATGTAACGATTTGATCATTCTACTGTTTTTGTTGTGTCAATAGATCCGGTTGTATTGCCTCGGGAGCCGGGAGGCAGGAGCAACAATGGTGGTCACCATGGTGAACATTTTCTTTCCTATAACCACCTTGTTATGTGTACCCAAATTGATTGGTGCCGCCATATTTGTCACCAGCTCACCCTACTCGAATTAGCATGCCATCATCATTGTCATGCTACCTCTGGCTCGCCGTTGGGATGGAGTTCTCATGGGGATTTGTTCGGATGTGCGTGCAGGTGCAGGAAATTCAGGAAGTTGAGCAAAGTAGGGTTGTTCTGGAGGGTATCACTGTTGCGCATGTTCGAGCCAAAATCTTGTCAAAGCCTACATGGACATCAGCAACCTCGACGCATGCACCTTCTTGGAAATTGTAAGGACAATTAGCACAATTATTAATCATGTTCCCTTTCTTTTCTTTGTGCTTAGCGAATGTAACTGATTGATCTTTCTACTGTTTTTGTTGTGTCAATAGATCCGTTGTATTGCACTGGGAGCCGGGAGGCGGGAGCAACACCGATGGTGACCGCCGGGAGGCAATGCACCCACTCAACACCGTTCAGTTCACTGGCATTGCTGGCACCAAGGACGATCGCAACCTCCGTGTTGGCGCTGCGTTGTGCGTGCGCGCGACACACTCTACATTTTTGTAGCAGCAGACCATAATATCATCAAATATATGTCGTGTACGTGCTCTTAATAATATAACTTATTGTCTTTATTAGTTATAGAAGTAATTCAAGTGAACAAATGATGAGTGTGCACAAAATGGTTGAATGACATTTACTTTATTAATATCATTATAAGATCTGACGCTTACTTGAGGTCTGGGTTTAAGTACGCCACTAAGGTTGAGAGGAAGAGGCTAGGGCCTTTTCTCATTAGTCTCATCTGTGTATAGATACAGTCCTAACAATCATGTATAGCCCAATGTAATGTTATCTATGATTTCTTTTGTCAATATTACTACCCAATGTAATGTTGTCTGTCATTCATGTATAGAGCCGATCCTAACAACCATATATTGTCCAATCTAATATTATCTCTGATTTCTTCGGTCAGTATTACAGTTCATGCTTACTAATGTTATCTTTGCTTTATTAGTGTGCAACAGGGGTATTCTTATACTGGATTGCTTCTTTGGAGTGCAAATGAAGCGGGTGTACCTTGGGAGGTGGAATTTAATAAGCTTGAGAAAAAGTTGGACGGACGTTTTATTTCTCCACTCCAAGATTTTGTTGAAACCATCGGCTTTCCCTTTTCCGTTTTTCCTCTTCCAAAAACTCATCTCTCCCCCCACTCTCCCCGCTCTCCTTCTTCGCCGGCGGCCACTCCAACCCCGGCGTCCACCCCTTCGCGCCGGCGACCACTCCGGTCCCCGGCGCCCACCTTCCGTCCATGGCTTCGAACCCTCCCAGCCCTGGCAGCCCGGGCTCGATCTCCTCCCGCTTGCAGCCCATTGTGTCTGGCCTCGGGCTTTCCGGGTCGCTGGGATCCGTGGGCTCCTCCGCGGGCGTGCCTCCCCAGGCCGGTTTGGTGGCCGCGGATCCGGCTGCAGGCGCGGCTGTGGCGGCTCCGTGGAGAAGGCCTGGCCCCTCGCGCAAGGCGCTTTGGCGTCGCCGGAAGCAAAGGCAGCTCGCGGCGGCGGAGCGTTCCAGGTCGCGGTCGCCGGTTTCGTCGCAGGAGAGGCGCGAGGTCCCGCCGGATCTTTTCGGCCTCTGTTTCAAGTGTTGCCGGGAGGGACACTGTAGAGAAGACTGCACCTTTCAGCCTCTCTGCTTCCGATGCGGGCTGGAGGGACACATCTCGTCGGGGTGCTCACGTCCTCGGAGCCCGCGGCCAGAAGAGGAACTCCGGTGTGTGGCCATGGCCAAGGTGGCGCGGACTGGTCTGCAGCAGCCGCCAGCAGGGCTCGCGCGCAGGCTGTCGCCGGCGACTCGGCAGGTCTCTCCTTAGGGGAGGCCCTCGTCAGTCCCGGCCGACACTGTACCTGCGGGAGCCTGGCTGGCGCTGCCTGTGGCGACCGCGGTTCCAGCGGCCATGGACGTCTACATCATCTCGCGGACCCATGAGATGGATGACATGGAGCGAAGACTCAAAACAGTTGTGGTCGCGTACATTGGCGGTTCCAGGCCGGTGGTTTCGTCTGTGGAGGTGGCGGAGGCTATCGCGACCCAACTGGATGTTCCCGGACACAAGTTTTCCGTTCATAAGTTCTTCCCGGAGGATTTTCTTGTGGTATTTGCGACGACGGAGCTCAGGAACCAGGCCCTTACGACGGACTTCATTGAGCATGACTTCTTCAAGTTGTTCTTTAGGCCTTGGTTGCGGCAAGCACAAGCAGTGTCAAAAGTGATGCGTTCTCAGGTGGATCTGATGATTGAGGGAGTGCCTTCCCATGTCTGGACGAGGGACACAGCTGCGGAGCTCTTGGGTTCGGGCTGCCTGGTGGAGAGCTTGGCACCAGAGACAACCAGCCGCGAGGACCTTTCCCTTTTCAAGCTACGGGCTTGGTGCGTTGACCCCGATGCTGTGCCGGTGGCGAGGAGATTGTGGGTGTCGGAGCCAGAGGCGGAGCTCAACCCGGCAGCTCGCCGGCCAACTTCCCGTCAGCTGCTCGAGTACAAGACGCTCATCCATATTGGCAGGGTCAGAGAGCACGCCGGTCCGGAGGGGTGGTTGCGGCCGCCAAGCTCAGATGGGAGCGGCCAAAGCGGTATGCCAGAAGACTCGGATAGTTTCTCGGGCAGTGGAGAATGGCGTGTGCTACCTTGGACGCGTGGAGTTCGGGATGCCAGAGGCGGTGCGCCAGCGGGAGGTGTGGCCGGTGGCTCGTATTGACATGCGTTGATGGGGCGCGTGGGGCCCTCGGATTGGCGCATTCCGCTAATCATGGCAGGTGCCCGGGTGGCCGTGTCGTCGAGGTTAGGGATTCCTACATCGCCGACGGTCCGGACTTCTACTCCGGCGCCGGTGAGGCCGGTGGCGGCGGACGTGCCTGTGCAAGGCCGTCAGGTGGAGCCTGTGGATCTGGGGCGCTCGGCCACAGAGAATCCTGTGGTCGCCACTTTGGGTCAGGATTTGGTGGTTGCAGAGGGCCCACGGTCGCCTTCCCATAGACTAGACCAGTCCCCCCCTCCTCCCATTGGTGTGCAGGGCGTGGCGAGAGAAGCTGTCGTGGCAGGTTTGGTGGATCCCGAGGTGGCTGCTTTGGGTAGACAGGAGATGTCCAATGGGGCAGCACTGGGCCAGGGCATGGGGGTCGCCAAGGATTCTGTTCGGTCCACACCCCTGGAGAGCGAGCCAGCTAATGCGGTGACGGTGCAGGCTGAGGTGGCAGCTACCACTGCTGATGCGGGCCTAGTGGGACAGAATTTGGGCGACCTGGCTATTGCGGAGACCAGTCATGAGGTGCCCCAGAGTGGGCCAGCTCGTGAGGTGCAAAGAACGATGGGATCTCTGGATCAGGAGACAACACCAGGGTGGAACCCGGTGGAAGAACTGCTGCCTCCCACTACCACGCCTGCGGAGGTGGGAATCGAGGACCCAGCTGGAGATTACGACAGGAGGCTGGGAGAGGTTGGCCGCGAGGGGACGGACTGTTTGGTGGGGCCGTGCCTTGTGGACCGTGCACATGGATGTTGACGTGCACATGCACGTACCCCTCGCCGTGACTACGTCGATGCCATGCAATGCACCATGCAATATGCATTCAAGTGCTAGTCAGATGGATTGCGCAGATACGAGGCTTTCTTCTAAGGAGCAAGTGGCACTTGGCAACATCAAGACATTTTGCGCGAGTTTGTTGAAGAAGCTAGCACCTCCTCTGCTTAAGGAATTTGAGGGATTGCGGGGAGTTCGGCCTGGGTAGGACCCGTTTACGTCGCGACGCATGACCAGGTCGCTTGGGGTGGGCGGTCCACGCAAATCCAAGGTTTCGGCAGCGGTATCGGTCCTACTCAAGACGCTCGGGTTCGATTGTGATGATCTGGCGGTCTCCGAGGACGCGCTAGGTCAACTGAGAGAGGTGTTTTATTCACCTCTGCAAGAGCAACAGTTGAGGGCAATTGCAGCCATCTTTGGCAAGGCAATTCCACTAAACTTGGGAGCCAATCTGGAGAGCTGTGAGCTGGTGGCCGTCTAGGTCTCTAGCAGGGAGGTGGGTACGGACATGGAGCATACATTTTCCATGTCGTACAACAACCAGGAGCTGGTGTGTTGGAATGTGAGGGGACTAAATAGCCCCGCCCAGAAGAAGGCCCTTAGAGAATTTGTAGAATCTCTCCGAGTAGCTATCATTTGTATCCTAGAAACCAAGCTGGAGACAGTGGATCAATTTGTAATAATGCAATGTGTAGGGTCAGCCTATGATGGCTTTTACTACTTGCCGGCGTCGGATACTCGGGGAGGGATTTTTGTGGCGTGGGATTCCCCAAAGGTGCAATTGAAAAACTTTGTCAATTATACTAACTTCACAACTGGATACGTATCTCCTTTGGAGGGACCGTCGTGGTGGCTTACCGTGGTGTATGGCCCGCAAGAGGATGCCCAAAAGATCATGTTCTTGGAGGAGTTAACGGCGAGGAGGCAGCTCTGTCCTGGCCCTTGGCTGGTTTGGGGAGACTTCAACATGATTTTACATGCGGCTGACAAAAACAATGCCCTTTTGGATCGGAGAATGATGAGTAGATTTAAAAGGTTTGTGGAGGATAATGCACTCAAGGAACTCTCCCTGCATGGGCGTAGATTTACGTGGAGCAGTGAAAGGGAGATTCCGACGTTGACCAAGATTGATAGAGCTTTTGTCTCAATTGATTGGGAGCTGGACCATCCGGAATGCTTCTTGCAGGCACTGTGAACATCAACTTCGGACCACTGTCCCTTATTCCTATCCCTCGAAGAGCATATGTACTACAAGAAAAGATTTAAATTTGAGAAGTTTTGGGTCAAGCTTGATGGTTTTTTGGAGGTTGTGAAGGAAGCTTGGGTTTGCGACCCGGAGATCACAGACCCTTTCCATCAATTGTACACGCTACTCAGGAACACGGCCAGGAGTCTAGCGATTTGGGGTCAAAAAAGAGTGGGCAATATTAAGCTGCAGATCGCTGTTGCAAATCTCGTGATTCTGCAGTTTGACTACGCGCAAGATAGACGTCTTTTGACCACAGAGGAACGCGGGTTGAGGGGTATGCTCAAGCATCTGGTGCTTGGTCTCGAACAATTTCCTGCCAGAGATCTGGGATTACTTGGCTACATGAAGGGGATGCCAACTCTAAGCTATTCCATTTGGTGGCCAACGGGAGGAGAATGAAGAACTACATCCTAGCTATACATGTGGATGGTCAAGTCATTACGGATCAGGCCGGCAAAGAGGAGGCCTTCCTTAATGCTTATAAAGCTCTCCTTGGCAGGGACATAGCTAGGGAGCACACATTGGACTTGGCAGCGCTGGATATGGCAGCGGTGGACCTTTCTGAGCAAGACTTAGTATTCTCGGAGGCAGAAATTTGGGCGGTCATAAAAGAGATGCCTTCGGATAAGGCGTCGGGCCCAGACGGGTTCATCGGACTGTTTTTTCAAAAATCTTGGGAGATTGTCAAGGGTGACCTGATTGCGGCCTTGCATAAACTGTTCATTGGCAATGGAGTTGGGTTTGGGAGACTTAACCAAGCACTCATAACGCTAATCCCGAAGTCACCAGAGGCATGTGGAGTTAATGACTTTCGGCCGATAAGCTTAGTGCATAGTATGCCAAAGATTGCCTCCAAGCTTATGGCAATGAGGTTGAGGCCGAGGATGGGAGACTTGGTGCATATTAATCAGTCGGCGTTTATCAAAGGCATGAATATTCACGATAACTTCCTGCTAGTAACGCAAATGGCACGTAGGCTGCACAAGAGAAAGGCCAAAGGGGTGATGCTGAAGCTGGACATTTCGATGGCTTTCGACTCGCTCTCATGGCCATTCCTTTTTGAGGTGTTGCGAGCAAAAGGATTTTCGGACAGATGGATTCATTGGGTTGCCACTTTACTCACTTCGGCTAGTTCCAGAGTGATTGTGAATGGATCCACCGGAGCTAAGTTCATGCACGCTAAAGGTCTTCGGCAAGGGGATTCTATCTCAGCTTTGCTCTTTGTTATAGCAATGGATGTCCTGACTGATATTGTGATCAAGGCACATGACAACGAGGTGTTAAGCTCAATGAATGGGTGTAGTCCACTGCAGAGGATTTCGTTGTACGCTGATGGCGTGATCCTATTTATAAAGCCAACCATCCCGGACTTGCATTTTGTTCGTGAGGTCTTTGGCATTTTTGGAGAAGCTTCGGGTTTGAAGATTAACTTTGCGAAGTCGGCAGTGATCATGATAAGGACCGAGCCAGAGGACGAGAAGCTGGTAAGGGACGCTTTGCCATGGAAGATGGAGTCTTTTCCTTTCAAGTATCTTGGCTTGCAGTTGAGCATTAAGCAGTTGAAGCGCTCGGAGTGGCAGCCAATGGTTGATGCAGCGCTGCATATCCTTCCTGGATGGCAAAGAGGCTTGGTGACACGGCCAGGGAGATTGATCTTGGTCAACCAGGTTATGAGAGCGAGGGCGACGCATCATCTGATCGTGGCTGAGGCACCGAAGTGGGCACTGGAGAAAATTGACAAAGGGTGTCGGGCATTTTTTTGGGCAGGATCTGAAGAGGTTCATGGAGGTAGATGTTTGGTATCTTGGAACAGAGTGTGTCGCCCTAAGGAGCTGGGAGGGCTTGGTGTCATTGATCTACACAAGCACGGGATAGCGCTCAGGCTTAGGTGGGCATGGCTTTCGAGAATCGATGAGTCGAGACCATGGCAGGGGCTGAACTGGAAGCCTGATAAGCAGGTTTGTGCGGCTTTTGGCAGTTTGGTGAAGTGGCAACTTGGTGCGGGCACAAAGGTGCTTTTTTGGACGGATCGTTGGATCAATGGTGCAACAGTTAAGGAGCTGGCCCCACTGGTCTATATTCAGGTCAGGGCCCAAACTGCCAACAGAAGATGTGTGAGAGATGCGTTATGGATGCATGCTTGGATGGAAGATATTCGAGGTGAACTTGACACAGAGGGTTTGGCACAATTCATCCAGTTGTGGGAGATTTTGATGGAGGTACAATTGGTGCCGGACACGGAGGACAAACCAATCTGGGATTGGAACAGGGATGAGAAATACACGGCCTCCTCGGCTTACAAGATGATGTGTATTGGAGGGATTAGATCCCAACATTACGCTGCAATCTGGAAGTGTTGGGCACCGCTAGTCTGCAAGCTATTCATGTGGCTAGCCATCCAGTATAGGCTTTGGACCTCGGACAGGAGATGGAGACATGGTCTGCAGGAGGAGAGATCACCTTGTTTCCTTTGTGATCAGGAGGAATACACGGTGGACCACATCTTGCTGCAATGTGTTTTTGCCCGGTAAGTTTGGTACATGTGCTTCGGCAGAATGGGGATTGACATGACCTTATGTCCCTCGGCTCAAGATAGTATTGGGAGATGGTGGCCGGTAGTGAGGAAACGGATGCCAAAATTGCATCGGAAGGGTTTTGACTCAGTTGTCATATCGATATGCTAGAACTTATGGAAGCAGCGCAATGGAAGGGTATTTGGCAGAACGGACCTGCGGAACACAGGAGGCACCGTGGACCTGATCTGGCAAGAACTAGAGATGTGGACTAGGGCTGGAGCGACAGGAGTAGCTACGTTTTGTGAGTAGTAGGCTTTGGGTTGTGTTAGGAGGTTGTGGTAGGGCCATGTAGGTGGACTGCCTAGTGATGATGTAATACTCTTGTACATATCTTTCTCCCGTCTATCAAGCTAAGGTACGCCATTGGCGTACCCTCGGAAAAAAAAGTTGGATGATCTTACTTTAAAACTTGCTCTGCAAGGGATTGGTATTTTTTCGCTTTACTGCTTTTGGGCTACTCTGCAAGTATGCTTGTTCCTGCCAGTATAAGGACAAAAAAAATTGCAACTCGCAGTTCCTTGTTTCTATGAACAATAAGATTTTATGATGGTTTTCCTTCGTTTTCTTTCTGATGGTAGTGGATTATTTGCTCCTAGATGTGTCGATTATGAAATGTAGGCAGTTGGTGAGGAAAAAAAGTTGGTGGAAATATCCAAACTAGACAAAATAATAGAGACATTAAGCACAGAATGTGCTGCAGCTACATTAGCTGTCTGAAAACGAAAAATTGTGACTCCAAAGGCAATCGGATAATTCTTTGAGAAATATAGCTATGTTGTGTAGTAACAAGATTTCAAAAGCAGAAGAAAATAAAAAGAACTCTAATCTGAAGTTGTGAAGGCTTATCTCCTTTTAGTAAACAAGTCTGGCATCATAAAATAGTAAGTAATGTCTCTTTTTGTTAGTTAACTGACTTGTTTTCTTGAATATAAAAAATTCTGCCTTGATTTGTCTTTCGAACCGGGAGCAGATGCGCATATTTGTAAGCTTTCTTTTGATTCGAGTTGGATCGTTGCCGTGCTTTATATTCATCTTTAGCTGCTTTTTCAACTATCAAAATTAAAATTGCAGGGAATCCGAACAACAAGGAAATATTTGTCGCCTATTCCTCTTGTAGCAGCGCAAGCTTCCCTGAATCCAACGGACAAGATTTTTTTTGTCAAACCCACCACATGTGGTGAGCAGATCACGAAGATCGTCATCCGTTCCGACGAGAGCAAAAAGCCATCATAGTGCACCGTTGATGGCTCTGCTCTCAAGATCTTCCGGAAGGTCATGAACACACTGACGTCTCTTGTATAAAATATCACCATGACACACTAATAGAATAGTATGGAAATGTTTTCGCCTATGGATGATGCATACAAGTCTAGACCAAATAATGCAGTACTTTTTTCTCAAAAATAAATACAAATTATGCAACACTATTTTTCTAACTTACCACTGTTTACTCCATGATAGTGCCTTATAATCCTTATGTGATGTGTGGGAGATAAGGAATCATTTTTTTATTTACCGACTCAAGTACAATGAGAATGAAGATGCACGTCCAAAATTACTAGTATTATACTATGTTTTTAAACATATTAGGAAATAGTTGCGTCTTTGCTCTCTATGCAATGCTAAACTATTGTGTTTTTGAATAAGTTGAATTCCAATATTATTAGGATATCATTACTCCATCTTTCTATATACATGAAATTTTGCATTATGTATAAAATTACTTGAGACGTGCGACACGTTTACTAGTAAAAATCCAAGGTGTTTTTTTCCCCATTTCAGCAAAGGGCAGTCCTGCTCCCTGTCCCAGGCGGCCAGGCCTACCAGCCGTTGGCCCAGTAACCAAACCACCCAGCCGCCGCCCGCCCGCCCGCCGCACTGCCTCCGACGAATCCCCACCCCGCCGTCGTCCTTCTGCTATACAATCCCACCTCCACATGCCCTTCAGCCACCGCTGTATCATTCCCGGTTGGCTACCGCATCTGACGACGAAGGCGACGGAGGCGGAGCGAATCCCCACCTCGCCGCCACCTCCTGCCTCCTCGTCGTTTGCAGAACAGGGCTGTTGAGCCTGCCATACTCCCGCGGGTTAGTTATGTTCTTCCATCTCTCCGATTCGGTTCGATCCTGCAGATGAGTTCGATTTAAAGTCTGAACCTTTTTGGGGGGTGGCGTAATAGGAGTCGGATTTCCGTCACAGAATCAGCTCGCGGCAGGAGGGGAGGCCACCCATAAGTACGCCCCGCCCAAGAGCCTGCCCCATCCAGGATTGCAACCTTCCAACGAGCAATTGTTTGTTCTGAAGGTGCCGATTTATCTCCAATGGGTGGTACCTGTAGCGTATCCAGGGTACACAGGAGGAATCTGCGCTCTCTAGTCTTCAGAGTGCCTCGGCTGCTAGGTCTTCTTCCTCCCGGTTTGCCGAAGAAATTCCTCAAAGAAGAATACGTCCATGGACCTCTGACGGAGGTTGCAATTGCTGGATTGCCAGAGCTGCCACAGGATGTCCTCATGTCCATATTTGCACACCTGGAGATCCCTGACCTGATGCGTGCCTGCTCCGTCTGCACCTCGTGGCGCTCCGCGTATTCCAGCCTGCGCAAACTTGGGCACTACCAGCGGCGCCAGACGCCGTGCCTCTTATACACATCTGAATCTGCTGGTGAGAGCGTTGCGTGCCTCTACAGCCTCTTGGAGAAGAGGTCATACAAGTTGACTCTCCCGGAGCCACCTATTCGCAGCAGGTATCTGATTGGGTCATCAAATGGCTGGCTGGTTACTGCTGATGAGAGATCCGAGATGCATATTCTCAATCCCATCACATGTGAACAGATCGCTCTCCCGTCGGTGATCACCATTGCGCATGTGACTCCTGTTTTTGATGAAACAGGTGCCTTATGTAAGTACATTTACTCTCGTGACACAGCGGAGCACCGTAGTACCACTGGCCCTCAACACGTTGATCTTGGCGAGCTGCGACAATACCTCCAGAAAAAGGCATTTGTATTTTATGATGCATCTGCAGGAGGCTACATCGTGGTGCTTATTCATGATCCAGATGGGCAACTCTCATTTGCTTGGTTAGGGGATGACAAGTGGAACTGGCTGAAACCACGTTGTTTTTTTCAAGACTGCGTGTACAAAGATGGTATGTTATATGCAGTGGCATTGCTAGGAGAAATTCACGCCTTCGATCTCAGAGGCCCTGTGGTCACAACGAAGTTAATTGCAGGCTGGGCAGATATCTACACTTGTCCAACAATTTACATTGTTCAGGCTCCATGTGGGGATCTGATGCAAGTTTTTAGATCCCAACAGGCGGTTGGCTGTGATCCATGTGCTGACACTGCAACGCATGAGCACTATACCTCTAAGATCAAAGTATTTAAAGTTGAGACTATGGCTGAAAAGGTTGTGGAAATAAATGGCTTGAAGGATCATGTGTTGTTGGTTGGGCAGAACCAATCACTTTGTCTCTCTGCTGAAGAATATCCCCAGTTGAAGGCAAACAATGTGTATGTCAACGATGACCACAAGTATCTAACTTTTTACCAGAATAACCGACGTGACATTGCAGTTTTTGACTTGGCAAATAACAGTAGTGAGGAACTTGTCTCCCCTCCTCTTTGGTCCAACTGGCCTACTCCCATATGGATAACACCTAGTCTTACAAAACTGTATCCGTTGGACAATCTATGAGTTTTTCTTCATGTCCAGATAATATAATTGTATAGCAGATGATGTAATGTGAATGTTTTATATGGAAAAGAGAATAAATTATGATCGTTGATTGGAGGACATTGCAGTTGGTGAGAGTTGAGGGTGAAAATCCAGCTCCAAGCTCTGCATCAAATGATGCGTGTTCCTCTGTTGCTTTAAATGGGTGGCATGTGTAGTACACAAGCTTGAAATGTTTTTTTTTTTGGAAAGATCCAGCAAATTGCTGGCATTCCATATCATAAGCAGAAAGCAATGGGAAATACAAAGTTGGGTGCACCTTAGTGGCATGTTTATGTATATTACATAGTGGGGTTATGTTTTGACAATGCTACATTATTACTCGGGCACTTGCCTCTTATTCATCTAGGTCGAGACTAAAATGACATTTTGGCCTATGGAGAATCTAGGCCTGTAGATACAGTTCTGCAGGAATTGTTCTGGACAAAAGCCTCCGGTGACTGGAAACACGGATGACCTTGAACAGATTTGGATAAGATGCATTCAAAACTGGCACTCCGGCACACTGCAACAGATGCTTTTTGACCATGGTAAACTGGTATAGCTCAGCAATGTGAAGGTGAACATATCTTGTGTTATATTTCCCGGTTTGAACATGGACCATACTAAAATGGGTTCCTTACTTTCGATCGAAGCCCAACAGAAAGACCTCTCCCTCTCACGCCACCCCGCGCGCGACCGAGAGGGAACCTAGCCGCCGCCGCCGGGCCTCCCACCCTGCTCTCCTCCCTCGCCGCCACCCGAGGGTGCGGTCCGGCGAAGCCTGGTCATCGCCGGCAGCGGCGGGGCTTTTTCATCTCCCCGCGTGGTGGCTTCGATACGGTATGCGGCGGCCGGTCGGGGAGGCTTCGATACGGTATGCGGCGGCCGGTCGGGGACGCGGCGCTTGGCGGCAGGCGCGGTGGTGCATCGGCGCTAAGGTGCGGCGGCGGTGTGGGCTGGCGGCGCGGTGGAGGTGTGCGCGTGCAGGCCTGGGACGGCGTGACGACGACGCTCAGATCTGGTCGGCACGCGGCATGAGACGTGGGCGCCTTTGGCTGCGGGCGGCCGCCTTCTGCCGTGGTGATCTGCTGGTGGGGGGCAGCGGGGCTGCAGGCCTGGTGCTGCAGGCCAGTGAGTGGGGACAGCATGTCCGGATCCGGCCCTGTCGTTGCGGGCTGTGGGCGGCCCTCTCGCAATGGCGCGATGGTGAGGGCGCGGCAGCAATGGAGGTGGGCGACCCTCGTCTAGTCGGGCCCTTGTGGCTGGACGACGGCGCTTGGTGCGGGAGGGCCTCCCTCGTGGGCTACCTCGGATGCGACAGTTGGTCGATTTGGTTTTCCTCGTCAGCGGGCGCGCGTTTGCGGATGGCCTCGCGGAGAGTTGTGCCAACTACCATGGTGGGGCGACACGGGGGTGCTCGCGGGGGCGTTTAGTAGGAGGGATGGGTGCCTCGATGCGGTATCGCCGTCTGTCGCTAGCACATTTGCTGGTTCGGATGCGTCTGCTCCTCCTCCTCCCCCCCCTTTTCTCGTGTTCGGCGGGGACCTCGGTTGGAGGAATGGGTGGCCTCGATGCGGTCGCACCACCTGTCGCCTGCACATGGTGTGCCGGTCTGGATTCGTCTGCTCCCCTTTCTCCCCCATTCCTCGACCGCGAGCGGGATGGCGCAGATCTTCCAGCGAAGCGTCGACGGGTGGATCTGTCGGTCGAGGGGCGTCGGTTGGTCCAAAGCCGGGGCTTTTGAGTAGGTATCGGGGTTGTCTGGTTGCAGGGCGGCGGCTCTGGCGGCAGGAGGCACGGCGTTTGTGGGCGGAGCGTGCGTCTCAAGTGCGGGCGGGCAACCATGGCCTCGCGGGTGGCGTGGTTGCGGGTGGTTGATGGGGTTAGGGTGCGATGGTGGGGTGTGAGCATCGGGGTACACCACTTTGCCAGTCCTTTGACTGGCCAATGGTGGCGGTGACCATTGACGATGTACCTTCCTGAAGGCTCCGTCGCGGCGCTCCCACTCATGTCGTCTTGCTCCAGGGTGAAAACCTGATCTTCACGGATCGGGCGGTGGTGGCTATCCTTGGTCGTTCCCTTCTTGGGGGCACCACTTTGGAGGCCTGGCTTCGTTGTTGTCTGATGGCTTCTCGCCCCTCGTTGGTTACCCCAAGTGGAAGGTTGGAGATGTAGCGTAGCGGCAATTTTCCCTTGGCAAAGATACCAAGGATCGAATCCCGTGAGACTCCGAGGGTCGACAAGAAGGTGTCAATGGCGCCGGAAACTTTTGCTTGACAGGACCTGCACACAGATACAAATAACTTTGCTCCCAACGAGTACAGAGAGGTTGTCAATCCCTCCGGCCTTGTCGTTTACAAAGGATCAAACACAAGAGATAATAGTGATAGGTATGACTGCAACTAGGAAATAAGAACAGGAAGTAAATAGCGGGTGTGATCAGTGATGGTAATATGGACCGGGGTCCCATGATGTTCACTAGTGATTTCTCTCTCCCAAAAGACGATAAAACAGCTAAGCGAGGTAAACAAATTACAGCTGGGCAATTGACAGGATTATGTGCGCAAACCAATGCTAACTATGCTGTAAAGAAAGGTAGAGGCTCAAAAGCATGGGCGGTACGCCAAGGCAAGTAGACCGAAATCCATCTGCATCTACTACTAATCATCCACCTTGAGATATCTATCCAGAACATCTCGCTGGTATTAAGTTGCAAGTCCCACCCAAAGTGTAAACTCAAAGCAACAGACAACCACATTAAAAGAACTTTGCGTAAAGTAAACAATCCTTGCACCCGCAAGTACAAGCACCGTTGTTTTCCCCCTTGTGGCAACAACACATCCCCTAGACTCATGTTTCTGTCACTCAAGCTAGTCATCGAGGGGCATGAACCCACAGTCAAGCATAACGTTCCCTCTTGGAGTTACTACCTACTACTTGTCCAAAGCAATAAATAGCAACGGAGAACATGCAAGAATTACTCAAGAACTTAAATATAAAAGAGGTGAATCAAATATATTACTCACACACAATCTGAACATAATCTCATAATCCATCGGATCCCAGCAAACTCAGCAGAGCAACAGCATAAAGATTACATATGTGCCTCGATCATGTAGGGCAGCTCACGAGGTCTAATCCATGAAGAACAAAGAGGGGAGGAGAACATCACATAGCTACTGGTCATTGACCCATGGTCCAAGGGGGACTACTCACAACTCATCCGGGAAGCGTCCATGGTGGTGGAGAAGCTCCCGGTGGTGGTTCTTCCCTCCGGCAGGGTGCCGGGAAGAGTTCTCCTGGTGCTCCCGATCTTGGAAGCGCGGCGGCGGCGGAACAGAGATGAGATCGCGAAAAAGGGTTCCGCCCTCGAGGGTTTCGGGACGCGAGCAATATATATGCAAAAGGGGGTCACCAGAGGCGGAGGTGGGGCCCCAGGCGCCCCCCTGGCGCGGCCAGGGGTGGGGCCGCGCCGGGTGGCCGCCTGGGTCACCCCAGGCCAAGGTTGTCAGAATCGTGATTTTGAATCGGATCGGAGCTTCGATGGTAGGATCGCAAATCGTAGAATCTTCACTATCAGGATCGTAGAAACGTAGATTCTAAGAACTAAAATCGTAGAATCATAGGGGTTTGTTTGGATCGTAAAGTCGTAGAATCGTATAACAGAATCGCGATTCTGACAACCTTGCCCCAGGCTCCCCTCTGGCCCTGCCTTGGTTTTTCTGGAAGCTCCCGATACACTGATTTTTCCTGTATTTTTCCTGGAATTTTTAGGGCACTTTTAATATGGGGGAAACCTGAAATAGAAAAACAGCAGAAAACAGGAACTGGCACTGTGGTGCACTGAGTTAATAGGTTAGTCCAAATATGATCAAAAGTGTATGGAAGTGCATAAATATCATAGCAATATCACACAAAAGAGGCATGGAGCAAGCAGAAATTATAGATACGTTTTGGACGTATCAACATCCCCAAGCTTAATTCCTGCTCGTCCTCGAGTAGGTAAATGATAACAAGCATAATTTCTGTGGTGACATGCTATCAACCATATAAGAACTTTTAAGTAGAGCAATCAAGGCATGTAATTCAATTCAAGTCATAACAAGCAAGAGTCTATATTAGCATTGTAACAAGCAACATAAGAACATAAAGGTGCAAGAGCTCTCGCTGTCCGTGACTCGAATGTCTCCAAATGGTGTTTGCGTGCAAGAAAGGGGATAGGGATATATGAGAGAGTAAAACATAGTTTTTGTATTGTTGAGAACTTAATCTACTAAAGTTTCACACTTGGTCTTCTTTGGAATCTTATCTTGACTCATCCCCAGACCGTCAGCCAGGTACAAGTCAAAATGATCCACTCCCTTTCGATATTTTGAGCACTCATGCAATGGATGAGCGTAAGCAAGAAAGTCAACACTTAGGATGGCAAAGAGAGAAAAATGATAGAGGGGGAAGACAAAAAGGGTGTGAGAGGCTCACATCAATGAGGACAATCATCGGCGAGAGAAAGCCAAATGATAGATATGATGTGAGGAGTAGGGATTGCCATGCAACGGATGCACATATGAGCTAAGGTAAGCTCTCCAATGGAACTAGTGGGGGTGCATCCAACTTGCTTGCTCAAGAAGACCTAGAGCTCTTTTGAGGAGGCTCATCATTGGAATATACAAGCCAAGTTCTATAGTGTAAAGGTCCCCACATAGCTATATGCATAAATGATAATCTCTATGGAGTACAAGGTATAAGATGGAGTACGAGTGTGGATCTCTCAAAAGGAAATAGTAGTGTGCCCCCTTCTCTCTTTCTATTTCTTTTTCTCTTTTTTCTTTTTTTTTTATTTTTTTGTGGCCTCAATGGCTCTTTCTATTTATCTCTCATTTGTCCTCTTTGGGATCTTTTGATTTTGTCCTCTTTGAGATCTTTTGATTTGTCCTCTTTGGGATCTTTTCCTCACTTTAGGGGCAACACTCTATGTATTACAAGAAGTATAGAAGATCTTTCACACTTTATAAAAGTACTCAACATAAAGAAAATGAAACTATCATGATGTATGCAAATGTATGCCTCTGCCAGTGTAGCAGGATATGCAATGATACTAGCGCGTCATGTAGCAATGATTAGGGCAAGGCCCAACTAGCATGCGGCTCATCGATCAAGCAAAAAGCATGTATGACATGAAGATCAAGTCATGAGAAGATGGATGTTGCATGACAATGTATCTCGAAAAGGCTATGGAAATGCCTTAATAGGTAGGTATGGTGGCTGTTTTGAGGAAGGATATAATGAGTCTTATGATGACAGAGCGTATCGTGCCAAGGATTTGGATGCACCGGCGAAGCATGCGCCAACTCTCGAGGTGAGAAAGGGCAATGCACGGTACCGAAGAGGCTAGAAAAATATGGTTAGGTGGAAGTGTCAACCTTCGAATACTCACATTAGTCTGAAGAACTCATGCACTTATTATCGGTAACTCTCAATCTAATTAGGAGGTTCACAAAGAGACAAGTACCCCGAGGAGGTGTGTATGGGGGTTTGGTTACCCTTGCGCATCCTCGACCCATGGTACGTGAGTGTACTCTAATATTCGATCCCTCCAAAGATTAGTGATCCATTTAGTAGCTAAAGTTCTCAACTATTTTGTAGGTTTTCTAAAATAAACACGGATTGCCCAAAATACGACATCTATCACTAATAGGCTAAAGCTCTTGACACCAAAAGTTCAGACATTACTCGTGGCAATACCTCAAAACTATTGCAAGTTACTACTAAAATTAAATAGCAACCTCAATTACCTACTTTAAGTTAAGATACACAACTCAGTGCAACAGACAAACTCTCTTAACAAGATAAACGTGAAAACTCAAGAGAGTTCAACAACCAACTAAACAAAAGCTCTTTAAAAAGAAAAGCATTAAAACTAAGAGCTAAACATGATAGTGGCTATGGAAAGACAAAGAACACACACATCAAAGATAAGCATGAAAATCCTATGTTGTGTTCTAGGTTGAAGTGGAGCGTGTTTCTCTCCCACACAAAGAAAGCTGGGTGCTAACTCGTTATGAACAGCAAGCAAAGCTAAAGAAAACTAAAAAGGAAACTAAAAGCAAGACGCTCCAAGCATAGCACATAACGCATGAAGTGATTAAAATATAGTGGAACGAAAGACAAACTGATAATTGTTGATGGAGAAGGGGATGCACGGGGGCATCCCCAAGCTTAGACGCTTGAGTCTTCTTGAATATTTCTTGGGGGTGCACGGGGGCATCCCCAAGCTTGAGCGTTTGACCCTCCTGAATCTTTTTATCATCTTCCCTCGCACACTTGAAAACTCCCTTCATACATAACTCATCATAATCTGATTAGCGAGGTTAGTACCCATAATAAAATAATTTTTTCCTGCTGCAAATAAGGATAATCTTGAAGAGCTACTGTTTCTCAAGGTTGCCAAAAGGTTTTTGCAAAGAAAAAGCAAGCTCAAGATTTGCAAAACGAAGAAAAGGCAAAACAGGACAAAATCTGTGAAAAACAGACCAGTAGGTAGTAAATAATTTTTTCGGGGCACTTCTGCAACTCAAATAAAAAAACTCAGAACAGACGTCCGAAAGCCAATTGTATAGAGCACACTTTCAAAAAAATTCAGATCAAAAAGATGATCTGGTGATTTTATACGAATTTTTCTGTCCAAGGACAGAATCTGTTTTCTGGACTGCACGTCACAACTTTTGAACTTTCTTGCAATCGGAGGCTAAACTTGGCACAAAGTTGAAAAGAAAAGATACAATGATGATGCTACTGTAGTAACAAACATCAAGACACAACAAAAGCAAAATAAAACCTAATTCGTTGTGGGCTGCCTCCCAAAAGCGCTTTCTTTTATGCCTTTAAGCTAGGCATAATGCAGAAAAGAGAAGATCAAGTTTTATCAAGAGTAAAAGAATAGCTAGCCCGTGTAACGGACTCAAAAGGTAACTTAATATTCTTTCTAGGGAAGTGTTCCATCCCTTTCTTGAGAAGAAATTGGAATTTTATGATAGCACCAACGGTGCAAAGAAAAGGACGTCCCAAAATAATTGGACAATAAGGTTCACATTCAATATCCATAATAGTAAAATCAACGGGAACATAATTGTCATTGACAATGATAAGAACATCGTCGATCTTCCCCAAAGGTTTCTTTACGGAAGAATCAACAAGACGAACACTAAAAGAACAAGGATCAAAAGATTTTAATTTAAACATATCATATATTCTTTTGGGCATAACGGAGGTACTAGCTCCAACATCACATAAAACATAGCAAGAGAAGTTATTCAACTTAATTTTAATCATAGGATCCCAACCATCTTCTAGCTTTCTAGGTATGGAGGCTTCTACCCTAAGCTTTTCCTCCCTAGCTTTAATGAGAGCATTAGTGATATGCTCCGTGAAGGCAAGATTAAGCGTGCTAGTGTGGGGGTCTTTAGAAATTCTTTGTAAAAAGGAGACAACTTCTGAGAGACTACAATTATCAAAATCAATTTTATCATTATTGAGCAGAATTGTAGTGTCATCTTCTTTGTTTGAATTGGTCTCTATTATAAGAGTTTGAACGTCTTCCCAAGTTTGGGGAAGTGTGGGAGCAACTTTAAACAGAGGCTCATACCTTTTTCCCGGAAGACCATGCCATGGGCATGACTCTCCATTAAAACTAACATAATCACAAGGTTTATTACTTTTGTAGATCCCGACAGTGGTGATTGGCGTGATGGAAGAAGGGGTGTACTCCTCCCACTTAGTGTTTTTGGTGGAACCCATAGCAGCAACAAGCAAGATAACTATTTTTGTGATTTTTGGTAAGGGACACTAAAGCAAAAACTGAAAGGTAAACCAACAAGACTAAAAAGCAAAGATAAAAGATAGCGTGCAACTCCCCTATCTTGAAGAGTGGAGTCCCCGGCAACGGCGCCAGAAACTTGCTTGATGGCTTCTCGCCCCTCGTTGGTTACCCCAAGTGGAAGGTTTGAGATGTAGCGTAGCGGCAAATTTCCCTTGGCAAAGATACCAAGGATCGAATCCCGTGAGACTCCGAGGGTCGACAAGAAGGTGTCAATGGCGCCAGAAACTTTTGCTTGACAGGACCTGCACACAGATACAAATAACTTTGCTCCCAACGAGTACAGAGAGGTTGTCAATCCCTCCGGCCTTGTCGTTTACAAAGGATCAAACACAAGAGATAATAGTGATAGGTATGACTGCAACTAGGAAATAAGAACAGGAAGTAAATAGCGGGTGTGATCAGTGATGGTAATATGGACCGGGGTCCCATGATGTTCACTAGTGATGTCTCTCTCCCAAAAGACGATAAAACAGCTAAGCGAGGTAAACAAATTACAGCTGGGCAATTGACAGGATTATGTGCGCAAACCAATGCTAACTATGCTGTAAAGAAAGGTAGAGGCTCAAAAGCATGGGCGGTACACCAAGGCAAGTAGACCGAAATCCATCTGCATCTACTACTAATCATCCACCTTGAGATATCTATCCAGAACATCTCGCTGGTATTAAGTTGCGAGTCCCACCCAAAGTGTAAACTCAAAGCAACAGACAATTGCATTAAAAGAACTTTGCGTAAAGTAAACAATCCTTGCACCCGCAAGTACAAGCACCGTTGTTTTCCCCCTTGTGGCAACAGCACATCCCCTAGACTCATGTTTCTGTCACTCAAGCTAGTCATCGAGGGGCATGAACCCACAATCAAGCATAACGTTCCCTCTTGGAGTTACTACCTACTACTTGGCCAAAGCAATAAATAGCAACGGAGAACATGCAAGAATTACTCAAGAACATAAATATAAAAGAGGTGAATCAAATATATTACTCACACACAATCTGAACATAATCTCATAATCCATCGGATCCCAGCAAACTTAGCAGAGCAACAACATAAAGATTACATATGTGCCTCGATCATATAGGGCAGCTCACGAGGTCTAATCCATGAAGAACAAAGAGGGGAGGAGAACATCACATAGCTACTGGTCATGGACTCATGGTCCAAGGGGGACTACTCACAACTCATCCGGGAAGCGTCCATGGTGGTGGAGAAACTCCCGGTGGTGGTTCTCCCCTCCGGCAGGGTGCCGGGAAGAGTTCTCCTGGTGCTCCCGATCTTGGAAGCGCGGCGGCGGCGGCGGAACAGAGATGAGATCGCGAAAAAGGGTTCCGTCCTCAAGGGTTTCGGGACGCGAGCAATATATATGCAAAAGGGGGTCACCAGAGGCGAAGGTGGGGCCACAGGCGCCCCCCTGGCGCGGCCAGGGGTGGGGCCACGCCGGGTGGCCGCCTGGGCCACCCCAGGCTCCCCTCTGGCCCTGCCTTGGTTTTTCTGGAAGCTCCCGATACGCTGATTTTTCCTGTATTTTCCCTGAATTTTTAGGGCACTTTTAATATGGTGGAAACCTGAAATAGAAAAACAGCAGAAAACAAGAACTGGCACTGTGGTGCACTGAGTTAATAGGTTAGTCCAAATATGATCAAAAGTGTATGGAAGTGCATAAATATCATAGCAATATCACACAAAAGAGGCATGGAGCAAGCAGAAATTATAGATACGTTTTGGACGTATCATTGTCTGATTCACCTTTCTATTGTCGGTGAGCTGGTGTGTCGGTGCCGAGCACCTTTGTATCTTGCCTTGGGTGTGTGCCTTGTGTGCGTTATTCGGTCTCTCGGTTGTATTCGGTGATGGTGCTTTACATATAAAGCGGTGCTGCGGTGGAACCCTTTTTTGGTCAATGACGAATGGCCCCCACACGTCAGTTTGACTAGGGCAACTCAGTTGACTGCTGACATCACCCTGACGTCATAATCACATTATCTAATTAAATTAAATCTCTTAATTCTAAAAATAATTTAAATTTTTAAAAATTAATATAAAATAATTCACAACTCGGATGAAAGTACTTTGTACATGAAAGTTGCTCAGAACGACGAGACGAACCCGGATATGTTACCCGCATATTCATGTGGTGCCTCTAAATACCTGAACATGGAACTTTTCCCCTCCGGCCATCTGTCTGAGAAATGTCCGGAACCAGGAAAACTTTCCCGGATGGGATCCTCCTTTGTCAGTAACATGCAACACCGCGTTAGGGCACAACCGGCATGTCATATCGCCATGTCATACTTTGTGTTACAATTGTTTTCTTTATATTTATTGTACCTTCCCCCTATTCTTTCCGGTAGACCCCGAGACTGCTGCCGATACCCCGTGATCGACTACATCGACGACGACCCTCCTTCTTGCCAGAGCAACCAGGCAAGCCCCCCCCCCCCTTGATCACCAGATATTGCCCATTCTCCCTCTCTTATTCTTGCATTAGAACTGCTACTGTTGTTGATTCGATAGCTCCTATTCTGTTGCATAGCCTGTCATTGATGCTACAACTATTGATACCTTTACCTGCTATCCTAATGCTTAGTATAGGATGCTAATATTCCATCAGTGGCCCTACACCCTTGTCCGTCTGACATGCTATACTATCGGGCCGTGATCACTCGGGTGGTGATCACGGGTATATACTATACTGTTACATACTCATGATGATGATTCGGGGATGGGGGCTGAAGGGGCAGGTTGTTCCACACAGGTAGTGGTGGGCATGGGTTCCCGGCAGCCCCCTGATGGTTACTTTGTGGCGGAGCGATAGGGCGGGTTGCGACCACCTAGGAGACAGGTGGGCCTGGCCCTGGTCGTTGTCCGCGGTTATTTCATAATAACATGTTTAACGAGATCTTGGTATTTGATCTGAGTCTGGCCATTGGCCTATACGCACTAACCAGCTACGTGGGAATAGTTATGGGCACTCGACGTTGTGGTATCAGCCGAAGCCTTCTTGACGTCAGCGGCTTAGCAGCGCGCGCCGGATTGGACTGGAACGCCTACTCTGGTATTATGAGAGGCTAGGTCTCCTTACCGGCCGCGTATGCAACGTGTAGGTGTGCATTGGGCGATGGTCCCGGACCCCTTCGCGCTTAGGACTTAGACCGGCGTGCTGACCTCTCTACCGTGCTTAGGTAGGGCTGCAACGTGTTGATCTTCCGAGGCCGGGCATGACCTAGGAAAGTGTGTCCGGCCAAATGGGATCGAGCGTGCTGGGTTATGTGGTGCACCCCTGGAGGGAAGTTAATCTATTCAAATAGCCGTGTCCCTCGGTAAAAGGATGACCCGGAGTTGTACTCCGACCTCATGACAACTAGCACTGGATACATAATAAAACACACCCAGACAAGTTCCAAATACAACCCGGTGATCGCTTTCCCACAAGGCGACGAGGGGAGGATCGCCGGGTAGGATTATGCTATACGATGTTACTTGGCGAACTTACCATCTATTCTATTCTACTGCTGCAAGACGGAGGCTGCGAGAAGCGATGATACTTGTTACTTTCCAGCTACACTCTTCTACTGGTGCAAGATGGAGACTGCCAGAAGCGTAGTCTTTGATTGGATTAGCTACCCCCTCTTATTCTGCCATTCTACAGTTTAGCCCGCATATATTACCCCTTTACACAGATATCATTGCATATGTAGTGTAGATCCTTGCTTGCGAGTACTTTGGATGAGTACTCACGGTTGCTTTGCTCCCCCTTTTCCCCTTTTGTCCCTTCTTCTCGGTTGATGCAACCAAATGGTGGAGTCTAGGAGCCAGAGGATCCCGAGGATGATTCTACGTGGAGTTCAGCTTCGAGGAGTAGTTAGGATGTTCCAGGCAGGAGGTCTCGCCTTTTCGATCGTTGCTACATTTGTGCTAGCCTTCTTAAGGCAAACTTGTTTAACTTATGTCTGTACTCAGATATTATTGCTTCCGTTGACTCTTGTGTTTTTGAGCTTATGTATTCGAGCCCTCGAGGCCCCTGGCTTGTAATACAAAGCTTGTATTATTTTTATTTGTGTCTAGAGTTGTGTTGTGATATCTTCCAGTGAGTCCTTGATCTTGGTCGTACACATTTGCGTGCATGATTAGTGTACGATCAAATCGGGGGCGTCACAAGTTGGTATCAGAGCCGACTGCCTGTAGGAACCCCCCTTTCCAACTCCTTGGCCGAAGTTGAGTCTAGTCTTTGAAAAACAAATTTACTAACTTATGTGGCTTACGGGCCCACAGCACCGATGGGTGGTGCTAGGATCTTTTATTCCTCTTCTACGCTCTGGGACTCTGATCTCTCTTCTATTCGGGTTAAAAGATTTTACTAACTCTGATTCTAGGTTCTCGTAACTATTTCTCCCAGAGAGCCCACATTCCGGAAGATCACCTGCTTCGTGAGAAGATTCTGAGGATATCCCTCGATATCTTCCCCAGACCCTTGTGCTCATCGCCTTTGCAATTCACTGCCACCAATATATCCCTATGGATATCTGCATGCACTTGTCATTCTCATGATCATTCCTCGTCGCTCTTGTTGTTACAAGATGCCTCGAAATATTCTCCGTTGTCCCAAGAATCCTTTGAGTTTACTATCTTGTAGTTTTATTTCGCATGAAAACCCTTATGGTTATTTCCTCACATTTATCGGGATTCGTCTTCTCAATTGTTCATGTGTCTCAAAAAATTCTTCGGAATCCTTTTCGATCTTTCGAAAATCCTCTTGAAATTCTTGCCTGCTTGCATTATGGTTAATTCCATATGACTAGTAGTCTTCGTTAACATCCCTTGTCTTAGCCATTTTGAGCCTATTGACTCAATGTGTGCGTATGCATGCAGTCATCAGGTTATCATTTTTAAAATTATCTTTCCGACTCAGACGTCATTCCGGACATGAGTTGGTTCTCGGCAATTCAAACCTTTATTGATTGTCCAACTAAGTGTTTTCAACTTATCCATCCTTGATCAGAGCATCTGCTTCTGATCCTTTATTTCGGAAACCATAATTTCTTTCTATTGAAGCATCAGACTAATAAGGTGATTCTTGAATCTGATGCCTCTGCATTCGTTCTTCCTCTGAGTAAGTACTGATACTCACCTCAGCTCCGTTGTGGATCGCCCGATCCATTGTTGGATTGTTATCCGACAGTGTCCATCATATTCAATTACCTTGTGAGTTCTTCCCCTGATACATAATGCCTTTGGTAAATTGTATCCTTTGCTTGGCCAACCATGCTCTGCTTTCGGGCTGGTGTATTTACTTTTGAAACTTCTGGTAGATGTTACTAAGATGCCCGATGGGCTGAACCTATGCCTTCCCCTAATCCATGAGAACCCGAAAGTTTTCACAAGTCTTACTCTTCCGGTTTTCTACCAGATAAAATTCCAACACTACAGCTTTATCAAAGCGAGAGGTGAATGAAATGATATGCATTAAAGAAGTGGGAGTCGACCTTGAACTTTGTGTTCATGCCCATTAAAATGATGTAGACCGTCTCGGAAGCTTCTTGCAAAA
This sequence comes from Secale cereale, assembly GCA_902687465.1. Taxonomy (NCBI): domain Eukaryota; kingdom Viridiplantae; phylum Streptophyta; class Magnoliopsida; order Poales; family Poaceae; genus Secale; species Secale cereale. Next base: position 173,441,849 of record LR738710.1, read on the forward strand.
TGATTATCTAACTATATGATTCTTTCGGTATTCTTGAATTGATTCCTTACAGTTATGGTTCCGACCATGCTGTCCTGATCTGATATATCTGATGGGAATTCATTCCAGTGCCTCGTCTATTTTTGGCAAGGTTGAAGTATCTACTGTCATAGGTCAATGACCCAATTCTACTTCTATCATGTTCTACCTTCGAGTATTACCCCCTAGAATCTCGAAGATGTCTTGCCATTACACCACATCTTACTAACTTTGTTGAAGTAATGTCCTTCCTTGTCGTAATCACTCCATGGGTTCTGGGTTGTTGTCAACCGAGGACACCGACTAGTGAAATTATTCCGCACTACAAATCAAATACCCCTAGTATTTTTACTGGGAAAATTCTGAACTCAGTCTGGTCATTCCTAGACTATCGGATGCATCCTGGTCTTGCTATCTTTGACTGTGCTACCTCGTCCTTCTCTGGTGCACGAATTCTTCAGTGTGTGAGCACGACTTACGTCAAGCTTTCAACATCATGTTGCTTGTCTTGAAAGGCAACTTTGATTCCGAGCTTACATCTCATATATTGATCATATAACTTGCCACTTTGTCATTCCCTTGCTTGTTTTCGTTGTTGTTTGATTGCATCCTCTTGAAACCTCCCGCCAAATGTGTCGGATCACCTTCAACACTTTGACTTCTTCTGAGATGTTGATACGTCTCCAACGTATCTATAATTTTTGATTGTTCCATGCTATTATTTATGATGCTTTGGATGTTTAATGGGCTTTGTTATACACTTTTATATTATTTTTGGGACTAACCTACTAACCCAAAGGCCCAGTCCAGATTGCTGCTTTTTTCCTGTTTTAGGGTTTTACAGAAAAGGAATATCAAACGGAGTCCAAACGGAATGAAACCTTCGGGTGAGATATTTTTGGAGCAAAATATACACGGGAGACTTGAGAACCACGGAGTAGGGCTGACGTGGCGTCCACAAGGGTGGGGGCGCGCCCCCCTGCCTCGTGGGCACCCCGTCTGGCCCCCGGTGCCCTCCTTCCTCCTATATATACCTACGTACCCCGAAACTATCAGAACAACAGAGAAAACCCTAGTTCCACCGCCGCAACCTTCTGTTCCCGTGAGATCCCATCTTGGGGCCTGTTCCGGAGCTCCGCCGAAGGGGGAATCTTCCACGGAGTGCTTCTACATCATCATCATCGCCTCACCATGAGTTGTGAGTAGTTTACCATAGACCTTCAGGTCCATAGCTAGTATCTAGATGACTTCTTCTCTCTCTTTGGATCTCAATACCAAGTTCTCCTCGGTCTTCGAGGAGATCTATTCGATGTAATCTCTTTTTGCGGTGTGTTTGTCAAGGTCTGATGAATTGTGGGTTTATGATCAAGATTATCTATGAGAAATATTTGGTTCTTTTCTGAACTCTTTATGTATGATTATAATATCCTTGCAAGTCTCTTCGAATTATTGGTTTGGTTTGGCCTACTAGATCTATAGTTCTTGCAATGGGAGAAGTGCTTGGCTTTGGGTTCAATCTTGCGGTGTCCTTTCCCAGTGACAGCAGGGGCAGCAAGGCACGTATTGTATTGTTGCCATCGAGGATAAAAAGATGGGGTTTACATCACTATGTTTGAGTTTATCCCTCTACATCATGTCATCTTACTTAAGGCGTTACTCTGTTCTTATGAACTTAATACTCTAGACGCATGCTGGATAGCGGTCGATGTGTGGAGTAATAGTAGTAGATGCAGAATCGTTTCGGTCTACTTGTCTCGGACGTGATGCCTATATATAATGATCATGCCTAGATAGTCTCATAATTATTCGCTTTTCTATCAATTGCTCGAAAGTAATATGTTTACCCGTCGTAGAATATCGCTATCATGAGAGAAGCCACTATAGAACACTATGGCCCCCGGGTCTATTCTCAACATATCAATCTACAATCTACATTACTTTTCCGCTTTTACTTTCTGTTCTTATATCAAAAAATAACAAAAATATCAAACTATCATCTCTATCAGATCTCACTTTCGTAAGTGACCGTAAAGGGATTGACAACCCCTTATCGCGTTGGCTGTGAAGTTCTTATTTGTTTGTGCAGGTGCAAGGGACTCGCGCGTGGTCTCCTACTGGATTGATACCTTGGTTCTCAAAAACTGAGGGAAATACTTACACTACTGTGCTACATCACCCTTTCCTCTTCGAGGGAATACAACACAAGCTCAAGAAGTAGCAAGAAGAATTTCTGGCACCGTTGCCGGGGAGGCTTACGCAAAAGTCATATACCAAGTACCTATCACAAACCCTTATCCTTCGCATTACATTTTTTGCCTCTCGTTTTCCTCTCCCTCACTTCATCCTTGCCGTTTTATTTGCCCTTCTTCTATCGTGTGTTTATCGTTCGCTTGTCCTCATGTCTGAGACGGGGGAAGATTTTATCGAGAAGGGTAGTAATGTTGAGGGCAACGTCTATGTTGACCCTCCGGATGAAACTACCACTTTACATATTAAGAAGTTCCAGGTTGGTAGTGGAAATATTATTGGAAAAGGAGTTCTTCAAGGCTTCTTTACTTGTGCCGGTGCTTTGCCCACTATGGGTGGCTCTATTCTTCACAGAACTAGTAGCCTTGCAGATGCTATGTCTATGCTTATAGTTGAAACTGAAAGACAATTTATCCATATGCATCCCTGTATTCAGAGAGTCTTTCTAGAATTTTCCAATGTTGAGCATTCTTCTATTAAGCCTGCAACTACTATCTTCTTGGCTCATGAATTTAGATTTATCATGAAAGAGGCCAAAGAAATCTTTGCTCATTACGTGGTAGATGCCGGCCGACCTCCCATGGAGGCTATCTTATTTAATCAAGACATAATGCAGTTGCGATCTCCCGATCATGTTGCTTTTAATGAAAACCTTAGAAAAAAGGTTCCTACCGATGTCTTGGTTGATAGAATTTCTGAGTTGAATGATGATTTTTCTATTCAAAACAATGGGTTAGGCTTCTCCCTTGAGCGAAGGCTCATGACCTTCTGCCAAAAGAACGCTTATAATGATGAATTGGTTGTTCACTACAAAGGGCCAAAAGAGGAACCTATTCCTCCTGAGCTTGATATGGGGGACTTTTGTCCCATTAAATTTAGCCCTTTTGATTACTTTTGTTTGCCACAAAGGAAACTTGCTGCTGAACATAGGGAATATGAGATGAGTTTTCGTGATATATCGTATCATTATGGCATTCCCTAGACCTATCCATGTATCGTGCCTAGCTAGGGGCGTAAAACGATAGTGCTTGTTGGGAGGCAACCCAATTTTATATTTTTTGTTTTTGCTTCTGTTTAGGAATAAATATTGCATCTAGCTTCTGTTTAGATGTAGTTTTGTGTTTTAGTTAGTGTTTGAGCCAAGTAGAACCTTTGGGAAGACTTGTGTGAAGTTTATATGATCTTGATGTAAAAAACAGAATCGTTAGCGCTCGCTAGAATGGTCACCAGATTTTGCTGGAGTGTGCTATTTAGTTTATTCTTTTTGCAGATGATTAATAGACAAATTCCTCACGTTTACGAATTTATTTCAATTTTTTTGGAGTTACAGAAGTATGCGAAAGTTACAGATTACTACAGACTGTTCTGTTTTTGATAGATTCTGTTTTTCGTGTGTTGTTCGCTTATTTCGATGCATCTATGAGTAATATTTGGAGGTATGAACCATAGAGAAGTTGGAATACAGTAGGTTTAATAGCAATATAAACAAAGAATGAATTCATTGCAGTATCTTTGAGTAGTGGTTTGCTTTCTTATACTAACGGAGCTCACGAGAATTTTTGTCTAAGTTTTGTGTTGTGAAGTTTTCAAGTTTTGAGTATTGCTTTGATGTACTATGGAACAAAGAGTGGCAAGAGCCTAAGCTTGGGGATGCCGAAGGCACCCCAAGGTAAAATTCAAGGACAACCAAGAGCCTAAGCTTGGGGATGCCCCGGGAAGGCATCCCCTCTTTCGTCTTCATCCATCGGTAACTATACTCGGAGCTATATTTTTATTCACCACATGATATGTGTTTTACTTGGAGCGTCTTGTATAATTTGAGTCTTTGCTTGTTAGTTTGCCACAATTATCCTTGCTGGACACACCTTTTTGAGAGATATAAATATGGCCTAGGAATTGATAGAACACTCTATGTGCTTCACTTATATCTTTTGAGTTGAATAGTTTTTGCTCTAGTGCTTCACTTATATCTTTTAGAGCACAGTGGTGATTATATTTTGTAGAAATTGTTGAACTATCATGCTTCACTTATATCCATTTGATAGTCTATTAAAACAGCATGGTAATGTGCTTTGGCTATAAAACTTGCCTTCACATGATAGACATCCAATATCAATCTAGTAAAAACTTTCACACTAAGTGCATTGAATATGATGAGAAGTTGGATGCTTGACAATTGTTTTGAGATATGAGGATAGTGATATTAGAGTCATGCTAGTGGAGTTATTATGAAATTGATAAATGCTTGTGTTAAAGTTAGTGATTCCCATAACATGCACGTATGGTGAACCGCTATGTGACGAAGTTAGAGCATGAGGTATTTGTAAAGTGTCAACCTTTGTGTGGAGGTCGGGGGCGCGCGATGGTTAAATCCTACCAACCTCCCCCCTAGGAGCATGCGTTGATTGCTTTGTTTTGATGACTCGTAATTTTTTGCAATAAGTATATGAGTTCTTATGACTATTGTTGAGTCCATGGATTATACGCACTCTCACCCTTCCACCATTGCTAGCCTCTCTTGTACCGCGCAACTTTCATCGGTACCATACACCACTATATATCCTTCCTCAAAACAGCCACCATATATCTTCCTCAAAACAGCCACCATACCTACCTATCATGGCATTTCCATAGCCATTCTGAGATATATTGCCATGCAACTTTCCACCGTTCCGTTCATATGACACACTTCACATTGTCATATTGTCATGCATGACTATGTAGTTGACATCATATTTGTGGCAAAGCCACCATGCATAAGTTTTCATACATGTCACTCTTGATTCATTGCGCATCCCGGTACACCGCGGGAGGCATTCATATCGGTCATACTTTGTTCTAGTATCGAGTTGTAATATCGAGTTGTAATTCAATGAAAGTGTGGTGATCATCATTATTAGAGCATTGTCCCATGTGAGGAAAGGCTAAATCAAGAAAGCCCCTCCAAAAAAAGGCCAAAGAAAAAAAGAAAGGCCCAAAAAAGGAACAATTGCTACTATCTTTTTCCACACTTGTGCTTCAAAGTAGCACCATGTTCTTCATGATAGAGAGTCTCATGTTTAGTCACTTTCATATACTAGTGGGAATTTTCATTATAGAACTTGGCTTGTATATTCCAACGATGGGATTCCTCAAATGCCCTAGGTCTTCGTGAGCAAGCAAGTTGGATGCACACCCACTTAGTTTCTTTTGTTGAGCTTTCATACATTTTTAGCTCTAGTGCATCCGTTGCATGGCAATCCCTACTCACTCACATTGATATCTATTGATGGGCATCTCCATAGCCCGTCGATATGCCTAGTTGATGTGAGACTATCTCCCTCCTTTTTGTCTTCTCCACAACCACCTCTCTATTCCACCCATAGTGCTATGTCCGTGGCTCACGCTCATGTATTGCGTGAAAGTTGAAAGATTTGAAAGAATAGAGTATGAAAACAAGTGTTTGGCTGAAATCGGGGTTGTGCATGATATGAATATTTTGTGTGATGAAGAGGGAGCATAGCCAGACTATATGATTGTGTAGGGATAACTTTCTTTAGCCATAGTATTTTGAGAAGACATGATTGCTTTGTTAGTATGCTTGAAGTATTATTATATCTTATGCCAATATGGACTTTTATCTTGTATCTTTCAGATCTGAACATTCATGCCACAATTAAGAGAATTACATTGAAAAACTATGTTGGTTAGCATTCCACATCAAAAATTCTTTGTTTATCATTTACCTACTCGAGGACGAGCAGGAATTAAGCTTGGGGATGCTTGATACGTCTCCAACGTATCTATAATTTTTGATTGTTACATGCTATTATTTATGAAGTCTTGGATGTTTAATGGGCTTTATCTTACACTTTTATATTATTTTTGGGACTAACCTACTAACCCGAAGGCCTAGTCCAAATTGCTGTTTTTTGCCTGTTTTAGGGTTTTACAGAAAAGGAATATCAAATGGAGTCCAAACGGAATGAAACCTTCGGGAGAGATATTTTTGGGGCAAAATACGCACGGGAGACTTGAGAACCACGGAGTAGGGCTGACGTGGCGTCCATGAGGGTGGGGGCGCCCCCCTATAGGGTGCGCCCCCTGCCTCGTGGGCACCCTGTCTGGCCCCCAGTGCCCTCCTTCCTCCTATATATACCTACGTACCCCGAAACTATCAGAACAACAGAGAAATCCCTAGTTCCACCGCCGCAACCTTCTGTTCCCGTGAGAACCCATCTTGGGGCCTGTTTCGGAGCTCCGCCGGAGGGGGGATCTTCCACGGAGTGCTTCTACATCATCACCATCGCCTCACCATGAGTTGTGAGTAGTTTACCACAGACCTTCGGGTCCATAGCTAGTATCTAGATGGGTTCTTCTCTCTCTTTGGATTCAATACCAAGTTCTCCTTGGTCTTCGAGGAGATCTATTCGATGTAATCTCTTTTTGCGGTGTGTTTGTCGAGATCCAATGAATTGTGGGTTCCTGATCAAGATTATCTATGAGAAATATTTGGTTCTTTTCTGCATTCTTTATGTATGATTATAATATCCTTGCAAGTATCTTCAAATTATTGGTTTGGTTTGGCCTACTAGATCTATAGTTCTTGCAATGGGAGAAGTGCTTGGCTTTGGGTTCAATCTTGCGGTGTCCTTTCCCAGTGACAATAGGGGCAGCAAGGCACGTATTGTATTGTTGCCATCGAGGATAAAAAGATGGGGTTTACATCACTATGTTTGAGTTTATCCCTCTACATCATGTCATCTTGCTTAAGGCGTTACTGTGTTCTTATGAACTTAATACTCTAGATGCATGCTGGATAGCGGTCGATGTGTGTAGTAATAGTAGTAGATGCAGAATCGTTTCGGTCTACTAGTCTCGGACGTGATGCCTATATATAATGATCATGCCTAGATAGTCTCATAATTATTCGCTTTTCTATCAATTGCTCGACAGTAATTTGTTCACCCGCCATAGAATATCGCTATCATGAGAGAAGCCACTAGAGAACACTATGGCCCCCTGATACGTTTCCAACGTATCTATAATTTTTTATTGTTCCATGCTATTATTTATGAAGTCTTGGATGTTTAATGGGCTTTATCTTACACTTTATATCATTTTTGGGACTAACATATTAACCCAAAGGCCCAGTCCAGATTGCTGTTTTTTGCCTGTTTGAGGGTTTTGCAGAAAAATAATATCAAACAGAGTCCAAATGGAATGAAACCTTTGCAAGAGATATTTTTGGAGAAAATCACGCACAGAGAACTTGAGAAACACGTCATAAGAGCCACGAGAGGCCCACGAGGGTGGGGGGTGCGCCCCCCTTCCCAGGGCGCGCCCCCTGCCTCATGCGGCCCCCGTGACTCCCCCGGTGTCTTCCTTCCTCCTATATAAGTCTACGTACCCCGAAACCATCAACAACAGAGAGAAAACCCTAATTCCACCACCGTAACCTTCTGTTCCCGTGATATCCCATCTTGGAGCCTGTTCCGGAGCTCCACCGGAGGGGGGTCCATCACGGAGTTCTTCATCATCATCATCATCGCCCTCACCATGTGTTGTGAGTAGTTTACCACAGACCTTCGGGTCCATAGCTAGTATCTAGATGGCTTCTTCTCTCCCTCTGGATCTCAATACAAAGTTCTCCTCGGTCTTCGAGGAGATCTATTCGATGTAATCTCTTTTTGCGGTGTGTTTGTCGACATCCGATGAATTGTGAGTTTATGATCAAGATTATCTATGAGAAATATTTGGTTCTTCTTTGAACATTTTATGTGTGCTCATAATATCCTTGCAAGTCTCTTTGAATTATTGGTTTGGTTTGGCCTACTAGATCTATAGTTCTTGCCATGGGAGAAGTGCTTGGCTTTGGGTTCAATCTTGCGGTGTCCTTTCCTAGTGACAGTAGGGGCAGAAAGGCACGTATTGTATTGTTGCCATCGAGGATAAAAAATGGGGTTTATATCATATTGCTTGAGTTTATCCCTCTACATCATGTCATCTTGCTTAAGGCGTTACTATGTTCTTATGAACTCAATACACTAGATGCATGCTGCACAACGGTCGATGTGTGGAGTAATAGTAGTAGATGCAGAATCATTTCGGTCTACTTGTCTCGGACGTGATGCCTATATACAATCATGCCTAGATAGTCTCATAATTATTCGCTTTTCTATCAATTGCTCGACAGTAATTTGTTTATCCGCCGTAGAATATTACTTTCATTAGAGAAGCCACTAGAGAACACTATGGCCCCCGGGTCTATTCTCAACATATCAATCTACATCTACTTTACTTTTACCGCTTTTATTTTCTATTCTTATAAACAAAAATACCAAAAATATAAACTATCATCTCTATCAGATCTCACTTTCGTAAGTGACCGTAAAGGGATTGACAACCCCTTATTGCGTTGGCTACGAAGTTCTTATTTGTTTGTGCAGGTGCGAGGGACTCGCACGTGGTCTCCTACTGGATTGATACCTTGGTTCTCAAAAACTGAGGGCAATACTTACGCTACTGTGCTGCATCTCCCTTTCCTCTTCGAGGGAATACAACACAAGCTCGAGAAGTAGCAAGAAGAATTTCTGGCGCCGTTGTCGAGGAGGCTTACGCAAAAGTCATATACCAAGTACCTATCACAAACCCTTATCCTTCGCATTACATTTTTTTGCCTCTTGTTTTCCTCTCCCCCACTTCACCCTTGCCGTTTTAGTTGCCCTTCTTCTGCCGTGTGTTTATCGTTCGCTTGCTTCTTGTTTGCTTGTGTGTTTTGGATTGCTTGCTTGTTACTATGGCTCAGAACAATACCAAATTGTGTGACTTCTCCAATACCAACAATAATGATTTTAGGATTGCTCCTATTACCGATGCTGAATCTTGTGAGATCAATGCTGGTTTGTTGAATCTTGTCATGAAAGATCAATTCTCCGGCCTTCCTAGTGAAGATGCCGCTACCTATCTAAACAACTTTGTTGATTTGTGTGATATGCAAAAGAAAAGGGATACAGATAACAATATTGTTAAATTGAAGTTATTTCCGTTTTCACTTAGAGATCGTGCTAAAACTTGGTTTTCCTCTTTGCCTAGAAATAGTATTGATTCATGGAATAAGTGCAAAGATGCTTTTATCTCTAAGTACTTCCCTCCTGCTAAGATCATCTCTCTTAGAAACGATATTATGAATTTTAAGCAACTAGATCATGAGAATGTTGCACAAGCTTGGGAGAGAATGAAACTAATGATACATAATTGCCCTAGACATGGTTTGAATCTATGGATGATTATTCAGAACTTTTATGCTGGCTTGAATTTTGCTTCTAGATATGTTTTAGATTCGGCCGCAGGAGGCACTTTCATGGAAACTACCTTAGGAGAAGCTACCAAACTCCTAGATAATATTATGGTTAATTATTCTCAATGGCACACCGAAAGATCTACTAGTAAAAAAGTGCATGCTATCAAAGAAATTAGTGTTTTGAGCGGAAAGATGGATGAACTTACGAAATTGTTTGCTGCTAAGAGTGCTTCTTCTGATCCTAATGATATTCCTTTGTCCACTTTGATTGAAAATAACCATGAATCTTTGGATGTGAATTTTGTTGGTAGGAATAATTTTGGTAACAATGCTTATAGAGGTAATTTTAATCCTAGGCCTTTTCCTTGTAATTCCTCTAATAATTATGGTAATTCCTACAACAACTCTTATGGAAAGATGCCTTCTGAATTTGAAACCAGTGTTAACGAGTTTATGATCTCGCAAAAGAATTTCAATGCTATGCTTGAAGAGAAATTGCTTAAGGTTGATGAATTGGCTAGAAGTGTGGATAGAATTATTCTTGATGTTGATTCTTTGAAACTTTGATCTATCCCACCTAAGCATGATATCAATGAGTCTCTCAAAGCCATGAGAATTTCCATTGATGAATGCAAGGAAAGAACCGCTAGGATGCGTGCCAAAAGAGAGGATTATATTAAAGCATGTTCTTCTAGTTATCATGAAAATAAAGATGAAGATCTGAAAGTTATTGATGTGTCTCCTATTAGATCCTTGTTTTCTAGTATAAATTTTGATGAAGATAGGATTGGAGATGATTCTGCTTTAAGGTGTCCCAATGATTCGGAGTTTTTAGATCTTGATGATAAAATTGCTAAAAGTGGGAGTGAAGAGATTAAAACTTTGCATAGTGATGAACCCACTACTTTGCATTTCAAGGGATTCAGTTATGATAATTTCTCTTTGATTGATTGTATTTCCTTGTTGCAATCCGTACTAAATTCTCCGCATGCTTATAGTCAAAATAAAGCTTTCACCAAACACATAGTTGATGCTATGATGCAATCTTATGAAGAAAAACTTGAGTTAGAAGTTTCTATCCCTAGAAAGCTTTATGATGAGTGGGAACCTACTATCAAAATAAAAATAAAAGATCATGAATGCTATGCTTTGTGTGATTTGGGTGCAAGTGTCTCCACTATCCCAAAAACTTTGTGCGATTTGCTAGGGTTCCATGAACTTGATGATTGTTCTTTAAATTTGCATCTTGCGGATTCCACTATTAAGAAACCTATGGTAAGGATTAATGATGTTCCTATTGTTGCCAATAGGAATTATGTGCACGTAGATTTCATTGTTCTTGATATAGATTGCAATCCTTCATGTCCTATTATTCTTGGTAGACCTTTCCTTAGAACGATTGGTGCAATTATTGATATGAAGAATGGAAATATTAGATTCCAATCTCCATTAAGGAAATGCATGGAACACTTTCCTAGAAAGAAAATCAAATTACCATATGAATCTATCATGAGAGCTAATTATGGATTGCCTTCCAAAGATGGCAATACCTATATTTATCTTGTATCATGCCTAGCTAGGGGCGTAAAATGATAGCGCTTTTTGGGAGGCAACCAAATTTTCTATTTTTTTGTTTTTGTTTCTTTTAGGGAATAAATATTGCATCTAGCCTCTGTTTAGATGTGGTTTCATGTTTTGTTTAGTGTTTGTGCCAAGTAGAACCTTTGGGAAGATGTGTGTGAAGTTTATGTGATCTTGCTGTGAAAAACAGAATCGTTAGCGCTCACTAGAATGGTCGTCATATTTTACTGGAGCGTGCTATTTAGTTAATTCTTTTTGAAGATGATTAATATACAAATTCCTCACATTTAAAAATTTAGTTTGAATTTTTTGGAGTTACAGAAGTATGCGAAACCTGCAGATTACTACAGACTGTTCTGTTTTTGACATATTCTGTTTTTCGTGTGTTGTTTGCTTATTTCAATGCATCTATGAGTAATATTTGGAGGTATGAACCATAGAGAAGTTGGAATACAGTAGGTTTAACACCAATATAAACAAAGAATGAATTCATTGCAGTACCTTTGAGTAGTGGTTTGCTTTCTTATACTAACGGAGCTCACGAGAATTTTTGTCTAAGTTTTGTGTTGTGAAGTTTTCAAGTTTTGAGTATTGCTTTGATGGACTATGGAACAAAGAGTAGAAAAGGCCTAAGATTGGGGATGCCCATGGCACCCCAAGTAAAATTCAAGGATAATCAAAAGCCTAAGCTTGGGGATGCCCTGGGAAGGCATCCCCTCTTTCGCCTTCATCCATCGGTAACTATACTTGGAGTTATATTCTTATTTGCCACATGATATGTGTTTTGCTTGGAGCGTCTTGTATAATTTGAGTCTTTGCTTGTTAGTTTGTCACAATCATCCTTGATGGACACACCTATTTGAGAGAGTTAAATATGGCATAGGAATTGTTAGAACACTCTATGTGCTTCACTTATATCTTTTGAGTTGAATAGTTTTTTGCTATAGTGCTTCACTTATATCTTTTAGAGCACAATGGTGGTTATATTTTGTAGAAATTGTTGAACTCTCATGATTCACTTATATTTATTTGAGATTCTATTAAAACAGCATGGTAATGAGTTTAGTCTATAAAAACTAGTCTTGACATGATAGACATCCAATGTCAATGTAGTAAAAAAAATCACACTAAGTGCATTGAATAGAATGAGATGTTGGATGCTTGATAATTGTTTTGAGATATGAGGATAGTGATATTAGAGTCATGCTAGTGGAGTTATTATGAAATTGAGCAATGCTTGTGTTAAGGTTAGTGATTCCCGTAGCATGCACGTATGGTGAACCGCTATGTGACGAAGTTAGAGCATGAGGTCGGGGCGCGCGATGGTTAACTCTTACCAAACCTTCCCCCTAGGAGCATGCGTTGATTGCTTTGTTTGGATGACTCGTAGATTTTTGCAATAAGTATATGAGTTCTTATGACTAATGTTGAGTCCATGGATTATACGCACTCTCACCCTTCCACCATTGCTAGCCTCTCTTGTACCGCGCAACTTTCGCCGGTACCGTAAACCCACTATATATCCTTCCTCAAAACAGCCACCATATAATTCCTCAAAACAACCACCATACCTACCTATCATGGCATTTCCATAGCCATTCCGAGATATATTTCCATGCAACTTTCCACCGTTCTGTTCATATGACACGCTTCATATTGTCATATTGCCATGCATGATCATGTAGTTGACATCGTATTTGTGGGAAAGCCACCATGCATAACTTTTCATACATGTCACTCTTGTTTCATTGCACATATTGGTACACCGCCAGAGGCATTCATATAGAGTCATACTTTGTTGTAGTATCGAGTTGTAATATCGAGTTGTAATGAAAGTGTGATGATCATCATTATTAGAGCATTGTCCCATGGGAGGAAAGGCTAAATCAATAAAGCCCCTCCGCAAAAAAGGCCAAAGAAAAAAAAGGCCCCAAAAAAAAGAAACAAAAAGAAAAAGAAAAGAAAAAAGGACAATTGCTACTATCTCTTTTCAACACTTGTGCTTCAAAGTAGCACCATGTTCTTCATTGTAGAGAGTCTCAAGCTTAGTCACTTTATATATTAGTGGGAATTTTCATTATAGAACTTGCCTTGTATATTCCAACGATGGGCTTCCTCAAATTCCATAGGTCTTCGTGAGCAAGCAAGTAGGATGCACACCCACTAGTTTCTTTTGTTGAGCTTTCATACATTTTTAGCTCTAGTGCATCCGTTGCATGGCAATCCCTACTCACTCACATTGATATCTATTGATGGGCATCTCCATAGCCCGTCGATACGCCTAGTCGATGTGAGACTATCTTCCTCCTTTTTGTCTTCTCCACAACCACCTCTATTCCACCCATAGTGCTATGTCCATGGCACACGCTCATGTATTGCGTGAAAGTTGATAGGTTTGAAAGAATAGAGTATGAAAACAAGTGCTTGGCTGAAATCGGGGTTGTGCATGATATGAATATTGTGTGTGATGAAGAGGGAGCATAGCGAGACTATATGATTTTGTAGGGATAACTTTCTTTAGCCATAGTATTTTGAGAAGACATGATTACTTTGTTAGTATGCTTGAAGTATTATTATTTCTTATGTCAATATAGACTTTTATCTTGTATCTTTCAGATCTGAACATTCATGCCACAATTAAGAGAATTACATTGAAAAACTATGTCGGTTAGCATTCCACATCAAAAATTCTTTCTTTATCATTTACCTACTCGAGGACGAGCATGAATTAAGCTTGGGGATGCTTGATACGTCTCCAACGTATCTATAATTTTTGATTGTTCCATGCTATTATTTATGAAGTCTTGGATGTTTAATGGGCTTTATCTTACACTTTTATATCATTTTTGGGACTAACCTACTAACCCAAAGGCCCAGTCCAGATTGCTATTTTTTGCCTGTTTCAGGGTTTTGCAGAAAAAGAATATCAAACGGAGTCCAAACGGAATGAAACCTTCGCAAGTAATATTTTTGGAGAAAATCACGCACGGAGAACTTGAGAACCACGTCAGAAGAGCCACGAAGGGCCCACGAGGGTGGGGGGCACAACCCCCTTCCGAGGGCGCGTCCCCCTGCCTCGTGGGGCCCCCGTGACCCCCCCGGTGTCCTCCTTCCTCCTATATAAGTCTATGTACCCCGAAACCATCAACAATAGAGAGAAAACCTTAATTCCACCGATGTAACCTTTTGTTCCCGTGAGATCCCATCTTGGAGCCTGTTCCGGAGCTCCATCGGAGGGGGATCCATCACGGAGTTCTTCATCATCATCATCATCGCCCTCACCATGAGTTGTGAGTAGTTTACCACAGACCTTCGGGTCCATAGCTAGTATCTAGATGGCTTGTTCTCTCTCTCTCTGGATCTCAATACCAAGTTCTCCTCGGTCTTCGAGGAGATCTATTCGATGTAATCTCTTTTTGCGGTGTGTTTGTCGAGATCCGATGAATTGTGAGTTTATGATCAAGATTATCTATGAGAAATATTTGGTTCTTCTCTGAACTTTTTATGTGTGATCATAATATCCTTGCAAGTCTCTTCGAATTATTGGTTTGTTTTGGCCTACTAGATCTATAGTTCTTGGAATGGGAGAAATGCTTGGCTTTGGGTTCAATCTTGCGGTGTCCTTTCCCAGTGACAGTAGGGGCAGCGAGGCACGTATTGTATTGTTGCCATTGAGGATAAAAAGATGGGGTTTATATAATATAGCTTGAGTTTATCCCTCTACATCATGTCATCTTGCGTAAGGCGTTACTCTGTTCTTATGAACTCAATACACTAGATGCATGCTGGATAGCGGTCGATGTGTGGAGTAATAGTAGTAGATGCAGAATCGTTCCGGTCTACTTGTCTCGGATGTGATGCCTATATACAATGATCATGCCTAGATAGTCTCATAATTATTCGCTTTTCTATCAATTGCTTGACAGTAATTTGTTTACCAGCCGTAGAATATCGCTTTCATGAGAGAAGCCACTAGAGAACACTATGGCCCCCGGGTCTATTCTCAACATATCAATCTACATCTACTTTACTTTTAACGCTTTTATTTTCTGTTCTTATAAACAAAAATACCAAAAATATAAACTATCATCTCTATCAAATCTCACTTTCGTAAGTGACCGTAAAGGGATTGACAACCCCTTATCGTGTTGGCTGCGAAGTTCTTATTTGTTTGTGCAGGTGCGAGGGACTCGCGCGTGGTCTCCTAATGGATTGATACCTTGATTCTCAAAAACTGAGGGAAATACTTACGCTACTGTGCTGCATCCCCCTTTCCTCTTCGAGGGAATACAACGCAAGCTCGAGAAGTAGGACCCCCGGGTCTATTCTCAACAGATGTCAACTGTGTTCTCCATGAGAAATACCCTCCTTGCCCTCGATGATTTTTATTATCATCGACAACACCCTTGACTTCCTTCCATCGCGAACTTGTCCACATTATGAATACAACTTGCTCTCCAGCTAGTGTTGTGTTCTGCCTTGAAGTATTACTATCTTTTATGTCGAGAATGTTGTGGGGATTGCTCCACCTCTTAGAAATTCTCGGTATGATGATACTTCTCACATCCTTGGTCCCCGTATTGTTTTTAACCGGGTTACCAATATGCTGACGATGCTGCTTAAGTTATGTACTTCTAGCAACCCTATTGCTGGAAATTAATGGTCAACGGTTCGTTCTTAGACTGTTGATTATTGAATCTTCACCCTAATTTTGATCTTGCTGCCTAAGGTCATATTTCGGGCACACCTTTCAACTAATGATTAATGGTGTATGTTTTCCACGAGCATACAACATTCTCATTTGAATTAACAAGTGTCATTATCTTGTTCACATTATTGTGGAAATCCATCCGTTTGGAATTCTCGATGCATTGTCTCTGAGCCCATCAGCCACCTCCTCATCCTCTCTTTGGTTTAATTATGAACTATTGTTTCGGGGACCCGCTCCCATAAGTTCGTTTCCTGAGAATCTTGCAATGTCATTTCGTCGAATTGTGTTGCACCTTTTCTTCTCAAACATCCCGAGTCTGTGGTATCATGACACCAATTGGATCTGAATCTCGGTCACATATGATGGTTGGGACAACTTTCGTGTAGTTATAATGTTGGTCCTTTGATGACCCGGTAATCTGATGTCATGCCTAGCACCCCTGGCTGGAGGACCTATCATTATACTTCCTTTTGCAAGGATAACCATTCTTCTAGGAGGAAATTGTAAGACATATTTTATAAGTTGCTCCTGATGGATCATTTGTGTATCCAAAGTCTGGCCCTTGATTGAAACACCTTATCATTGCTACCTCGAAGCATGACGATGATACCCTGCTCATCAACAGGAACATTGGAGGTGCGATGCTAAGTGTTTCCTAATCAACTATTCAACATCGTTGTGTGGGTACATATCCTAATTCTTACCCCTTTTATCTATATGGTCATGACTTTGATCTCCTAACACGTATATCATGCCCTGCTTAATCTTGGAAATGATATACTCCTGTCCATTGTGTTTAAACACAATTTCCTTTCCATTTGTTTGTTTAACCTTTCTTTGATCCACATATAATCTAAGCAATAATAATTTCTGCTTATGTAAACACCTTGGTGTAAAACTCTCTCAGTAAGACCCTGTTACTATTGTTGATAACATTCCATTAACTGTCGGTGAACGAGAACCTTACCTGTTGGTCCGCCTCGTTACAATGAGCAAGAAAATGGTTCTCTTCGTTCCCCGTCCTTGGTACCGACATTATTGCCGACTTAGTTGACAAGCTATCCACTGACATGCCTCCCTGTCGTGGCTGTGCAAGATGTCACCACCCTTTCTATTTTCAACCCACATGGCGGGCCCATAACCCACAAGTCCACTGGATCGAAACCGACTCTTCTTTACAACCCGAATTCTAATGTATCATTTGCACCTGGCTTCGTATGTGATTCACGAGCTAAATTCTATACGATTATTCATCCTGGAATCAAACACCATGTTACTCTTGGTGTTCAAACCCCCATTCCAGCTTCTGTCTAGGCATCGAAGGATTGTCTACCCATTCGAACCTTTGGTACCATGGTATATTGCACTCAACGAATTCACTGAAATACAAATCGTGGGGTACCTCGTGTATTTCCCATTGAGTTCACCATCAGATGCCCAGCCTTGTGGAGATGCGTTCTTCCGGAGTTTTCCCCCCTGGTCGCGTTCGCAGGACGATGGAGATCCCGAAGAAAGGATGACGACTTGGTCACGATGCCTTGAAGTAGAGAACTGAAGACATCAATGTAATGGAACAACTGCTTTGAGAAGAGCAACCAACATCCAGAAGACTTGTTAGAATTTCGGAACCAACCCTCCCCCCTTACCCCACCTCTTAAATCTCGAGACGAGATTTCTTGTAGTGGAGGAGAATTGTGACGCCCGGGTAAACAAGCTACAGTAAACCTCTGCTTATGATGCCACGTCACCATGATTACTGTTGCTAATCTCGCATTAGTTTGAAACGGATTCAAATTCAAATTCAAGATCAAGCAAACAATAAAAGTTTTCAAATATTAAAACTAAAATGTCCAAAGTGAACCAAATATTGCATAGGTAATTATGGTGGAGAAACCACACCTTTATAAAATACCTAAATACTATAAGATCTATAAAACAGTAGTAAAAACAATTATTTAAATACCTTTTGTAATTAATAAAATGTCAAACTAATTTATTTGAGGACTAGACTTTTTGTGACTATGGACTAAGTTGAAATACTAATTTAGATGCTACGTGTATATTTTACTAAAACTAAAATTAATAGGAAACAAAACTAAAACAGAAAAGGTAATATAAATAAAAAAGTAAAAGGTAAAAAGAAACGAAGATAAAGAACCCCTCTTCCCTGGGCCAAGTGGCCCAGCTGGCCACTACACCAGGCCGGCCCAGCTCCCCCTATCTACAAACCCCCCTCGAGCCCAGCCCCAAACCCTAATCGCCCCCATTCCCTCTCCCTCGTCCTACTACTCCTCTGCCTCCCTCCCTCGATCTAGATCGGATCGGGGCATCAGGGCCCGATCCCGAGAGCGCCTCGCCGTGGCTTCCGTGGACGCCGTCTCCGCTCCGTCCTCGACTGCTCGCTGGCTCCACCAACACTCACCGCCCCCTCTCCTCATTCTGGACGCGTCGCCCCCGACCTCGTCGTCATCACCGACGCCCGGCGCAGCCTTGCCGGTGCTTCCCCATCGCTGCCGCCCCGCGTCGGATCCTCCTCGCCGGACCTCCCCGACTCCTCCCCGAGCCCGCTGCCACTCCCCTACGGCCCCGCCGTGAGCACCTCCCCCTCTCTTCCCGTCCCAGCTCACCCTGTCGACCACGTCGTCCGCGCCAGAGCGCTTCACCACGGACCCTTGGCCATGTTCGCCCCCCACTGGCTGCTCTAGCCCGTGCAGTTGCAGCCATTGCGGCTGCCCGCTACTCTGCCGCGCCCCTGTCTTCCACCACAATCGCGGCCGCGCGTTGTCCCTTCCCTCGCTGCTCCCTCATCGCTCAACCGCTGGGCGCGCCAACCGCGCCCGCCCTGGCCCATGCCCCGCACGCGCCTTGGCCTGCGTCACCGCGCACTGCACCGCGCCCCGAGCATGGTTGCGACTGCCACAGCTGCTGCTTCTGGCCGCCCTGTGCGCCCACCTGCAGAACCAGCGCCCCGCCCACCTCGCGTGCGTCCCACACCTCGCCGTGCCGCTGCTGGCTCCGCCGCCGCTCTGCTGTCGCCTTGCCTCCACCGCCGCTCTGATGCCGCCCGTCCCCCCCCCGCGCTGCAGCTGCCGGTGGCCTCCCGCCTGAGGCCGCCACCGGCCGTGGCCTCGCCCCACTCCCCTCGCACTTGGGCGATGCCCGCTCGCCCGCGCCCAACACCCGTTAGCAACCGCTGCCCGTTAAGGCCCCTTGGGTCACTGACGTTGGGGCCCCACACCCCCCTTTTCTTAAAAAAAGAGAAAGAAGAAAAGAATTTAAAATAATAAATTAATCATTAATTAATTAATTAATTAGACAATTAATTAACTTAATTAAGTCGATTTAATTAACCTAATCACATAGTTAAGCTAATTAACTATACATAATTAACCTGGTCAATGACGAACGGCCCCCACACGTCAGTTTGATTAGGTCAACTCAGTTGACTACTGACATCACCCTGATGTCATAATCACATTATCTAATTAAATTAAATCTGTTAATTCTAAAAATGATTTAAATCTTTAAAAATTAATATAAAATAATCCGTAACTCAAATGAAAGTACTTTGTACATGAAAGTTGCTCAAAACGACGAGACGAACCCGGATATGTTACCCGCATATTCGTGTGGTGCCTCTAAATACATGAACATGGAAGTTTCCCCCTCTGGCCATCTGTCAGACAAATGTCCGGAACTAGGAAAACTTTCCCGGCTGGGATCCTCCTTTATTAGTAACATGCAACACTGTGTTAGGGCACACCCGGCACGTTATATTGCCATGTCATACTTTTCGATACAATTGTTTACTTTATATTTATTGTACCTTCCCCCTATTCTTTCTGGTAGACCCCAGGACTGCTGTCGATACCCCGTGACCGACTACATCGACGACGACCCTCCTTCTTGCCAAAGCAACCAGGCAAGCCCCCCCCCCCTTGATCACGAGATATCGCCCATTCTCCCTCTCTTATTCTTGCATTAGAACTGCTACTGTTGTTGATTCGATAGCTCCTATTCTCTTGCATAGCGTGTCATTGATGCTACAACTATTGATACCTTTACCTGCTATCCTAATGCTTAGTATAGGATGCTAGTATTCCATCAGTGGCCCTACACCCTTGTCCGTCTGCCATGCTATACTATCGGGCCGTGATCACTCGGGTGGTGATCACGGGTATATACTATACTGTTACATACTCATGATGATGATTCGAGGATGGGGGCTGAAGGGGCAGGTGGTTCCACACAGGTAGTGGTGGGCCTGGGTTCCCGGCAGCCCCCTGATGGTTGCTTTGTGGCGAAGCGACATGGCGGGTTGCGACCACCTAGGAGAGAGGTGGGCCTGGCCCTGGTCATTGTCCGTGGTTATTTCATAATAACACGTTTAACGAGATCTTGGTATTTGATCTGAGTCTGGCCATTGGTCTATACGCACTAACCAGCTACGTGGGAATAGTTATGGGCACTCGACGTCGTGGTATCAGCCGAAGCCTTCTTGACGTCAGCGGCTTAGCGGCGCGCGCCGGATTGGACTAGAACGCCTACTCTGGTATTAGGAGAGGCTAGGTCTGCTTACCGGCCGCGTACATAACATGAAGGTGTGCGTTGGGCGATGGGCCCGGACCCCTGCGCGCTTAGGACTTAGACCGGCGTGCTGACCTCTCTACTGTGCTTAGGTAGGGCTGCGACGTGTTGATCTTCCGAGGCCAGGCATGACCTAGGAAAGTGTGGCCGGCCAAATGGGATCGAGCGTGCTGGGTTATGTAGTGCACCCCTACAGGGAAGTTAATCTATTCGAATAGTCGTGTCCCTTGGTAAAAGGATGACCCGGAGTTGTACTCCGACCTCATGACAACTAGCACTGGATACATAATAAAACAGACCCATACAAGTTCCAGATACAACCTGGTGATCGCTTTCCCACATGGCGACGAGGGGAGGATCGCCGGGTAGGATTATGCTATACAATGTTACTTGGTGAACTTACCATCTATTCTATTCTACTACTGCAAGACGGAGGCTGTGAGAAGCGATGATACTTGTTACTTTCCAGCTACACTCTTCTACTGCTGCAAGATGGAGGCTGCCAGAAGCGTAGTCACCCGGATGTGTATTAAACTAGCCACCTTCAGTTGAACCATTAATTAAGAATCTCACATCTGTCATGGACACTCTCAAACCCAATCCACGTCTACGAGCATAGCATGGCAACCTAAGCATAACGTAGAAGTAACTGCTACTTCTCGAGCTTGCGTTCTATTCCCTCGAAGAGGGAAGGGTGATGCAGCACAGTAGCGTAAGTATTTCCCTCAATTTTTGTGAACCAATGTATCAATCCAGTAGGAGGCCACGCGCGAGTCCCTCGCACCTGCACAAACAAATAAGAACTTCGCAGCCAACGTGATAAGGGGTTGTCAATCCCTTTACGGTCACTTACGAACGTGAGATCTGATAGAGATGTTAGTTTGATATTTTTTGGTATTTTTGGATATAAGAACAGAAAGTAAAAACGGAAAAGTAAAGTAGATTGTAGATTGATATGTTGAGAATAGACCCGGGGGCCATAGTGTTCTCTAGTGGCTTCTCTCATGATAGCGATATTCTACGGCGGGTAAACAAATTACTGTCGAGCAATTGATAGAAAAGCGAATAATTATGAGACTATCTTGGCATGATCATTATATATAGGCATCACGTCCGTGACAAGTAGAACGAAACGATTATGCATCAACTACTATTACTCCACACATCGACCGCTATCCAGCATGCATCTAGAGTATTAAGTTCATAAGAACAGAGTAACGCCTTAAGCAAGATGACATGATGTAGAGGGATAAACTCAAACATAGTGATATAAACCCCATCTTTTTATCCTCGATGGCAACAATCCAATACGTACCTTGCTGCCCCTACTATCACTGGGAAAGGACACCGCAAGATTGAACCCAAAACCAAGCACTTCTCCCATTGCAAGAACTATAGATCTAGTAGGCCAAACCAAACCAATAAATCGAAGATACTTGCAAGGATATTATAATCATACATAAAGAGTTCAGAAAAGAACCAAATATTTCTCATAGATAATATTGATCATAAACCCACAATTCATCGGATCTCAACAAACACACCGCAAAAAGAGATTACATCCAATAGATCTCCTCGAAGACCGAGGAGAACTTGGTATTGAGATCCAAAGAGAGAGAAGAAGCCATCTAGATACTAGCTATGGACCCGAAGGTCTGTGGTAAACTACTCACAACTCATGGTGAAGTGATGATGATGATGTAGAAGCACTCCGTGGTAGATTCCCCCTCCGGCGGAGCTCCGGAACAGACCCCAAGATGGGATCTCACGGGAACACAAGGTTGCAGCTATGGAATAGAAGATTCCCCCTTCGGGGTACGTAGATATATATAGGAAGAAGAAGGGCACCGGGGACTAGACATGGGGCCCACGAGGCAGGGGGCGTGCCTTGTAGGGGGGGGGGGGGGGCGCCCCCACCCTCGTGGACGCCACCTGTGCCCTATTCCATGGTTCTCAAGTCTCCCGTGCGTATTTTCCTCCAAAAATATTTCTCCCGAAGTTTCATTCCGTTTGGACTCCGTCTGATATTCCTTTTCTGTAAAACCCTGAAATAGGCAAAAACATCAATCTGGACTGGGCCTTTGGGTTAATAGGTTAGTCCCAAAAATAATATAAAAGTGTATAACAAAGCCCATTAAACATCCAAAACATCATTAATAATAACATGGAACAATCAAAAATTATAGATACGTTGGAGACGTATCAAGCATCCCCAAGCTTAATTCATGCTCGTCCTCGAGTAGGTAAATGATAAAAACAGAATTTTTGATGTGGAATGCTAACCAACATAGTTTTTGAATGTAATTCTCTTAATTGTGGCATGAATGTTCAGATCTGAAAGATTCAAGACAAAAGTCTATATTGACATAAGAAATAATAATGCTTCAAGCATACTAACAAAGCAATCATGTCTTCTCAAAATACTATGGCTAAAGAAAGTTATCCTGACAAAATCATGTAGTCTGGCTATGCTCCCTCTTCATCACACAGAATATTCATATCATGCACAACCCCGGTTTCAACCAAGCACTTCTTTTCATACTCAATTCTTTCAAACCTTTCAACTTTCACACAATACATGAGCGTGAGCCATGGACATAGCACTATGTGGAATGGAGAGGTGGTTGTGGAGAAGACAAAAAGGAGGGAGATAGTCTCACATCAACTAGGCGTATCAACGGTCTATGGAGATGCCCATCAATAGATATCAATGTGAGTGAGTAGGGATTGCCATGCAACGGATGCACTAGAGCTAAGAATGTATGAAAGCTAAACAAAAGAAACGAAGTGGGTGTGCATCCAACTTGCTTGCTCATGAAGACCTAGGGCATTTGAGGAAGCCCATCATTGGAATATACAAGCCAAGTTCTATAATGAAAATCCCCACTAGTATATGAAAGTGAATAAACATGAGACTCTCTATCATGAAGAACATGGTGCTACTTTGAAGCACAAGTGTGGAAAAAGATAGTAGCAATTGTCCATTTTTTTGGGCCTTTCTTTTTTTCTTTGGCCTTTTTTTGGAGGGGCTTTCTTTATTTAGCCTTTCCTCACATGGGACAATGCTCTAATAATGATGATCATCACACTTTCTTTGAATTACAACTTGATATTACAACTAGATACTAGAACAAAGTATGACCTATATGAATGCCTCCGGCGGTGTACCGGGATGTGCAATGAATCAAGAGTGACATGTATGAAATATTATGCTTGGTGGCCTAGCCACAAATACGATGTCAACTACATGATCATGCATGGCAATATGACAATATGAAGCGTGTCATATGAATTAAACGGTGGAAAGTTGCATGGCAATATATCTCAGAATGGCCATGGAAATGCCATGATAGGTAGGTATGGTGGATGTTTTGAGGAAGATATATGGTGGCTGTTTTTAGGAAGGATATATAGTGGGTGTATGGTACCGGTGAAGTTTGCGCGGTACAAGAGAGGCTAGCAATGGTGGAAGGGTGAGAGTGCGTAATATCCATGGACTCAACATTAGTCATAAGAACTCATATACTTATTGCAAAAATTTATGAGTCATCAAAACGAAGCAATCAACGCATGCTCCTAGGGGGGAGGTTGGTAGGAGTTAACCATCGCGCGCCCCCGACCTCCACACAAAGGATGACACTCTACAAATACCTCATTCTCTAACTTCGTCACATAGCGGTTCACCATACGTGCATGCTACGAGAATCACTAACTTTAGCACAAGCATTTTTCAATTTCATAATAACTCCACTAGAATGACTCTAGTATCACTATCCTTCCTTCAAATCAATAATTGCACCAATCGTTCTAAGGAAAGGTCTACCAAGAATAATAGGACATGAAGAATTGCAATCTATATCAAGAACAATGAAATCTACGGGCACATAATTCCTATTGGCAACAATAAGAACATAATTAATCCTTCCCATAGGTTTCTTAATAGTGGAATCCGCAAGATGCAAATTTAAAGAACAATCATCAAGCTCATGGAACCCTAGCAAATCACACAAAGTTTTTGGGATAGTGGAAACAATTGCACCCAAATCACACAAAGCAAAGCATTCATGATCTTTGATTTTAATTTTAATAGTAGGTTCCCACTCATCATAAAGCTTTCTAGGGATAGAAACTTCTAATTCAAGTTTTTCTTCATAAGATTGCATCAAAGCATCCACTATGTGTTTGGTAAAAGCTTTATTTTGACTATAAGCATGCGGAGAGTTTAGTACGGATTGCAACAAGGAAATACAATCAATCAAAGAGCAATTATCATAATTGAATCCCTTGAAATCGAAAGTAGTGGGTTCATCACCCGCTTTAAACAATTTTAGCATCAAGATCTAAAAACTCCGAATCATTGGGACACCTTAAAGTAGACTCATCTCCAATCCTATCTTTATCAAGATTCATACTAGAAAACAAGGATCTAATAGGAGACACATCAATAACTTTCAGATCTTCATCTTTATTTTCATGATAACTAGAAGAACACGCTTTTATATAATTCTCTCTTTTAGCACGCATCCTAGCGGTTCTTTCTTTGCATTCATCAATGGAAATTCTCATGGCTTTGAGAGACTCATTGATATCATGCTTAGGTGGGATAGATCTAAGTTTCAAACAATCAACATCAAGAGTAATTCTATCCACACTTCTAACCAATTCATCAATGTTAAGCAATTTTTCTTCAAGCAAAGCATTGTAATTCTTTTGCGAATTCATAAACTCCTTAACACTAGTTTCAAATTTAGAAGGCATCTTTCCATAAGAGTTGTTGTAGGAATTACCATAATTATTAGAGGAATTACTAGGAAAAGGCCTAGGATTAAAGTTCCCTCTATAAGCATTGTTACTAAAATTATTCCTACCAACAAAATTCACATCCAAAGATTCATTATTATTTTCAATCAAAGTGGACAAAGGCATATCATTAGGATCAGAAGAAGCACTCTTAGCAGCAAATAATTTCATAAGTTCATCCATCTTTCCACTCAAAACACTAATCTCTTCAATAGCATGCACTTTTTTACTAGTAGATCTTTCGGTGTGCCATTGAGAATAATTAACCATAATATTACCTAGGAGTTTGGTAGCTTCTCCTAAGGTAGTTTCCATGAAAGTGCCTCCTGCGGCCGAATCTAAAAGGTTTCTAGAAGAAAAATTCAAGCAAGCATAAAAGTTTTGAATATTCATCCATAAGTTCAAACCATGTGTAGGGAAATTACGTATCATTAATTTCATTCTCTCCCAAGCTTGTGCAACATGCTCGTGATCTAGTTGCTTAAAATTCATAATATCATTTCTAAGAGAGATGATCTTAGCAGGAGGGAAATACTGAGAGGTATAAGCATCTTTGCACTTATTCCACGAATCAATACTATTTCTAGGCAAAGAGGAAAACCAAGTTTAGCACGATCTCTAAGTGAAAATAGAAATAACTTCAATTTAACAATATAGTTATCCGTATCCCTTTTCTTTTGCATATCACACAAATCAACAAAGTTGTTTAGATGGGTAGCGGCATCTTCACTAGGAAGGCCGGAAAATTGATCTTTCATAACAAGATTCAATAGAGCAGCATTGATCTCACAAGATTCAGCATCGGTAATAGGAGCAATCGGAGTGCTAATAAAATCATTATTGTTGGTATTGGAGAAGTCACACAATTTGGTATTGTTCTGAGCCATAGTGACAAGAAAGCAATCCAACACACAAGCAAACAAGAAGCAAGCGAACGATAAACACACGGCAGAAGAAGGGCAAATAAAACGGCAAGGGTGAAGTGGGGGAGAGAAAAACGAGAGGCAAATAAATGTAATGCGAAGGATAAGAGTTTGTGATAGGTACTTGGTATATGACTTTTCCATAAGCCTCCCCGGCAACAGCGCCAGAAATTCTTCTTGCTACTTCTCGAGCTTGCGTTGTATTCCCTCGAAGAGGAAAGGATGATGCAGCACAGTAGCGTAAGTATTTTCCTCAGTTTTTGAGAACCAAGGTATCAATCCAGTAGGAGACCACGCGCGAGTCCCTCGCACCTGCACAAACAAATAAGAAATTCGCAACCAATGCGATAAGGGGTTGTCAATCCCTTTACGGTCACTTACGAAAGTGAGATCTAATAGAGATGATAGTTTGATATTTTTGGTATTTTTGAATATAAGAACAGAAAGTAAAAGCGGAAAAGTAAAGTAGATTGTAGATTGATATGTTGAGAATAGACCCAGGGGCCATAGTGTTCTCTAGTGGCTTCTCTCATGATAGCGACATTCTACAGCAGTAAACAAATTACTGTTGAGCAATTGATAGAAAAGCGAATAATTATGAGACTATCTACGCATGATCATTATATATATGCATCACGTCCGAGACAAGTAGACCGAAACGATTCTGCATCTACTACTATTACTCCACACATCGACCGTTATCCAGCATGCATCTAGAGTATTAAGTTCATAAGAACAGAGTAATGCCTTAAGCAAGATGACATGATGTAGAGGGATAAACTCAAACATAGTGATATAAACCCCATCTTTTTATCCTGGATGGCAACAATACAATATGTGCCTTGCTGCCCCTACTGTCACTGGGAAAGGACACCGCAAGAATGAACCCAAAGCCAAGCACTTCTCCCATTGCAAGAACTATAGATCTAGTAGGCCAAACCAAACCAATAATTCGAAGAGACTTGCAAGGATATTATAATCATACATAAAGAGTTCAGAAAAGAACCAAATATTTCTCATAGATAATCTTGATCATAAACCCACAATTCATCGGATCTCGACAAACACACCGCAAAAAGAGATTACATCGAATAGATCTCCTCCAAGACCGAGGAGAACTTGGTATTGAGATCCAAAGAGAGAGAAGAAGCCATCTAGATACTAGCTATGGACCCGAAGGTCTATGGTAAACTACTCACAACTAATGCTGAGGCGATGATGATGATGTAGAAGCACTCCGTGGTAGATCCCCCCCCCCCTCTGGCGGAGCTCCGGAACAGGCCCCAAGATGGGATCTCACGGGAACAGAAGGTTGCGGCGGTGGAACTAGGGTTTCCTCTGTTGTTCTGATGGTTTTGGGGTACGTAGATATATATAGGAAGAAGGAGGGCATCGAGGGCCAGACGTGGGGCCCACGAGGCAGGGGGCGCGCCCTGTAGGGGGGGGGGGTGTGACACCCCAAGACCAATGCTCCAGATGCCTTCCATTTATTTTAGTTGTTGTAGTGTGTTTATTGTGTTTGTTGCATTATCATAATTGTTTTGCATATTTCTTTTCCCTATGTTGTTGCCATGATCATGATGAGTGCCATTGTCATGTTTTCTTCTTATATCATGTTCATCTTTTATTATATTGCATTGTGCCATCCTTGCTTTGTTCTATACTTCATGATGTGATATTGCCTATGCCATTTTTTTGTTGCATTTGCATCATGAGCATCATGCATTGGTTTGCATCTTGAAGTTTTGTTGTGTGCTTGTTCTCTTTGTGAGCTCCTTCTCCTCATCTTCTTTACTGTTTCTTCTTGCCTTTCCATCTCATAAATCATCAAGTGCAACACCCCATCACAAGCTTCTTCCTTTCAATTCTCACCCATTTACTGCAAGTGACATTTTCCTATCCCAGTAAATGTTCATTCTTTTCCTATAAATCTTAGACCATGTCAGTAACCACTCTGTTAAATTTCAGCTCATTTGGGTGTGCCTTGGTTGGGTTCAAAAATGACTCAAATTTGAATTTAATTCAAACTTGGTTTATTTTTATATCTCTAAAAATGGCCTAGGCAATTTATTCAAATGGTGCATATCTCCAGGAGCTTATATTAATTCCCATACTATCCTCTGCCCTCTCCAAACTCTCTATGTTTTTCTGTCATTATTTCCTGCCTAAATGAATTGAGGAAAAGAAAAGGCAGGAGCTTAGAGGTGCAGCCCAACCAGCTTCGGTGCAGCCCAACTACAGCAGCAGGTACCCGCAGCCCAGCCTAGACCCCCGCTAGTAATTTCTATCCAGTGCAATCCTTCAGACCCACATGTCATCCTCATTCATGCCTCCTTTCTTCCACCTTGGCACTTTTCTTCTCTCACAGTAACTCTCGGGAGAGAGCACGCACATGGCCACCGTGGCTACCACGGCGCCCGCGCCCCTCCTATAAAGCCCCAAGCCCGCGCCCTAGGGTTTACTTCTCCCTCCTCCTTCCCTCCTCCGCACCGCCAGCAGGTAAGGGCAGCCCCCACGCGCACATACTCCACTGCCCGACGCCATGGCCGGAGCAAGTCCGAGCTCGCAGCCGGCATAGCGCTCCCCCACCGGCTCCCCTCCTTTGTCTACAAGCTCCGGGACGGTGTCATGGTCCCGTTTCACGACCTCCCCGAGCCGGATCGAGAAGTCCAGCGCCCTGACACCTCCCCTGCTTCGCCTGCTCGCCGGAGTACAGAACCATTATGTGCCTTCTCCGATCCCCTTTCTTCTCCTACCTCTCCTATTTGTCTCTTCTCTCTCAGATCGTCTCCTTCTTGCCCACAGGAAACCGCGAGGAGCTCGCTCATCGCCATGGACAGGAGCCCCGCCACTGGACCTTGCCAGGACACCCCGGTCCCGTCTACGTTGACCCCGCCTTCGGCGAGCACCAGCTCCTCCGAGAGCATCGCTGCCAGTGAGACCCCAGCGTCACCCTCACCTCGTTTTTCTCTTCCCCCATCTCTCTCCTTCCCTTCCCTTTCTTCTCCCGTGCATCTCACCTCTCGATTCCTCTGGCCAGAAGCTTACCATTGACCGCGCCCCTGCCTCATCAGATCGCCTGGCCGCCTCCTTCCATGCCTGGGCCTCTACAACGCGCCTCCTCGTCCCGACCTTGACCCGCGCCATGTCCGGTTTCCGCACCCCCTCCGGTCCTCTGCAACCACAACAGTTGTTGCTGTTGGCTCCCGTCGCCGGTGAGACCCCGTGCGCACGCTTCAGTTTTGGAACTGGTCGCGATGCACATATGCTTTATTATCCGTCGATCTCCCTTTGCAACATGAGCGCACATTCAGCGCAGGGGTCAGCACGCTCCTCTGCATACCAAGAGGTCCTGGGATTGAATCCCAGGGTTCCTCTTTTGAACTCCCTGTTTTTCTGAATTTTTGGCCTAACATGCACACATAAGATCTGGTGGGCTTTGATCCACTCCGGGCCACTACACTGTGCCAAAGCCGGCCCGCATACATTTTTTTCCCTCTCACTCTCTGCATTTTAGCATTTTTCCAGTGCATTCATATTTACAGAAATGCCATCATCTTGGGCCTGACAAGTTGGTATCAGAGCCTCGATCGACCATAGGAGCCCCCTTGATTGATCGTAGTCTGGACGTTGTCGAGTCTAGCAAAAAACTTTTTCGGAGTCTAGTTATATCGGAGAGTAGGAATTATTTTTACTCCTTAGCCCCTTCGTCGCTCTAGTGAGGAATCCTGATGTAGGTGTTTTGAATTACTCCTCTTCCCCTTCAATTTTTTTTAGGATCACGTGGTTACTTTTTCATTTGTTGTGTTTCCTGTTCTTTTCATCTGGTGCATCTCTCGTCGAGTCGATTCGACCCTCTTCTTCTTTGCAAGTTCAACCCTTAGTTCTTTTAACCGACGGTGTTTCCCCGTCCGATGTGGTCTTTCTTTTTCCCACCCGCCTACCCTTTTTCTTCTCAGAGTCGGAGTCCTTAATCGAGTATCCATCTGACTCGTGTGAATCCTTTGCATTCTTTCCTCGGTTATTTCAAGCGGTGAATTCTCGTCTAGCTCGTCATCATTCTTCTATTTTCTTCTTCGATGAATTCTCCTCTCATTCGATATTCTTCACCTCTTCTTCTTTTCCGGTGGATTAAAATAGTATTCGGTGTTCATCATATTCTTTCCCTCGGCTCGAATGTTTTCTCTTGCTTGTTAGCCTCTCGCCATTTAATTGTCCGGAGTTCTGAAGACATCTCAGGAGATTCGTTTCTGTTCTAATTAATTCAAGGTTGTCTCCTCATTCGAGTTTTGCAATCGTTCCGGTGCATCATCTCCTTTCGATCCTTTTCAACGGTGTTTTCTCTTCGGTGGGCCCTAACTCACATGTTTATTCCTAGGATCTTATCTGACTCTTCTAATTTTTGTCTGGAGTAGCTCTCATATTCTTTACAAAGTGTGACATAAGTATGGATTCCATCAGTCATATGCCTTCTTCAAGATCGCTTTTAAATTCTTTTCATCATTGGGTCAACCTTTCTCCTTTCATTCTTCCAGAGTATTTCATCAATTCTTTTTCATTGTGTACCTCCGAAGGCCATCATTTCAGAAGATTTCTTCGTCCGTTGTTTTCAACTTCATCCTCCAAATATTCTTCATTGATGCCTCTTCTTTCGTCTCACATTCTTCCGGTGCTCCGTTCAAGTATTCTTTAATCAGTTCGCGACATCTTCGTTCTCTTGTATCTAAATTCCCTAAGTGCTTTATTCTTCCCCGCAATTCATTCTCTTGTATTCGCTCAATCTCAATTCCTTATGGTGGTTTGTCCTCTTTCTTCACCCGGTTTCAATTTTTATGGTGGTTCGTGCAAGAATTCTTTTCATTTGTTATCACATCAATTCATTCGTTCTTTCCAATCCTGTCGGTCGATCATGAAGACTTTCTCGAGTTTTGCGCTTTATCCCTCTTTAATCACTTTCAACGTGAATAAGTGACATGCAAATCCATTGCTTTTCATCAATTTTATTGGTGGAGGATAAGCATAACATAATTATTATTATTTAACTTGATCAATCCCTTCCTTCGGAATTTGTTCATGATGAATAAATTCTAATCCTAAGTGCTTCAATCTTTTCTTTTTTCGGAGTTCAAAGTTTCCTCGGCCATCTCATCGAATTCCCCTTCTAAATCATCGCAAGGCTTTAATCTTATTCTTTTCACCCGTCATTTCTATATCATCATCCTTTTGTTACCGGAGTTCCTCATGGTGGTTCTTCATGAGATAATTCACTCTTCAAGTGTTCTGCAAAATTCTTGTGGAGAAGCTCAAGCATTATTCTTATTGCATCTCGAAGTGCAATTAATTCTCCGTATTCTTTTGAAGTGGAGTTTTGCATTTCTTCGTTCTTCTTAGCTATTCAATCATTTCCTTTTGTGGCCGGTTATCACCTCATAATTCTGAGATGTTTTCCATAAGCCCACAGCAAGCGTATTCTATTCGTTGTTGAATTTCCAACAACTAAGTTCAATCCTTCCTTTTAAGGTTGCTTTCAAATTCATTGTGCTAGAAGATGTTGTTCTTTCTCCTTTCTTCTTATTCCATTATTTATTCTTCCGGAGGCAATGTCGTGTTCATCTAGCGATGTATCGTTACATCTTGTCAAGTCTTGTTCTATTCCATTCATATTCAACCGGAATGCTATCTAATTTTTTCTTCTTGTTCTTATTCCGTGTCTACTCGATTAACCAGAGTACTCTCAATGTCTCTCTCGTCACTTAAGCTCTTGGTTCTCGTCGTATACCTTGTTTCCTCATTTTACCGGAGCTTCGCTATCTCATTCATCTCCGTTGTATTCTTCCTCTCAAGTGGCTCAACCTCTCAATATTCTTCCGTTGCACTCCTTGTTCTTCCTATTCCTCCTCCGTCTCGTTCCTAAGATCTCGGGACAAGATCTCTTGTTAGTAGGGGAGTGTTGTGACACCCCGAGACCGATGCTCCAGATGCCTTCCATTTATTTTAGTTGTTGTCGTGTGTTTATTGTGTTTGTTGCATTATCATAATTGTTTTGCATATTTCTTTTCCCTATGTTGTTGCCATGATGTCGGTGTACTAAAGTAGGGGTACCTTAGTATCCCGACTTGTGCATGGGCAGTAGCAGCGTCCCGTGGTCGGGCTCACCACGCATCCGCCAAAGCCCACTCTAGTTCCCTTGAAGCCATTCAAGAACAAAGTATTCAAGTTAAGAAGCAAGACCCCGGCAAGAGGAGCTTGCCGGGAAGGCCGCTCCAGGCTCAAGATCATCCCTTCAGCGCAAGACCCTGGCAAGAGGAGCTTGCCAGGAAGGCCAAAGAACAGCATCTCAGAAGACAGGCCGTGGCGCATCGCGCGCCCCGGCAAGACCCGGAGAGCGACAAGTCTCCGGGCGCGGCAAGGTAGCAACCGCGGCAAGGTGCTTGCCGCGGCAAGCTTGCACTGTGTGCCTGCGCTCCAGCTCATCTGACCACACGTTGCCCTGGTGCCCTTCCAGAGGCACGTGGCAGATGGCTATGCAGCCTGGGGTACACGGTGGCAAGCCACGATGACAAGGCCTCCGTTGTGGCGAACGGAGACGCCCGAACGGACGCTTTTTACACTGTTTGGGGCGACGGTGACGGGCATTCAATGCCCTTGTCCCCCACCGTCTGGGTTAGGTATAGACCATTGTACATGCACTGTTACAACTACCACCAATTTTACGCTTTTACCCTCATCTACATTGACACCTGTCGGTGACCCCTTTGAACTATAAAAGGAGGCCCATGCACAACGTAGAGGAGGTTCCGAAACTTGATCACTCCCACGCTTCGCGTAGCTAGTACTGTAGATCTTCTTGCTCCCGAGCCAAGAACTCAATACAACCAAGGCAGGAGTAGGGTTTTACGCATCCGTGCGGCCCGAACCTGGGTAAACTGCTCGCGTGTGCCCCTCGATCTGCTCTTTGTGCTCCCTCCGCTCCCTTGCCGTACCGAAAAGGGGCTCCGGTCCCATAGGTGTTCGTGGGCGATCAGTTTCCCTGACATCCGGGCTCCCTTGATGAGGACGCCCACGGGACTTGAATAAAGACCCCGTTGGCAGCCTCCAGATAGACACCCGACCCGGTCGCGGCAGCGGAGGGGTCGGCGGCCGGCGCAGCGTCCGGCGCTCCTGCGGCCTCAGGGCCGTCAGTGCGGTCGCCGGTCCCCTCCCCAGCTGCCGCGTCAGTGGCCGTGGGGATCTCGTCGGCGGCTGGCTCGTCAGCACCGGCCATCGCTTCAGCGGTGGCGGCGTCGCCAGCATTGCCGTGCGCGTCCTCCTCGGCGATGGCCTCCGTCTCCATCGGCTCCGGGGCGGGCGGATCTGACAACAGAAAAAGAAAGAAAGAATCGTCAAGCAAATATCCAAAAAGAAGAATTCAAGAGAAGGAAAGTACAAGGGCTACCTGCGCGGGCCTCTTCAGTAACGGGGTCCCTCGCCGGGGAGTTCTCCCTTGGCGGCGTAGTAGAAGCCCTCGCCGGCGGAGCGCCGCTGGCGCCTTCCCTTGGCGGGGTGTCCACCCTTGTCGGGGTGCTCGCTCTTGGTGGGGTACTCGTTCTTGGCGGAGTACCCGCCCTTGGCGGAGCGCTCTCCCTCGCCGGGAGCTCCTCCTTGGCGGGGAGGGTGGGACGAGCGGCTCGTCGGGAGCAGTCTCTTGACGCTCCTGAGGCTGCGGCTCCACTTCTGCACAAGACAACAAGCAAACAAGGCCTTAGCAAGGATAAGAAGCTCAAGCGCACCCGACAGGCGAAGAAGTAAACAAGAAGACTTACGCTGGGGGCTGCGCTGGGGGCTGCTCTGCGGAGCAGCAGGCTGGTCCGGCAAGCCTGTCGCAGGCGCATCTCCTGCCGCGGCGACGGGCTCATCCTCTTCGAGATCAACCACCGGGATCTTGGCCCTCTTCGCCATCCTCTGGTTCAGGGTCCTGGAAGCCAAACAAGATCAGAATCAGGCAAAGGGAAATCAAGACAAGAGCAACAAGGATCAAAAGAAATAAAAGTTGTGAATGCTTACTCCTCCTCCTCCTCGTCGGAACTAAGGGCGAAGAAGTCGAAGTCCGCCTCGCGCGTCCCAGCGCGAGGAGCTGGAGGGGTAGGTTCCCTCGGGCGCTTGGCGGGCTCCGGAGCCGTGGGCTGAGAAGACCCCGCTCCGGTCGTCGCCGAAGACCGGGGGGCGGAAGGAGCGCCAGAGCCAGTTCGGGAAGATCCCCCTCCGCTTGCCGCTGAGGCACGGGGCGCCTCCTTAGCGGCCTTGCTCGTCGTGGTGGCACGCGTCGAGCGACGCTGCGGCTGCTGTCGGGGCGCCGGCTGCCTCGCCGTCTCGGTGGTCTTGCGGAGGCGCTTCTTTGGCTGTGGCGGAGGACTTGGTGGTGGCGGAGAATTCTCTGAGGATGAGGAGGCGTCGTCAAGGTTCAGTGACCCGCCCGAGTCTTCGTCGGAATCTCCTGATTCGGCATCCTCCTCGGCGGGCTCACTGGACTCAGTGCCCTGCCCGGCAGCCTCGCTCGTCCCGGCAGGCTCCCCGGCAGGGCTCAGCAGTTTGAGGATTTCTTCCTCCTCGGCTCGGCTCACTGCATCCGCTGCTTCTGCTTCCTCCACGGTGTACCCAAACTCACCCGCGGCCTCAGCTGCGGCGGCCTCCTCCATCCTACTGGCAATGTACGCCACGTCCCGGTCGGTGGTCTCGCGGGTGAGACCCTTCTTCTCTTCGGGATTGCGCGGCTGTTCAACCAGGTTGTCGAAGAAAGTTTGTACGGTCTCTTCTGAAGGCGTCAGCCAAGTGGGAACAACCCCGTGGGAGTCGCACTGAGGCATTGCCGCACGGATGGCACTAAGGGAAGAGTTGTTGCATAATGGAACTACTCCCTTCGACGGGGTGAACCACTCCGGGTGCTTAGGGTCATGCTTGAACAGCGAACGGATCATCCCCTTGAGTTCCAAGACGGTGAAGTTGTAGTTCAGGCCGGGGCGCGGCCTCATGCGGTCTGCCGCGTTGCCGAACTCCCAAGCAGGCCTCTTCCTCTCCTGTAGGGGAGCAATGCGGCGGCGAAGGAAATCAGCCCCGACCTCACCTACAGTAAGGTTGGCGGCCCGGAGGCGAAGGATCCTAGTGAGGGCTATCTTCAGCTTCTCATCCTCCGGGGCCAGATCGCTCCAATCCTTGCCGCGCACTATTGCGGCCCGACGAGGGGAGGTAAATTGCTGAGGTTCATCTTCCATAACCCAGCACCAATCAGCCCTCCACTCTTCCCACTTGCCGCGGAGCTCTCCAATCAAGTACGCCTCTTTCTTGTTGAGCCTAAAGATCCAAGAGATGCCACCGGACAGAGGGGACCCAGACTCTACTCGAGGTGTGAAGAAGTGGCGGAAGAGAGCTACGTTGGGGTGGACCCCGACAAAGTTTTCGCACAGATGTGCGAAAACGGCCAAGGTTAAGACTGCGTTCGGGGTGAAATCTAGAAGATGGAATCCGTACGTGTTCATCACGTCGCAGAAAAACTCAGAGTACGGAGGACAAAGACCGCAATGGAAGAATCGAGCGAAATAATGGTAACCTCCCGGGTACATGTCGCAGGCTTCGGCGGGGAGGACCCTGGTGCGCGGGTGAGCCTTTGTCTCCCTCGCCCAGAACAAGTAATACTTGTCCCTCAGCTCCCTCGCGCTGAGCCTCGGCGGGAAGACCACCATCCTCTTCCGCATTGCGGCCAGCTTCGCCGCCTTGTCGGACTTCTCGCTCTTCGCCTTGCTGCTCTTCGGGGCCATGGCGGGGACGGCGAGAGGGGTCGGCGGCACCGGGGAGGCTGGCGGCGGTGGAAGAGAGGTGGAGCTCGGCTCTCTGTCGACCTTTGGGGAGGCGGAGAGCGGCGGGGGTTTCTGGAGATTGAAGACGCAATGAAGCAATGGGGGGGAAACTGCCCCTGTTTCCTCTGCTTTTAAGGGGGAAGTGGGGGACGTTCCGCATTTTTCCCATTAAAGAAACAGGCCACAATCTCTCCCATGACGCCGCAATCGACGCGTGCCGTTAGGGAGGGATGCGGTGGATGCGGAGTGGGAAACGGCGCGCCGTGGGCCGCGTGTGCCCGTGCACTGTTTTGGGCCTGGCCCAACAGCGCTCGGCACCGTGTGTGGCCCAGGCCCGGGGGCTCCTGTCGGTGTACTAAAGTAGGGTACCTTAGTATCCCGACTTGTGCACGAGCAGTAGCAGCGTCCCGTGGTCGGGCTAACCACGCGTCCGCCAAAGCCCACTCTAGTTCCCTTGAAGCCATTCAAGAACAAAGTATTCAAGTTAAGAAGCAAGACCCCGACAAGAGGAGCTTGCCGGGAAGGCCGCTCCAGGCTCAAGATCATCCCTTCAGCGCAAGACCCTGGCAAGAGGAGCTTGCCAGGAAGGCCAAAGAATAGCATCTCAGAAGACAAGCCGTGGCGCATCGCGCGCCCCGGCAAGACCCGAAGAGCGACAAGTCTCCGGGCGCGGCAAGGTAGCAACCGCGGCAAGGTGCTTGCCGCGGCAAGCTTGCACTGTGCGCCTGCGCTCCAGCTCATCTGACCACACGTCGCCCTGGGGCCCTTCCCGGGGCACGTGGCAGATGGCTGTGCAGCCTGGGGTACACGGTGGCAAGCCACGATGACAAGGCCTCCGTCGTGGCGAACGGAGACGCCCGGACGGACGCTTTTTACACTGTTTGGGGTGACGGTGACAGGCATTCAATGCCCTTGTCCCCCACCGTCTGGGTTAGGTATAGACCACTGTACATGCACTGTTACAACTACCACCAAGTTTACGCTTTTACCCTCATCTACGTTGACACCTGTCGGTGACCCCTTTGAACTATAAAAGGAGGCCCATGCACAACGTAGAGGAGGTTCCGAAACTTGATCACTCCCACGCTCGGCGTAGCTAGTACTGTAGATCTTCTTGCTCCCGAGCCAAGAACTCAATACAACCAAGGCAGGAGTAGGGTTTTACGCATCCGTGCGGCCCGAACCTGGGTAAACTGCTCGCTTGTGCCCCTCGATCTGCTCTTTGTGCTCCCTCCGCTCCCTTGCCGTACCGAAAAGGGGCTCCGGTCCCATAGGTGTTCGTGGGCGATCAGTTTCCCCGACACATGACCATGATGAGTGCCATTGTCATGTTTGCTTCTTGTATCATGTTCATCTTTTATTATATTGCATTGTGCCATCCTTGCTTTGTTCTATACTTCATGATGTGATATTGCCTATGCCATTTTTTTGTTGCATTTGCATCATGAGCATCATGCATTGGTTTGCATCTTGAAGTTTTGTTGTGTGCTTGTTCTCTTTGTGAGCTCCTTCTCCTGATATTCTTTGTTGTTTCTTCTTGCCTTTCCATCTCATACATCATCAAGTGTAACACCCCATCACAAGCTTCTTCCTTTCAATTATCACCCATTTACTGCAAGTGACATTTTCCTATCCGAGTAAATGTTCATTCTTTTCCTATAAATCTTAGACCATGTCCGTAACCACTCTGTTAAATTTCAGCTCATATGGGTGTGCTTTGGTTGGGTTCAAAAAATGGCTCACATTTGAATTTAATTCAAACTTGGTTTATTTTTATATCTCTAAAAATGGCCAAGGCAATTTATTCAAATGGTGCATATCTCTAGGAGCTTATATTAATTCCCATACTATCCTCTGCCCTCTCCAAACTCTCTATGTTTTTCTGTCATTATTTCCTACCTGAAGGAATTAAGGAAAAGAAAAGGCAGGAGCTTAGAGGTGCAGCCTAGCCAGTTTCGGTGCAGCCCAACTACAGCAGCAGGTACCCGCAGCCCAGCCTAGACCCCCACTGGTAATTTCTATCCAGTGCAATCCTTCGGACCCACATGTCATCCTCATTCCTGCCTCCTTTCTTCCACCTTGGCACTTTTCTTCTTTCACAGTAACTCTCGGGAGAGAGCACGCACATGGCCACCGTGGCTACCACGGTGCCCGCGCCACTCCTATAAAGCCCCAAGCCCGCGCCCTAGGTTTTACTTCTCCCTCCCCCTTCCCTCCTCCGCGCCGCCAGCAGGTAAGGCCAGCCCCCACGCGCACATACTCCGATGCCTGACGCCATGGCTGGAGCAAGTCCGAGCTCGCAGCAGGCGTAGCACGCCCCCACCGGCTCCCCTCCTCCGTCTACGAGCTCCGGGACAGTGTCATGGTCCCGTTTCACGACCTTCCCGAGCCGGATCGACAAGTCTAGTTCCCCGACACCTCCCCTGCTTCGCCTGCTCGTTGGAGTACAGAACCAGGCTGTGCCTTCTCCGATCCCCTTTATTCTCCTACCTCTCATGTTTGTCTCTTCTCTCTCAGATCGTCTCCTTCTTGCCCACAGGAAACCGTGAGGAGCTCGCTCATTGCCATGGACAGGAGCCCCGCCACTGGACCTTGCCAGGACACCCCGGGCCCGTCTACGTTGACCCCGCCTTCAGCGAGCACCAGCTCCTCTGAGAGCATCGCCGCCGGTGAGACCCCAACGCCACCCTCACCTCGTTTTTCTCTTCCCCCGTCTCTCTCCTTCCCTTCCCTTTATTCTCCCGTGCATCTCACCTCTCGATTCCTCTGTCCAGAAGCTTATCGTTGACCGCGCCCCTGCCTCATTAGATCGCCTGGCCGCCTCCTTCCACGCCTGGGCCTCTGCAACGCGCCTCCTCGTCCCGGCCCTAACCCGCGCCATGTCGGGTTTCCGCACCCCCGCCGGTCCTCTGCAACCACAACAGCTGTTGCTATTGGCTCCCGTCGCCGGTGAGACCCCGTGCGCACGTTTCAGTTTTGGAACTGGTCGTGATGCACACATGCTTTATTATCCGTCGATCTCCCTTTGCAATATGAGCGCACATTCAGCGTAGTGGCCAGCACGCTCCTCTGCATACCAAGAGGTCATGGTATCGAATCCCAGGGTTCCTCTTTTGAACTCCCTGTTTTTCTGAATTTTTGGCCTAACATGCACACATAAGATCTGGTGGGCTTTTATCCACTCTGGGCCACTGCACTATGCTGCAAAGCCGGCCCGTATACATTTTTCCCCTCTCACTCTCTGCATTTTAGCATTTTTCCAGCGCATTCATATTTACAGAAATGCCATCATTTTGGGCCTGACAGGAGGCGCGCCCCCCACCCTCGTGGACGCCATGTGTGCCCTATTCCGTGGTTCTCAAGTCTCCCATGCGTATTTTGCTCCAAAAATATATCTCCCGAAGTTTCATTCCGTTTGGACTCCGTCTGATATTCCTTTTCTGTAAAACCCTGAAATAGGCAAAAAAACAGCAATCTGGACCGGGCCTTGGGGTTAATAGGTTAGTCCCAAAAATAATATAAAAGTGTATAAAAATATCATTAAACGTCCAAAACATCATAAATAATAGCATGGAACAATAAAAAATTATAGATACGTTGGAGACGTATCAGTAACTCCTAGGGTTTGATAATAATGCAGGTAATAGGTTCTACCTCAATCTACTTCCCATACCCACAAGTTAAGAGATCCTACTCATGCAATGTGTGAGGGTTTGAACTAATGCATAAAAACTGGGTAACAAAGGGTATGATCAAAGTGTTACTTGCCTTGCTGACGATTCACAAAACCTAGGGACTCGTAGTAGCACGCTTCGCGCTCCGGGGATTCTATCGCAAACAAACAATAGCATACATAAGCAACCAAGCAAAGATGCACGGGTAAAACTCAAATAAGAAGATCTAACCAGAAAGTGCAACTGAAGAACTCCGGTTTGCAAAAAGAATTAAATCAAACAGAGCAACGAAACTCAAACTACGAAAGAAACAAGATTCATTTACTAGATTGAACTAAAGTCAAATTTAACAGTACCAAAACCTTGTTCAAGTTGGTTAAACGGAAAGAGGTCTTCGAGACGAAGATCTAGGCGCTTGTTTCATCTGATTCCGACTAACGAGCTAAAAGAAAAACTAAAACGAAGATGAGGGCAGAAATCACGATCGAAAAAAAACCCTGAAAAAGAAAAATGGACGAACGGGCTAACAAACGAACGTTCGCTGTCTATAACTAAACGACGAAAAACGTTCGTTAAAAAGAATGAACAGACGAACGTCCGCTAAGTAACTAAACCGAGAAAACCGAACCGATCTAACTAAAAAAAAACCAATCTAGGGTTTTAAAAAAATGAACGATTTAAAAAAACGGTGGTTACCTAACGGGTCGGTTAGCGGGCGGCGGAGCGGTTCACGGGCGGCGGGCGGGCAGCTCCGGCGCGGGGCGAGGCGGCCACTCTGGTGGTGGCAGGCGGCGGCCGCAACTGGCAGCGGCGGCGACATCTGCAGCGGGCGGCGGCGCGGTCTGCAGCGGCGGTGGTGCGTGGCTGCGAGGGCGGG
>LR738710.1:173482725-173506420 GCA_902687465.1 Secale cereale
GCGGCGGTGGCCGAGTCGGCCATGACGACGGCTCGTGTGGGCGGTGGACTCTGCCTGGGAGCGGGAAGGAGGCGCATCGCGGGTGATGTCTACTACACAACCTTCTTCTTGTAGACGTTATTGGGCCTCCAAGTGCAGAGGTTTGTAGGAAAGTAGCAAATTTCCCTCAAGTGGATGACCTAAGGTTTGTCAATCCGTGGGAGGCATAGGATGAAGATGGTCTCTCTCAAGCAACCCTGTAACCAAATAACCAAGAGTCTCTTGTGTCCCCAACACAAACAATACAATGGTAAATTGTATAGGTGCACTAGTTCGGCAAAGAAATGGTGATACAAGTGCAATATGGATGGTAGATATAGGTTTTTGTAATAAGAAAATATAAAAACAGCAAGGTAGCAAGTGGTAAACGTGAGCATAAACGGTATTGCAATGATAGGAAACAAGGCCTAGGGTTCATACTTTCACTAGTGCAAGTTCTCTCAACAAGGATAACATAATTGGATCATATTACTAGCCCTCAACATGCAACAAAGAGTCACTCCAAAGTCACTAATAGCGGATAACAAACGAAGAGATTATGGTAGGGTACGAAACCACCTCAAAGTTATTCTTTCCGATCGATCTATACAAGAGTTCGTAGTAACGTTCAATCTATCATAGAGTTCGTACTAGAATAACACCTTAGACACAAGTCAACCAAAACCCTAATGTCACCTAGATACTCCATTGTCACCTCAAGTATCCGTGGGCATGATTATACGATATGCATCACACAATCTCAGATTCATCTATTCAACCAACACATAGAACTTCGAAGAGTGCCCCAAAGTTTCTACCGGAAAGTCAAGATGAAAACGTGTGCCAACCCCTATGCATAGATTCCCAAGGTCACGGAACCCGCTGATACGTCTCCAACGTATCTACTTTTCCAAACACTTTTGCCCTTGTTTTGGACTCTAACTTGCATGATTTGAATGGAACTAACCCGGACTGACGCCGTTTTTAGCAGAATTGCCATGGTGTTGTTTTTGTGCAGAAATAAAAAGTTCTCGGAATTGCCTGAAAATCAACGGAGATTTATTTCAGAAAATATAAAAAATACGTGCAGGAAGATCCACACTTGGGGGCCCACGGGCTGTCCTCGAGGGTTGGAGGCGCGCCCCCTTCCCAAGGCGCGCCCCCCTGCCTCGAGGGCACCACGATGCCGCACCGACGTATCCCCGGGTCCAATATATTCCGTTTCGTGGAGAAAAAAATCAGGGAGAAAGAATTATCACGTTTTACGAGACAGAGCCGCCGCCAAGCCCTAATCTCTCTCGGGAAGGCTGATCTGGAGTCCGTTCGGGGCTCCGGAGAGTGGAGATCGTCGCCATCGTCATCATCAACCTTCCTCCATCACCAATTCCATGGTGCTCACCGCCGTGTGTGAGTAATTCCATCGTAGGCTTGCTGGACGGTGATGGGTTGGATGGGACCTATCATGTAATCGAGTTAGTTTTGTTAGGGTTTGATCCCTAGTATCCACTATGTTCTGAGATTGATGTTGCTATGACTTTGCTATGCTTAATGCTTGTCACTAGCGCCCGAGTGCCATGATTTCAGATCTGAACCTATTATGTTTTCATGAATATATGTGTGTTCTTGATCCTATCTTGCAAGTCTATAGTCACCTACTATGTGTTATGATCCGGCAACCCCGAAGTGACAAGAATCGGGACCACTCACGGTGATGACCATAGTTTGAGGAGTTCATGTATTCACTATGTGTTAATGCTTTGGTCCGGTACTCTATTAAAAGGAGGCCTTAATATCCCTTAGTTTCCAATAGGACCCCGCTGCCATGGGAGGGTAGGACAAAAGATGTCATGCAAGTTCTTTTCCATAAGCACGTATGACTATATTCGGAATACATGCCTACATTGCATTGATGAACTGGAGCTAGTTCTGTGTCACCCTAGGTTATAACTTCTACATGATGAATTGCATCCGACGTAATTTCCCATCACCGATCCAATGCCTACAAGCTTTACCTATATTGCTAGTTGCTATTTACTTTTCCGTTGCTATTATCACAAAAACTACAAAAATACTATCTTTACTTTTATTGCTGCTACCACCACTATCATATTACTGTGCTACTAAACTATCTTGCTGCAGATACTAAGTTTCCAGGTGTGGCTGAATTGACAACTCAGTTGCTAATACTTAAGAGTATTATTTGGCTCCCCTTGTGTCGAATCAACAAATTTGGGTTTA
Source organism: Secale cereale (assembly GCA_902687465.1). Lineage (NCBI taxonomy): Eukaryota > Viridiplantae > Streptophyta > Magnoliopsida > Poales > Poaceae > Secale > Secale cereale. Next base: position 173,484,982 of record LR738710.1, read on the forward strand.
ATACTTTACCCTCGAAAATTGTTGCGATCCCATACACTTGTGGGTTATCAAGACTATTTTCTGGCGCCGTTGCCGGGGAGCATAGCTCTATTCTTTCAGTCACTTCGGATTTATATCTGCTTATCACTATGAAGGATCTGAAGGACTCAAAAACCAAGATCTTACCCTCAACTACGAGGGGAGGTAAGGAACTGCCATCTAGCTCTGCACTTGATTCTCCTTCTGTTATGAGTAAACTTGCGACACCTACTCCTGCTATTGAATCTGATATGTTGTATGTTCTTGATGATGCTACTTCTGCCATGTATGATGAAACTACCTCTATGCCTGATACTGTGCCACTAGGTGAATTTCTAGATGAACAAATTGCTTAGGTTAGGGAGAGTGCAAATGTAGATGATATTTATGAAAGTGATGATGAAACTACTCCCAATAAATATGAATTGCCTGTTGTGCCTGAGGGTTATGTTATGGATGAAGAAACTGCTAGAGACTTTCTTGCTTGCAATGATAGATATGATCTTAAGAAGTTATTAGCTAAGTTGAAAGAAAAGTCCTTGAATGCTAGAATGAAACATGACCCCGCTTTTCCTACTTCACCTATATGTGTCACTGATAAGGATTATGAATTATCTGTTGATCCTGAGTTAATTACTTTGGTTGAATCTGATCCTTTCCATGGCTATGAGTCTGAAACTGTTGTGGCACATCTTACCAAGTTGAATGATATAGCCACCCTGTTTACCAATGATGAAAAGATTCGCTACTATTATATCCTAAAGTTGTTTCCATTCTCGTTAAAGGGTGATGCTAAGGCTTGGTTTAATTCTCTTGATCTTGGTTGTGTGCGTAGTCCCCAGGATATGATGTATTACTTTTCTGCTAAATATTTCCCCGCTCATAAGAAACAAGCTGCCTTACGGGAAATATATAACTTTGCTCAAACTGAAGAAGAGAGTCTCCCACAAGCTTGGGGGAGGCTTCTCCAGTTACTTAATGTTTTGACTGATCATCCTCTTGAGATGCATGATATACTTGATCTCTTTTATAATGGACTAACCGATGCTTCCAGAGACCAACTGGATAGTTGTGCTGGTTGTGTTTTCAGGGAAAGAACAGTTGAACAAGCTAAATTACTATTGAATAATATGCTAGCCAATGAGAATAATTGGACACTTCCTGAACCAGCCCCTAAGCCAACTCCGAAGAAAAGAGGTGTTCTATTTCTCAGTCCTGAAGATATGCAAGAGGCAAAGAAATCCATGAAAGAAAAAGGTATTAAAGCTGAAGATGTCAAGAATTTACCGCCTATTGAAGAAATACATGGTCTTGATAACCCGACACGTGTAGTAAAGGTAAATTCTCTTTATAGATTTGATGAAGGTGATATCCCTTGTTATAAGTCTGCTAGCCAATGCTTAGATGAGTTTGACAATTTCATTGTCAAACAAGAAAACTTCAATGCTTATGTTGTTAGACAATTGCAACACAATGCCCATATGATTGAACGCTTGAGTGATTATCTGTCTAGTGCCAAAGATGAACTGAAACTTATTAGTATACATGCTCCCATGGTCACCACTCAAGTAGAACAAGTACTTAAGGCTCAGAATGATTTGCTCAATGAATTAAATAGTAAGAATAATGATAATGCCATTAGAGTTGTGACTAGAGGTGGTAGAATGACTCAAGAACCTCTGTATCCTGAAGGCCACCCTAAGAGAATTGAGCAAGATTCTCAGAGAGCTAATTTAGATGCACCTAGTTCTTCAAAGAAGAATAAAAATAAAAATGATAAGACTTTGCATGCTTCTAGTAAACATGTAGCTCCACCTGAGAATCCCAATGATATATATGTTTCTGATGCTGAGACACTATCTGATAATGAACATGAGCCTAGTGATAATATTAATAATGATGTTCATGATGATGCTCAACCTAGTAATGATAATGATGTAGAGATTGAACCTGTTGTTGATCTTGATAACCCACCATCAAAGAATCAACGTTATGATAAGAGAGACTTTGTTGCTAGGAAGCACGGTAGGGAAAGAGAACCATGGGTTCAGAAACCCATGCCTTTTCCTCCGAAACCATCCAAGAAGAAGGATGATGAAGATTTTGAACACTTTGCTGAAATCAATGTTGAGGATATCGCTTATCGTTATCGTCTCGGTCAGCTATGGATTAGAGATTAATCGGAAGTCGGCCGATTAATCGATTTTATCGGTCGACTATTAATCGCCCATTTGTTTGCAAATCCCAAGTTCCCAACACTGAAATATGCTATATTCAACACCAAAAAAATATTGGACAAAAGTGTAACCTTGATTCCTAGCCTTTGAATTCTTGTATAATGACGAAAAAAATAGGACACCAGTACATATTGCATAACAAGGTCCACAGAATGTAAATAAACATATTTTTTGCAAACATAGTGCTATGAATAGGCTTGATTTATCGGTAGATTCCCGATAAATCGCTTGTCATAGCGATAAATCGTCCCAAAAGATAAATGGTGAAGATAAGCCATAATCTTATCGGTCACCCCAAGAGTAGTGATAAATCAGATGATAAACCGGTGAATCGGAAGATTTCTTGAACAGAGGCTGAAATGATTAGACCTATCTTTTTGCGTATGCATTTGACTGATGTGCTTAAAACAAATCCTTATGCCAAGTATATGAAAGATATCATTACCAACAAAAGAAAGATACCTGAAGTAGAAATTTCCACCATGCTTGCCAATTACACTTTTGAGGGTGGAATGCCTAAGAAATTAGGAGATCCAGGAGTACCTACTATACCTTGCTCCATTAAGAGAAACTATGTTAAAACTGCTTTATGTGATTTTGGAGCCGGTGTTAGTGTTATGCCTCTCTCTTTATATCGTAGACTTGACTTGAGTAAGTTGACACCTACTGAAATATCTTTGCAAATGGCCGATAAATCAACTGCTATACCTGTCGGTATTTGTGAGGATGTGCCTGTTGTAGTTGCAAATGTTACTATTCTAACGGACTTTGTTATACTTGATATTCCCGAGGATGATAGTATGTCTATTATTCTTGGAAGACCCTTTTTGAATACTACAGGGGCTATTATTGATTGCAACAAAGGCAATGTCACTTTTTATGTCAATGGTAATGAGCATACGGTACACTTTCTGAGGAAACAACCTCGGGTCTATAGTATCAATTATATTGGAAAAACTTCAAGTATCACTATTGGAGGTTTTGAGTTCCCTATTCCCACTATCAAGAAGGCATATGACATACTTATTGTTGGGGACATACATATCCCCATTGAGGTAACATAGTGTTATTCGAAAATTCTCTGGTTTCATGTTACTCGGAAAGAGTTTATTAACAAGACCTGATCAACCTTGTTAATGGATTCCTTTTGATGAACATGGGATAGGTGAATCTAGATAGCACAAACCTTCTGTACCCTTCTTTTACTTTCTGTTATTTAGGTTAAATAAAACAAAAATATCATTATATGTCTATTTCCAGACTTATCCGTGCAATAGAAAAATATCCCAAAAATAGAAGTTCTCCAAATGCCATGAAAATGAAATATGATTTTTTCTTGAATTTTTAAGAAAATATGGCACTGAACACACATCGAGGGGAGCTAGCACCTGGCCTCGAGGGCACAGGGCGCGCCCCCCTTTACAGGGCGTGACCCTGCCTCGAGGGCCCCACGTGGCCCCCCTCCACTTATCCTTTCACCCATACTCTTCTTCCTCCAAAAAAAAAATCCCCAGCCAACTCAAACCCGAGTTCTAGCTCGTTTTGCTGCCATTTTCGATCTCCTTGCTCAAAGCACTATTCACCAAACTGTTTTGGGAGATTGTTTCTTGGTATGTGACTCCTCCATTGGTCCAATTAGTTTTTGTTCTAGTGCTTTATTTGGTGCAAATTTGTGCTGCTGTGGTGACCTTGTTCTTGAGCTTGCATGTCATTTTTTCTTGGTCTCAAGTAGTTCTAATGCATGATATAGCTTCTAGGCACTTATAGGAGTTGTTGCTATCAATCTTGTTGAGTTTGGTTAACTTTTATTGTGAGTTACTAAAAATTTCAGAAATTTTCAGAAAAGGAAAATGTTAAAAAGAATATTGAGGGGCTCTTCCAGCAAGAGCTCAGAGGAGAAGAAGAAAGAAGAAAATAAGAAGCCCAAGTATCATCTTCCTCGCATGGCAGAAGTTCGACCGTGCAAATGGCCTTGTAATAATTTCATGATGTCCGCCGGTATTTACGAAGACTTTTATTGGTTGGCGAATAATGCAGGCCTCACCGACTTCATCAACGATAAAAAAGAACAGTATCTCTTACTCACCAATATTTTTACGCAAAGCTTTCATTTTCATTCTAGGAAAACACCACCTACGGCGGAGTTTCGCTTATATGATGTGCTTAAGGAGATATCACTGTTAGACTTTTGTGAAATATGAAAAGTACCCTTTAAGGGTAGACTAGATGAACCACGTCATGAAGGCATCAAAGGGTTTATTGATATGATAGCCGTAGATGAAACGAGACAAGTTTCAGGGGCAAGAATCACCAGTATACACTTCCCTATTCTGCGCTACTTTGCTTTATTTGCTAGTAGGTGTTTAATTGGTCGCGGGAACAGTGGGAATCTCAGTGCCCCTGATATTATCATTTTACGCCATGCCTTGTTTCGCAACACAACTTTTAGCTTGGGCACCGTCGTTGCCAAACGATTGAGTCTGAACCGCTCAAAGGGGCCCGTCGTTGGAGGCATCTTTGCTTCTCGCCTTGTTGAATATTTTAATATACCTATTAGGCATCATGAGTAGGAAGAAAAACTGTTTGCCCCTATTTATCTAGACTACAAGAGCATGGTAGCTCATGACTTTATTGTTAAAGACAAAAATATGCAGCTACTTTATATATTGAGGTTTGATGAAATATAATGTGAAATTGTTACCTTGCCTGCACCATCTTTGTTTGATCTTTCCACAGGCAAGTACCTCATCACCTCAGACAGTGGCGGAGCCACAGGGGGGGCGAGCGGGGGCCAGACCCCCCTATCGATCGCCCCCCCTCAACGATCCTCAGCGGGGACTAGCGTTGAATTCACAGAAGGATATGTTTCCTAGTTGTACGCCTAAAGTATATGGCCATTAGCGAACACGTTGGCCTACTGCAATCTGGTTTAAAAAGCCTAAGCCCATAATTGATAGCCCACAGGCCACGTACTGCAATCTGGTCGATCTGCTAGTCAACGTAATTACTGATTGGACCAATACAGGCATTACCACAATACATCGATGTTGCCCGACTCCACTTCTCCACAATCCTCAATCGTTTCCGCCGCCGCCGCCACGGAGCTAGGGCTTAATCGAGCGGCAAACCTCATGAGCATGAGCGATGACCTGACTGACCAAGTATCCCACACGCCCGGTATGAGTATACCACAACTCCACAAGCTGATTTACTAATTGGCAAATATCTCCCCCTCTCGGCTCTCACAACACGGCTTGTGGGTTTGTCTAAGATGAACCTAAGGTATGCTACATAGATATATTAATTTTACATTTGGATTATACAAACTACTAGTTAGAAACAATGATAAATTATATTTCTTTCTTTGTAGTAACTAGAAAGCTCGACGTTTGATGGTTTGATGGGCCTGTTGTGCGTAGATATACATCTAAGCTGATAAAAAATGTAGCTATTTCAATGTAATTGTAAAATGAAAATTGTCATTGTTTGTTTGATATCGACACTATATTAAAGAAATAAAGAAATGATATACTCCCTCCATCCCATAATGTAAGACGTTTTTTGACTCTACACTAGAGTCAAAAAACGTCTTACATTATGGGACGGAGGGAGTACGTTAGTTCTGCATTTTTTACACATACATTCTCCTCTTCGCCCCCCCTATGATTAAATCCTGGCTCCGCCCCTGACCTCAGATGCCTTCTACAAGTACCAAGGCCAGGTACAAGCTTCAGAGCCTAATCCAGAACCACCATTTGATCCTTCCTGTCAATCTGTTTATTGGTGGGATCTGGACGAGCTCGCCAACCAGTGGCATCCAGAGGACACATCTCAGTACACTGGAGGGAGTGGCTTCGATCCGTGGCCATAGACCAACTTAGGCCAAAAGCATAAGCTTGGGGGAGTACGTGTTTCTCACCGACTTTACTTTCATGTTCACACTTATTCTAGTTATCGGTGCTCACACTCTTTCACTGTACTATCCATGCTTAGTTTAATTTTCTTTTTCTTAGTATTTTTCTTGTGTCCTGGAGAAACCCAGAAAAACAAAAAAAATATTATTAGTTGTAGCTTCTAGCTAGTTTACTTTATTTGCTTGTAGTAGTAACTAAAAATGAAAACCCAAAAAGATTTCCCGTTCTTCTTTTGTTTGTTGGGAGCTTTACCGTGTAAATAGTTTCTTTTCTTTTCTTTAGGGGTTAAGAGTAGAAGACCATGATTAAAATGCTTAGTGGCTCTCATATGGTCTGTTGTTGATTTAACCTTGAGCCATATTACCTTGTCTTCTCTCTTGTATTAAATGCCTGCAGATTCCAGCTTAGTCCAATGCACGTGCACTATTATTATTTTCCACACCGTTCGGTCGTGCGAGTGAAAGGCAATAAGGATGATATATGATGAACTAATTGAGATAAGAACAGCTGGTATGAACTCTACCTCTCTTGTTTTGTAAATATGATTGCTCGTCGTTCTTGATTCAGCTTGTTATGAATGAAACATGTTTGCAATAACAATTAGAGATCATAGCTACTTATGCCATGCTTAATTAGCTGAGAGTTTATAATGGTCTATCTTGCGTGCCAACATGATATTAAAATGGTTGTGATGTGGTATGATGGGTGGTATCCTCCTCTGAATGATTTAACTAACTTGACTTGGCACATGTTCACGCATGTAGTTGAAACAAATCAACATAGCCTTCACGATATTTATGTTCATGGTGATTTATATCCTACTCATGCTTGCATTCATTGTTCATTAATTTTAATGCATTTTCATGACCGTTGTTGCTCTCTAGTTGGTTGCTTCCCAATCTCTTTCTAGCCTTCACCTGTACTAAGCAGGAATACTGCTTGTGCATCCACTTCCATAAACCCCAAAGTTGTTCCACATGAGTCCACTATACCTTCCTATATGCGGTATTTACCTGCCGTTCCAAGTAAATTTGTATGTGCCAAACTCTAAACCTTCAAATGAAATTCTGTTTTGTATGCTCGAACAGCTCATGTATCAACTAGGGCTGTCTATATCTTCCATGCTAGGTGGGTTATTCTCACGATGAGTGGACTCCGCTCATCATTCACAAGAAAATGACTAGTAATTGGGATGCCCAGTCCCATGCTCAAAATCATAATAATTAAATAAAAAAACCCAGGGCTGTTGCTGGTTTGGACGGTACCCGTTGTTTCGGGCTAGCCGTGGAGTGTGCTTGTTGGTGGTTGGGGGAGTATAAACTTTACCATTCTGTTTGGGAACCGCCTATAATGTGCATAGCATGGAAGATATCGAGTTGTTGGTTGTTATGTTGACAATGAAAGTATACCGCTCAAAATGTTATTCAATCTCTATTTAAAAATCGAGCTCTGGCACCTCTACAAATCCCTGCTTCCCTCTGCGAAGGGCCTATCTATTTACTTTTATGCAGAGTCATCATCCTCTTATCAAAAAGCACCAGTAGGAGAGCACCTCTGTCGTTGCATGTATTACTATTAATTTGCATTGAGTATGATCATGACTGGATTTCTTTTACCATGAATTACAATGTCTAGTCAGTCCTTGATCTTTAAAGCTGCTCTGCATTTATATTTTGCGGCCTCAGAAAGGGCTAGCGAGATACCATCCTGTTATGTCATATCATGATTGTTTTGAGAAGTGTTGTCATCCGAGGTTTATTATTATTGCTCGCTAGTTGATTATGCTATTGATGTGAGCAGTCTTGAGACCTGAAAGTTATTGTGAATGTGGTTAGTTCATGATCTTGTTGAAAACCTGAATGCTAGCTTACATATTTACAACAACAAGAGCAAACAGAGTTTGTCAAAGTTTTTCTTTATCACTTTCAGTTTATCAACTGAATTGCTTGAGGACAAGCAAAGGTTTAAGCTTGGGGGAGTTGATACATCTCCAACGTATCTACTTTTCCAAACACTTTGTCCTTGTTTTGGACTCTAACTTGCATGATTTGAATGGAACTAACCCGGACTGACGCTGTTTTCAGCAGAATTGCCATGGTGTTGTTTTTGTGCAGAAATAAAAAGTTCTCGGAATCGCCTGAAAATCAACGGAGATTTATTTCAGAAAATATAAAAATACCTGCAGGAAGATCCACACCTGGGGGCCCACAGGCTGTCCTCGAGGGTGGGGGCACGCCCCCTTCCCAGGGCGCGCCCCCTGCCTCGAGGGCACCCCGATGCCCCGCCGACGTATCCCCAGGTCCTATATATTCCGTTTCGTGGAGAAAAAATCAGGGAGAAAGAATTATTGCGTTTTACGAGACGGAGCCGCAGCCAAACCTAATCTCTCTCAGGAAGGCTGATCTGGAGTCCGTTCGGGGCTCCGGAGAGTGGAGATCGTCGCCATCGTCATCATCAACCTTCCTCCATCACCAATTCCATGATGCTCACCGCCGTGTGTGAGTAATTCCATCATAGGCTTGCTGGACGGTGATGGGTTGGATGGGATCTATCATGTAATCGACTTAGTTTTGTTAGGGTTTGATCCCTAGTATCCACTATGTTCTGAGATTGATGTTGCTATGACTTTGCTATGCTTAATGCTTGTCACTAGGGCCCGAGTGCCATGATTTCAGATCTGAACCTATTACATTTTCATGAATATATGTGTGTTCTTGATCCTATCTTGCAAGTCTATAGTCACCTACTATGTGTTATGATCCGGCAACCCCAAAGTGACAATAATCGGGACCACTCCCGGTGATGACCATAGTTTGAGGAGTTCATGTATTCACTATGTGTTAATGCTTTGGTCCGGTACTCTATTAAAAGCAGGCCTTAATATCCCTTAGTTTCCAAAAGGACCCCGCTGCCACGGAAGGGCAGGACAAAAGATGTCATGCAAGTTCTTTTCCATAAGCACGTATGACTATATTCGGAATACATGCCTACATTGCATTGATGAACTGGAGCTAGTTTTGTGTCACCCTAGGTTATAACTTCTACATGATGAATTGCATCCGACGTAATTTCCCATCACCGATCCAATGCCTACGAGCTTTACCTATATTGCTAGTTTCTATTTACTTTTCCGTTGCTATTATCACAAAAACTACAAAAATACTATCTTTACTTTTATTGCTGCTACCACCACTATCATAGTACTGTGCTACTAAACTATCTTGCTGCAGATACTAAGTTTCCAGGTGTGGCTAAATCGACAACTCAGTTGCTAATACTTAAGAGTATTCTTTGGCTCCCCTTGTGTCGAATCAAGAAATTTGGGTTTAATAATTTACCCTCGAAAACTATTGCGATCCCCTACACTTGTGGGTTATCACCCGCAAGTTGATCACCAAAACATACATCAAGTAGATCACATGATATCCCATTGTCACCACAGATATGCACGTGCAAGACATACATCAAGTGTTCTCAAATCCTTAAAGACTCAATCCGATAAGATAATTTCAAAAGGAAAACTCAATCCATTACAAGAGAGTAGAGGGGGAGAAGCATTATAAGATCCAACTAGAATAGCAAAGCTCGCGATACATCAAGACCGTGCCATCTCAAGAACATGAGAGAGAGAGAGATAAAACACATAGCTACTGATACATACCCTCAGTCCCGAGGGTGGACTACTCCCTCCTCGTCATGGAGAGCGCCGGGATGATGAACATAGCCACCGGTGAGGGTTCCCCCCCTCCGGCAGGGTGCCGGAACGGGGTCTAGATTTGTTTTTGGTGGCTACAGAGGCTTTCGCCGGCAGAACTCCCGATCTAGGTTATTTTCCGAAGGTTTCAGTATTTATAGGAATTTTTTGCGTACGTCCCATGTCAGGGGGGTCTCCGGGCTGTCCACGAGATAGGGGGGCGCCACCACCTGGAGTGGGTGCGCCCCCACCCTCGTGGGCAGCCCGTGGCTCTCCTGGCCCAACTCTTTTACTTCGGGGGCTTCTTTTGGTCCAGAAAAAATCATCAAAAATTGGCTCGTCAATTGGACTCCGTTTGGTATTCCTTTTCTGTAGAACTCAAAAACAAGGAAAAAACAGAAACTGGCACTCGGCTCTAGTTTAATAGGTTAGTGCCAAAAAATAATATAAAGGTGTATAACAAAGCCCATTAAACATCCAAAACATCATAAATAATAGCACGGAACAATCAAAAATTATAGATACGTTGGAGATGTATCAAGCATCCCCAAGCTTAATTCTTGCTCGTCCTCGAGTAGGTAAATGATAAAAACAGAATTTTTGATGTGGAATGCTAACCAACATAGCTTTTCAATGTAATTTTCTAAATTGTTGCATGAATGTTCAGATCAGAAAGATTCAAGAGAGAAGTCTATATTGACATAAGAAATAATAATACTTCAAGCATACTAACAAAGCAATCATGTCTTCTCAAAATACTAAGGCTAAAGAAAGTTATCCCTACAAAATCATATAGTCTGGCTATGCTCCCTGTTCATCACACAAAATATTCATATCATGCACAACCCGATTTCAGCCAAGCACTTGTTTTGATACTATATTCTTTCAAACCTTTCAACTTTCACGCAATACATGAGCATGAGCCATGGACATAGCACTATGGGTGGAGTAGAGTGGTGGTTGTGGAGAAGACAAAAAGGAGGGAGATAGTCTCATATCGACTAGGCGTATCAATGGGCTATGGAGATGCCAATCAATAGATATCAATGTGAGTGAGTAGGGATTGCCATGCAACGGATGCACTAGAGCTAAATATGCACGAAAGCTCAACAAAAGGAACTAAGTGGGTGTGCATCCAACTTGCTTGCTCATGAAGACCTAGGGCATTTTGAGGAAGCCCATCGTTGGAATATACAAGCCAAGTTCTATAATGAAAATTCACACTAGTATATGAAAGTGACTAAACATGAGACTCTATCATGAAGAACATGGTGCTACTTTGAAGCACAAGTGTGGAAAAAAAGATAGTAGCAATTGTCCCTTTTTGGGCCTTTTTTTGGCCTTTCCTTTTTTTATGGAGGGGCTTTATTGATTTAGCCTTTCCTCCCATGGGACAATGCTCTAATAATGATGATCATCACACTTTCATTACAACTCAATATTACAACTCGATACTACAACAAAGTATGACTCTATATGAATGCCTCCGGCGGTGTACCGGGATGTGCAATGAAACAAGAGTGACATGTATGAAAAAGTATGCATGGTGGCTTTGCCACAAATACGATGTCAACTACATGATCATGCATCGCAATATGACAATATGAAGCGTGTCATATGAACGGAACGGTGGAAAGTTGCATGGCAATATATCTCGGAATGGCTATGAAAATGCCATGATAGGTAGGTATGGTGGATGTTTTGAGGAATATATATATGGTGGCTGTTTTGAGGAAGGATATATAGTGGGTGTATGGTACCCGCGAAAGTTGCGCGGTACAAGAGAGGCTAGCAATGGTGGAAGGGTGAGAGTGCGTATAATCCATGGACTCAACATTAGTCATAAGAACTCATATACTTATTGCAAAAATCTACAAGTCATCAAAACAAAGCAATCAACGCATGCTCCTAGGGGGGAGGTTGGTAGGAGTTAACAATCGCGCACCCCCAACCTCCACACAAAGGTTGACACTTTACAAATACCTCATGCTCTAACTTCGTCACATAGCGGTTCACCATACGTGCATGCTACGGGAATCACTAACCTTAACACGAGCATTTCTCAATTTCATAATAACTCCACTAGCATGACTCTAATATCACTATGCTCATATCTCAAAACAATTATCAAGCATCCAACTTCTCATCATATTCAATGCACTTAGTGTGAAAGTTTTTACTACATTGATATTGGATGTCTATCATGTGGAGACTAGTTTTATAGCCTAAATACATTACCTGTTGTTTTAATAGACTCTAAAATGGATATAATTGAAGCATGAGAGTTCAACAATTTCTTCAAAATATTATCACCACCGTGCTCTAAAAGATATAAGTGAAGCACTAGAGCAAAACTATTCAACTCAAAAGATATAAGTGAAGCACATAGAGTGTTCTAACAATTCCTAGGCCATATTTAACTCTCTCAAATAGGTGTGTCCAGCAAGGATAATTGTGGAAAACTAACATGCAAAGACTCAAATTATACAAGACGCTCCAAGTAAAACACATATCATGTGGTGTATAAAGATATAGCTCCGAGTATAGTTACCGATGGATGAAGACGAAAGAGGGGATGCCTTCCGAGGGCATCCCCAAGCTTAGGATTTTGGTTGTCCTTGAATTTTACCTTGGGGTGCCTTGGGTATCCCCAAGCTTAGGCTTTTTCCACTCTTTGTTCCATAGTCCATCAAAGCAATACTCAAAACTTGAAAACTTCACAACACAAAACTTAGACATTAATCTCGTGAGCTCTGCTAGTATAAGAAAGCAAACCACTACTCAAAGGTACTGCAATGAATTCAGTCTTCATTTATATTGTTGTTAAACCTACTGTATTCCAACTTCTCTATGGTTCATACTTCCCAATACTACTCATAGATGCATTGAAATAAGCAAACAACACACGAAAAACCGAATCTGTCAAAAACAGAACAGTCTGTAGTAATCTGCAGGTTTCGCATACTTCTGTAACTCCAAAAAATTCAAAATAAATTGGTAAACGTGAGGAATTTGTTTATTAATCATCTGCCAAAAGAATCAACTAAATAGCATGCTCCAGTAAAATTTGGTGACCATTCTAGCGGGCGCTAACGTTTCTGTTTTTTACAGCATGATCATATAAACTTCACACAAGTCTTCCCAAAGGTTCTACTTGGCACAAACACTAATTAAAACACAAAACCGCATCTAAACAAAAGCTAGATGCAATATTTATTCCTAAATATCAGCAAAAACAAAAAATAATATAAAATTGGGTTGCCTCCCAACCAGCGCTATCGTTTTACGCCCCTAGCTAGGCATGATGATTTCAATGATGCTCGCATAAAAGATAAGAGTTGAAATGTAAGGTGAGTATCATGAAGAATATGACTAGCACATTTAAGTCTAACCCACTTCCTATGCATAGGGATTTTGTGAGAAAACAACTTATGGGGACAATAATCAACTATCATAGGAAGGCAAAACAAGCATAACTTCAAAACTTTAAGCACATAGAGAGGAAACTTGATATTATTGCAATTCCTACAAGCATATGTTCCTCCCTCATAATAATTTTCAGTAGCATCATGAATGAATTCAACAATATAACCAGAACAAATAGCATTCTTTTCATGATCTACCTGCATAGAAATTTTACTACTCCCATCATAAGCAAAATTCTTCTCATTCAGCATAGTGGGAGTATCATAAGAGACTTGAATACTATAGATTGTCTCCACATTAAAAGAGTAATGATCAGAAAAGGGGTAATCATAATCATGACAATTTTGATAAATATAATCATCACTACTTTTTATAGCATAGGTGTCATCACAATAATCATCATAAATAGGAGGTATGCTTTCATCATAATAGCTTTGCTCATCAAAACTTGGGAGGCTAAAAATATCATCTTCATCAAACGTAGCCTCCCCAAGCTTGGGACAAACATTAATTGCAGCAAATAAATTCTCAAATATATCATTCTCATCAAACATAGCATCCCCAAGCTTGGGCCTTTTCATATCATAAGCATAATCACTCTCATCATTAATAGTATGGATAGCACCGATAGTATAGCAATTATCACCATCACGATGAGTAATAGAAGCAACATCATTTGGAAGGGATACCTTTTTTATCTTTGCTTCTCTGTCTTTTCTTTTTCTTCTTCACATTATGTGTGGGTTCAATCTTCTTTTCGGAGCCCTTTATTAATGAGATTGGTTGAATAGAAGGCTCCTCCCCGTTACCTGATTCATCATAAGAAATAATAGGAGGATATTGGGAAATCTCTTCCCTTTCATTAGTATTCTCTTCATCTCCTATTCGTTTTCTTGTCTTAAGGTAATTGGCAATATAAGGATTTTCAATGCAATTCACCGCACAATACATATATATTTACTCTATATCAAAATCAAGAAGTTTATCAAGGGCAAATCCTAGAAGAAACTTAGTTCTACATTTATTTTCTTCATAACCCAAAAACAATATAAGTTAATTATGATGTGCAAGGGAAATCTAGTCATCACAAATTTTTGGACACGATTCGATCATGAAACAATTCGCATTGGGTAATGAAATGACCACGTTCATTGCAAACTTCACAAGTACGGCTAAGAAATTTTAAGTTTTCAGCACAATCATCTAGCATCTGTAGCAACCATTTAGTTTCTAAATACTTATGCCTCTTGCAAAATCTATCTTCCCTCTTTGGTATGTACTTGCAAACTCTATACACTCCACAAAAATCAACATGCTTATATGATATATTTTCATCATGACTACTGCAATCATCATTAGTACCATGGATATTCAAAGGATTCACACTAAGAACATTGCAAGCATGCTCATCATTCAAGTCTTTAGTGCCAAGCATTCTATGTAATTCTTCTTCTAGTACTTGAGCACAATTTTCCTTTCCATCATTTTCACGAAAAATATTAAAAAGATGAAGCATATGAGGTAACCTCAATTCCATTTTTTTGTAGTTTTCTTTTACAAACGAAACTAGTGATAAAAGAAGAAACTAAAGGATTTGATTGCAATATCTAAAGATATACCTTCAAGCACTCACCTCCCCGGCAACGGCGCCGGAAAAGAGCTTGATGTCTATTACACAACCTTCTTCTCGTAGACGTTGTTGGGCCTCCAAGTGCAGAGGTTTGTAGGACAGTAGCAAATTTCCCTCAAGTGGATGACCTAAGGTTTATCAATCCGTGGGAGGCGTAGGATGAAGATGGTCTCTCTCAAGCAACCCTGCAACCAAATAACAAAGAGTCTCTTGTGTCCCCAACACACCCAATACAATGGTAAATTGTATAGGTGCATTAGTTCGGCGAAGAGATGGTGATACAAGTGCAATATGGATGGTAGATATCAGTTTTTGTAATAAGAAAATATAAAAACAGCAAGGTAGCAAGTGGTAAACGTGAGCATAAACGGTATTGCAATGATAGGAAACAAGGCCTAGGGTTCATACTTTCACTAGTGCAAGTTCTCTCAACAAGGATAACATAATTGGATCATATTACTAGCCCTCAACATGCAACAAAGAGTCACTCCAAAGTAACTAATAGCGGAGAACAAATGAAGAGATTATGGTAGGGTACGAAACCACCTCAAAGTTATTCTTTCTGATCGATCTATTCAAGAGTATGTAGTAACGTTCAATCTATCATAGAGTTCGTACTAGAAGAACACCTTAAGACACAAATCAACCAAAACCCTAATGTCACCTAGATACTCCATTGTCACCTCAAGTATCCGTGAGCATGATTATACAATATGCATCACACAATCTCAGATTCATCTATTCAACCAACACATAGAACTTCAAAGAGTGCCCCAAAGTTTCTACGGGAAAGTCAAGACGAAAACGTGTGCCAACCCCTATGCATAGATTCACAAGTTCACGGAACCCGCAAGTTGATCACCAAAACATACATCAAGTAGATCACATGATATCCCATTGTCACAACAGATAAGCACGTGCAAGACATACATCAAGTGTTCTCAGATCCTTAAAGACTCAATCCGATAACATAACTTCAAAGGGAAAACTCAATCCATTACAAGAGAGTAGAGGGGGAGAAGCATTATAAGATACAACTAGAATAGCAAAGCTCACGATACATCAAGATTGTGCCATCTCAAGAACACGAGAGAGAGAAATCAAACACATAGCTACTGATACATACCCTCAGTCCCGAGGGTGGACTACTCCCTCCTCGTCATGGAGAGCGCCGGGATGATGAAGATAGCCACTGGTGAGGGTTCCCCCCCTCCGGCAGGGTGCCGGAACGGGGTCTAGATTGGTTTTTGGTGTCTACAGAGGCTTTCTGCAGCGGAACTCCCAATCTAGGTTATTTTCTGAAGGTTTCAGTATTTATAGGAATTTTTGGCGTAGGTCCCACATCAGGGGGTCTCCGGGCTGTCCACAAGATAGGGGGGTGCAACCACCTGGAGTGGGCGCGCCCCCCCACCCTCATGGGCTGCCCGTGGCTCTCCTGGCCCAGCTCTTTTACTTCGGGGGCTTCTTTTGGTCCAGAAAAAATCATTAAAAATTGGCTCGTCAATTGGACTTCTCTTGGTATTCCTTTTCTGTAAAACTCAAAAACAAGGAAAAACAGAAATTGGCACTGGGCTCTGGGTTAATAGGTTAGTCCCAAAAATAATATAAAAGTGTATGACAAAGCCCATTAAACATCCAAAACATCATAAATAATAGCATGGAACAATAAAAAATTATAGATACGTTGGAGACGTATCAGCGGGCTGGGCCCGCTAGGCTTCGGCCCAGTCGGTCCAAACTCTTTTTATTTAAAGATTTCGCCGAAAAAAAATCCTAAAAAAATAAAAATCTAAAAATGCCAAAACAAATTTCCACCATCTAAATAAAATATTTAGAACATGACGAACATTTTCTTGGCCCTAAAATGCAACTTTTAAAATATGCACATTTTCCTAATTCAAATAAAATGGCAGAAAAATCAAATACAATAAAATATTTGATTTTAATATTTTTCTTCCAATATTCCATTTAGTTTGGAGAAGTCATATTATCCCCACTCGTATATTTTAATATGAAATATTTTTGGAGAGAAAAACAATTAAAACCAAAATGATCCTCGTTTTCGATATTTGAGAAAATTAAAATATGAAAACGGTGAAATCCCCAACTCTCTCCGTGGGTCCTTGAGTTGCTTAGAATTTCGAGGATCGAAACACCCAAATGCAAATGAGATATGATATGCAAGATGACCTATGTATAACATTCCTAATTGAAAATTTGGGATGTTACAAACCTACCCCCCTTAAGATGAATCTCGCCCTCGAGATTCGGGTTGGCTAGAAAATAGGTGTGGGTGGTCCTTGCGTAGATCATCCTCTCGTTCCGAGGTGGCTTCATCCTCGGTATGGTGGCTCCACTGAACTTTGCAAAACTTAATAACCTTGTTGCGGGTGACTCTGCTTGCAAACTCGAGGATCTTGACTGGTTTCTCCTTGTAAGTTAGATCACTATCCAGCTGAATTGCTTCTAGGGGCACTGTATCTCTGAGAGGAATATCGACCATCTCAGCATGGCACTTCTTAAGCTGGGAAACATGAAACACATCATGAACTCCTGATAATCCTTCGGATAACTCTAACTTGTAGGCAACCTCTCCCATGCGTTCCAAAACACGGTATGGTCCCACAAATCTCGGGGCTAACTTTCCCTTAACACCGAAACGCTTAACACCTCGAAGAGGTGACACTCTCAGATACGCTCTGTCTCCAATTTCATAGACTACTTCCTTGCGTTTCGAATCTGCATAACTCTTCTGTCTGGACTGGGCTACCTTCAGTCTATCTCGAATCAGCTTAACCTTCTCTTCTGACTCTTTGATCAGATCCGGTCCGAATAAATGACGATCTCCAACTTCATCCCACATCAATGGCGTTCGGCATCTCCTCTCATACAATGCTTCGAACGGTGCCATCTTCAAGCTGGCCTGGTAACTGTTGTTGTACGAGAATTCCGCATAGGGCAAGTTGTCATCCCAACTAGATCCATAATCTAGCGCGCAAGCTCTCAACATGTCCTCCAGAATCTAATTGACTCTTCCGGTCTGTCCATCAGTCTGCAGGTGAAAAGTTGTACTGAACTCTAGCTGGTTCCCAAAGTCTGGTGTAGCTGATGCCAAAACTTTGAAGTAAATTGTGTTCCTCTATTTGATACGATGGTCCTCGGAACTCCGTTCAGACATACGATCCTGGTCATGTATATCTTGGCCAACTTCACACTGGTATAGGTGGTTTTCACGGGGATAAAGTGGGCTACTTTGGTCAAGCGATCCACTACTACCCAGATTGAGTCATATCATGATCGGGTCCTGGGTAATCTAGTGATAAAGTCCTTGCCAAGCCTATCCCACTTCCATTCGGGTATCGGCATAGCACTACTAGAAAAAGGGCTATAGATGGAATTGACACTAATGGCGCACCAGACATGCGGTGCGCCATTAGTATAATGGCGCACCATGTGTTGGTGCGCCATTAGTATCCAAATACTAATGGCGCACCGTTGACGTGGTGCGCCATTAGTAACAATTTTTTTCATTTTTTTTCAAAACTACTAATGGCGCACCAGTGGATAGTGCGCCATTAGTAGTTAAGCTACTAATGGCGCACCACATACACGGTGCGCCATTAGTAAATTTTTTTTCAAATTTTGTTTTTATTTTTTTTAATTTTATTTTCAAAAAATACTACTAATGACGCACCACTCCCACGGTGCACCATTAGTAATTTTTTTTTCAAATTTTGTTTTTATTTTTTAAATTTTATTTTCAAAAAATACTAATGGCGCACCGTGGGAGTGGTGCGCCATTAGTAGTTCAACTTACTAATGGCGCACCACTCCCACGGTGCGCCATTAGTATTTTTTTCATATTTTTTTTCAAAACTAGTAATGGCGCACCGTGGGAGTGGTGCGCCTTTTCTAGTTCAAAAATAAATAAAAGAAAATGATGTAAATGTCAAAAAAATAAAAGAAAACAAGTTTCTCATGTGATATGTGGTCTACTTGTTGGGAAAATTTACAAATATGAATTTTGACTTTATTTGCAAAATATCTCTGGAATTTAGTAAAACGGGCATAACTTTTGCATACGAACTCGGATTAAAAAGTTTTTTATATGAAAAATCATCTACTCGAAAAGTTACATCCGAATTTAACTAGGGGAACCTCGTTAAACATTTTCAAAATCCCCAAAAACCTAACAGAAAAAAAAGTTACGGGGCTTTTAAGATCTACAGGCAAAAAAAATCAAAAAATTTCAAACTTACTAGTGGCGCACCGTTTGCTAGGTGCGCCACTAGTAACAGAAAAAAAATATATAAAATTTTCGAAAAAATAATTTTATATTTTTTTTCCAAAATATGATACGTAATATGACCGGGAAGTTTGAAATATATTTTCAAAATTTCATCATACTCATGAACATTAACAAACTTCTAGACATCAAGAAGGGTTAATAGGATTGATATGATAGATATATCAACAAGTGCCTGTGAAGTGAGCTAGTGCTGGGGTTGGATAGAACTATGAAGTTAAGCGTGCTCGGGCTGGAGTAGTGTGAGGATGGGTGGCCTTATGGGAAGTTTGACCACAGAGTGCGATTTGACTTGAGATTAAGCAAAATTGACCCCATATTAAGCCATAATGACCTGAGATTAAGAAAAAAATAAAAAAAAATGATTTTTTTTACTAATGGCGCACTTCTATGTAGTGCGCCATTAGTATGCCAAAGCACCTAGGTATAGATGGCCCCCTAGGAGGCATACTAATGGCGCATCGTGCCCTATAGTAAAAAATACTAATGGCGTGCTACTAATGGCGCACCAGTAGTGCGCCATTAATGGGCAAAACCGGTGCGCCATTAGTAGGCCTTTTCTAGTAGTGTAGGCTGCAGTATTACTGCTAGCTTCTGATGTTCTGCCTTCACTCTCTGTCACACATCACATACGGCTACATACTCGGCAATGTCTTTCTTCATTCCCGTCCACCAGAAACGTTCCTTCAAATCCAAATACATCTTAGTGTTTCCGGGGTGTATCGAGTATGGTGAATCATGTGCTTCCTGTAGTATCAACTTCCTGATCTCGACATTGTTGGGCACATAGACTAGTCCTCAAACCACAAGGTGTCGTGTTCGTCCTCACGAAAACCCTTAGCTTTTCCTTCACTCATCTTCTCCTTTATCTCAGCAATTTCTTTGTCCTCCTTCTGATCTTCTCGTATCTTTCCCAATAGTGTTGACTGAACCTCCAAGGCTGCAACAAAACCACTAGGAACTATCTCCAAATGAAGCTCCCTGAGATCTTCTGCTAACTCCTTAGGCAATCCTCCATTTACTAGGGTATTGACATAACTCTTCCGGCTCAAAGCGTCTGCTACAACATTGGCCTTGCCTGGGTGATAGTGCAGCTTCATATCATAATCCTTTATGAGCTCCAACCATCTCCTTTGTCTGAGGTTCAGTTCCTTCTGGGTGAAAATGTACTTTAAACTCTTATGATCCGTGTACACATCACAACGGTTTCCAATAAGGAAATCTCTCTAGTTTTTGAGCACATGCACCACAGCTGCTAGCTCCGAATCATGCGTAGCATAATTCAACTCATGCGGTCGGAGTTGACGGGGTGCATAAAAAAACTCTTCCGTCCTGCATGAGTACTCCTCCAAGTCCTAAGCGAGAAGCATCGCAATACAATTGGAAATCCTTGCGTATATCTGGCAAGATCAGCACTGGGGCTGTCGTCAAACATTTCTTCAACTCCTGGAAACTTTCTTCGCACTCTTCAGTCAAATGAAACTTTGTGTCCTTCTTCAACAATGTCGTCACAGGCTTTGCAATCTTGGAGAAATTCTCTATGAATCTCCGGTAATATCCCGCGAGTCCAAGAAAACTGCGGATTTCTCCAACTGAGGTGGGTGCCAACCACTCAGTGACTGCCTGCACCTTGATAGGATCCACTGCTATACCTTCTCCTGATATAACATGTCCTAAGAATCCAACTTCCTTCAACTAAAACTCACATTTGTTGAACTTGGCATATAACTGGTGTTCTCTGAGCTTCTCCAGAACCAAACGCAAATGCTCCATGTGTTCCTCTTCATTCTCCGAATACACCAAAATATCATCAATGAATACCATGACGAACTTATCCAAGAACTCCATGAATACCTTATTCATCATACTCATGAAATAGGCAGGGGCGTTAGTCAATCCAAATGACATAACCGTATACTCATATAACCCATACCTTGTGGTGAAGGCTGTCTTAGGTATATCTTTTTCTCGGATCTTCAACTGGTGGTATCCTGATCGTAGATCGATTTTGGAGAATACTTTTGCTCCTTGCAGTTGGTCGAACAAATCATTGATCATCGGCAACAGGTACTTATTATTAATCGTCACTTCGTTCAGTGCCTGATAATGAACGACCATCCTTAAAGATCCATCCTTCTTCTCGACCAAGAGCACTGGGCCTCCCCAAGGTGATGAACTTCGTCAAATGAATCCTTTCTCCAATAACTCCTTAAT